>CM038681.1:34530550-35064221 GCA_021605205.1 Aegilops longissima | reverse complement strand
TCCACACATGTATATGAGTTTCCTATCAATACAATTATAGCATGGATAATAAACGATTATCATGAACAAGGAAATATAATAATAACTAATTTATTATTGCCTCTAGGGCATATTTCCAACAGCATGACATATAGCGGTACAACGCATGCAACATGGCAAGTGATCAAAGGGTCCAGACATGACCACCACACCCTGATGCCATACGCCGCACAGATGGCTTCGCCATTGTTGTCCCTTCGTGAAAGAGGCTTGAAGGTTGTGGAATTTCTCTCGCAGATTGGTGATAAGTCGATCAAGTAGTAGTCGGTCCCCGTTGTCTCCCCAAAGGTCTCCACAGTTGCAATAGCACATGAAGTTCATAAACGAGATCATCCCGATGCTTGAATACGTTTCTCCATAAATGCTTTGCTGCGAGATGTCCAAAGTTACCAAGCGAAAGCCGCAAAGCCGACCCATATAACCCTCTCGGCCCTGCCATGGGCCCCATTGGTAAGTTGGTGGAGGTCACTGTCGGTGTCAAAACCGGCGGATCTCGGGTAGGGGGTCCCGAACTGTGCGTCTAGGCGGATGGTAACATGAGACAAGGGACACGATGTTTACCCAGGTTCGGGCCCTCTTGATGGAGGTAAAACCCTACGTCCTGCTTGATTGATATTGATATTGTGGATGTTTACAAGAGTGGATCTACCACGAGATCAAGGAGGCTAAACCCTTGAAGCTAGCCTATGGTATGATTGTAAGGGTTGTTGTGATTGTAGTCCTACGGACTAAAGCCATCCGGTTTATATAGACAGGAGAGGGCTAGGGTTACATAGAGTCGGTTACAATGGTAGGAGATCTACATATCCGTGTCGCCAAGCTTGCCTTCCACGAGGAAGAAAGTCCCATCCGGACACGGGGTGAAGTCTTCAATCTTGTATCTTCATAGTCTTGGAGTCCGGTCGATGATGATAGTCCGAGCGGATGATAGTTGGTGATGATGGTAGTCCAGCTATCCGGACACCCCTAATCGAGGACTCCTCGGTAGCCCACGAACCAGGCTTCAATGGCGATAAGTCCGGCATGTATATTGCTTGGCATTGCAAGCGGGTTCCTCCTCCAAATGATAGAAGATTGTGAACACCGAGGATAGTGTCGGCTCTGCAAAATAAATTCCACATTCCATAGTAGAGAATAACAATATATATACACAAGTTCAATCTGGCTTGGCGTTTTCCGTGGCATGGCGTCACACCACTACCAAGCCATTACTCAATTGTTTTTACTTTACCACCTCGGCGCATTTAGCGAAGCGGTTTCCTTGCACGTCTTGTCGAAGCGGAGATCGTGTTTCCCTTAATCTGGGATTCTCATCAATACAGCGTGGGTAACCCAACGCGCCGTTATACGCCCCTCTATCGGCGAGTCCCAAGCGGTCACGGAGACGACTCTTGGTATTCTCCCTCTTTATAACGGGACCAAGGCTCGTTTCTCTTTCTTTAATCCACCATCGAACCTTCTCTACGCTCCAAGTTCCAGCACCTAGAGCTCCAGATTCGAGCGCTTTCGGACCTTGAACGATGTCCGGTTCCGACCTCCAGGGTCGGTGGATGCCCTCCTCCGTCACGGAGGAGGACTTGCTAAAGCTGCGGGAGGCCAAGTACCTGTCTTACGAGATTTCGCACAGGTTGCCTGCAGAAGGGCAGGCCGTCCCCACCCCTGAGCCCGGCGAGTATGTCGTCTTCGTATCCCACCTCCGTCGGTGTTTAGGCTTCCCGATGGATCCTTTTGTGAGAGGGCTCATGTTTTATTATGGGTTGGAATTCCACGATTTGGCTCCGGAGTCCATCCTCCATATCTCAGCATTTATTGTCATCTGCGAAGCCTTTCTCCGCGTCACCCCTCACTTCGGCATGTGGATGAAGACCTTCAATGTGGCGCCGAAGATGATCGGGGGGCGTCAAGCGGAGTGTGGCGGGGCGGCCATAAGTAGGAGGGCCGATGCCCCGTGGCCTGCTGGCTCCTTCCAAGAGGAGCTCGGCCTGTGGCAGCAAGAGTGGTTCTATATTACCGTTCAGGGGCGCGAGACAAAGCCGCCGCCCTATTCCATGGGACCTCCACGACGGTGATGTCGTGGGTCAACCAAGAGGCTCAGCTGAGGGGCCTTTAAAGGGCGTGCCCCTCTTGCAGGGTCGGATTCGAGATCTCCTAACGAGGGAGATCGATATGGTGGTGGTGATGAGGTTATGCTAATTAGGCATCTCACATGCAAGCGCCGTCCTCTCCGGCTATGGGAGTTCAATCCGAAGGGCCCACGGATTCTTCAACACTTCATGGGTATGACACCCCACGGAGATGTATAACTTATTCTTGGATCGCAAGAGGTGCGTCCGGAATTGACCGAGGATCTGGACTAAGCTGCAATCGCTTGGATACTCAAGTAAGTAGTTCCAAGTCCGGACACACCGTTTGTTTGCCTTCGATGATCCGCCTTATGACCGATCTCCTCCTACACAGGAGTGGATAGCGGAAGCAAAAGTGTCTGATGTCAGCCCCTCCCGAGACCGCGCCGGGTCCGTGCTGGTCCGGATGCTTGAGTTGCGCCGGAGGAAGGCGGCGAAAGCAGGAAAGCTTCTCCCTCACCTAAGGAGGCTCTTGAGCGAGGGGTATAGAATCCCTCCTACCAAGGGAGAAGAGGACTGCCTCCGAGGACCGGGGAAAAAGCCCTAAGCAGGGGAAGAAATCTTCGCGAGAGGTCCTGCGTCCGGGAGGCCCCGCGCACAATCTCCTTAATGAGCCAGCCCTCCACGAGCCGTAAGTAGAAAGAAAGGAGTTTTATAATAAGGACATCCCTATTTGTGCTTGAGGATAACTAAAGTTTTACCTTGTAGTTCGGATCTCCGTCCTTGAGATGAGCTCGTCTTGGGGACCTTAAATGCGGAGATGATAGAGAAGCGAGGCGCCTCCGTCTGAAGGCGCCGTCGGATAAAGGCGGACGAGCTGAAGTGTAAATCACGGAGGAGCCCCGGGTTTGGCAAAGCCGGATAGTTCGGCGCCAACTGGTGTCACGGCTAAAGGATCTGCTTGAGAAGGCGTCTATCTCAAAAGATCATGCGCATTGATGAGCATGGTGATTGAAAGGATTTCGATCCGCCGAAAGTGCGTTGTACTGATACCGTCGGGGAGTTCTTGGCGGGGTTTGAGGTACGTAAAATGACACACCTTGTAACAGTTTTGCATATAGAATCGCCTGTATAGATAGTAGCCCCGAGACTCGGTAGGTTGTCGATATCGACGGCGTCTTGAGGATCAAAATCGCAGGTTTAAGTTCCGTCGTGCCAATGCAGGTGGCGGGTCGTCGAGGGGCCAGCGGACTGATGGAGTGCCGAACTAAGCGGCAACTCGATGTTCTTGATCACGGACATCACATTGCTCAGCAGCGACTTGATGAGTGCAAGGTAAATCATTCTTGCGCGATCACTAGGTAAAGGGGCGAAGCCAACTCCTTACAATATGCGTGAAATGCAGATAGTGCGCTGCCGTGGAGAGTCTTGGGCGAACTTGCTCAAGCCGAGGAGCAGGCGGAAGAATGTCTGGCGGCCTCGGCGGCCGAGGAGTTAGCGGCGAAGGACCGCTGCTTGCGAGCGAGGGAAGAGATAGCGAAATGGCCGTGAAGTTAAAAGAGGCTACCGACCGCAATGAGGCTCTTGGGAAGGGGCGCCTAAGCGGGGCAAGAAGACCTGCGGAAGGCCACCCGAAGCCAAGAATGCCGCTCTGCAATCACGGGCTATGAAGGAAGAGCTGTGCCGGGCGGGGAGATTGTAGGTGGCAAGCCTTTTACGCTGCGCCGAAGGTTCACGGATCAAAGTATGCTCATCTGGGCGATTGTGGTGTCCGGAGGACCTTATATGGACTTAGCAGCGAGTGCGGCGGATGCTTGTTGTGCATTTCGAAGCTAGAAGGATCACAGACGGAAGAGCTGTTTTGGTCTCAATTCCATAGTCCGGGCGTTTACTTCCGGTGACCGATCGCTTGGCTGAGTGGGCTGAGCTAAATAGGTTGTCGGGCTTGCTATAGCGGATATAATGACTCATATCGGCGGATAGACCCGATCGAAGAGTTATTTTGGCTTATTTCAGCAATTTCTTGGGGCGGTGCCGCATATCAAAGCGATGAAGCGGTCGGCCTGCATAGAGGTGCGCGGATGGCGCTTCGCCGTGTGAAGACACATTGGACGAGATGGATGCCACGCTGTTGCGACCCGTGTTTGGATGATAGCGGTTACCCGCCGAGCACTATTTTGGCGAAATACTGCGTGGTGCTCGTGTAATAGAGTCACGGTGCTCAAAAATGTTACGTTGAATGAGCGCTTATATGATGTAAAGCGATATTTATGATGTAAGCGCCTTTTATACTTGTGCATTCAAGTAATAGAATATCTCCTATCGGCCGTTCATGTATAATAACACGAAAGATGGCGAGTCGTCGACTTCAGCCCCACGCACAAGGTGCGGGGTGTTCATAAAAAATAGCGTGTTTTCACACTTAATCCGGCGTCTCGGTCCTGTAAAGGAGGTGGTAGCATAGCAAGCGAGGCAACGGACTATAATGCTTTATCACTTTCACTTAGCCATGGAGTTCGAGGTGGGGCTACGACATAGCCCCTGATGGCACCAGCGCTCTCGAATTTAGAGCAGCGTATGTGCTGGCGGAAAGCAGCCCCGCCGTCAAAGCGGAGGAATCCTAAACATTCCCAAGGTCGATCAGTGGTTGACCGGTCTCTCGCTGTATCATGACGATCAGTTTTGGCTTTCTCTCTTGAGGTGCTTTCGCCCGGCGAGCTGGGGCACTGTCGCGATGGTTCTCCACGGAGCAGCGTTAGGCGATGATCTGAGCGTAAGGCAGCAAAACACAGGAGCAGGCAAACCCAACATTTGACCAAAGACATGATTGAGCTGATGCATATAAGGCCTAACTTCGAGGCGCCGAACACTCCCGAAGGTGTTAGGTCTTTATAATAGAGGCAAAACAAAGCCATAAGCCCCTTGTGTCGAGATGCAGGCAGGTTCTTACAGCGCGACCCGATGCCAAAGCGCCAGATCTCCACTCTGGTTATAATGATAAACCAGGGATTATAGCAACAAGAGACGATGAAAAGGTTTATGTAGGGTCTTAGTGCGAAAGAGTCCTTGCAGCGGGTCCCTACTTGCGTCTGCTTTGTGTCTCCGTTGTGCCGTATCACGGGCGGGTGTGCCGCCGTTCATCTGTAAAAAAGAAGAACTTGGTTGGAAAAGAAATGCGATGCGAGAAAGTGCATAAAAATTGAAATATAGATTAAGAAAGCTGAGCCTATGCTAGCTCATTATGGCTTATATGTGCAAACCCTTGTGAAGGGGTGTGCGGCTAGGTAGCCCTAGCTTATTTATTCGGACTCGTCCGGCCGTGTCGGGGTCTCTGGTGACCTTATGATGAAATGATGCCACGTGGACCGGGCATTTTAAGCGTAAGAGCAGCGTAATGTGGTATTGCATTGAAGCGGACGAGCTTCCGTCCCAGTGGTGCTTGATAGATACTTTTAAATGGGGCGACATGAAAGGTTAGCTTTTCTCGTCGGAAGTTGTCGGTGACCGAACACAACTTCGGTAATAATGGCTGTGCACTGGCGTAAGGGCTGGCGCCACTCCTTTGAGGTAAGTGCGGCTATGCTGAATTGTAATAGGGTCTATCCCCACTTGCGGATTGTGTCCGGATATAGCAGGTTTAAGTCACTGCCGCCGTCCATCAAAACCTGTGTTAATTGCAGTCCGTCTATTATGGGATCCGATATCAGGGCAGTCTATCCTGCGCTCCGGATACTACTGGACTAATCCATATGGTCGAAAGTGATTGGTTTGGACATCCAATCTTGGTCCACTGGGGTGGATCGTCTGACACTTGTCTTGGCGGGTGCCGTGTTGGCTTTCCGTGTTATCACGTGAAGCAAGTTTACTGTTTTGACTTCTCGAGGGAAAGTCTTTTGACTTCGGTGCTCTCTTTGGTGGGGTTCGTCATCGTCCTCGCTTGGCGTGTCGAGGCCTTGTGTCGGCGTTAAGTCTACGGACTGTTTGAGAACAACAATTTCGGTTGGTATGGTTTGCGGGCCTTCCGAAATCTGTGGATTTGACATATCCGATCTAAAATTTTGTTTAAATTTGAGGCTTCGTCTCTATTGTCCTTAAGAGGCCGTGTTTTATTATGCGGCGCGAGCTTTTGAATCCGGCGTTGACCGCCGTGCCTGTGGGCTTTTTCTTTATTCGGCTGATCTTTCCTGCGCCGTGACTCCGTTCCATCTCGATCTCGGATGTACTCGGGTCGCTGGTGCTGCATCTTGCTAGCCAGCTGTCTCTCTCTAGCATAAAAGCGCGTCATGAAACTTATTAGCGCAGCCATTGTTCTTAGCTTCTCTTGGCGAGGTGTCGGCAAGCCATTCATCTCGGACGTTATGTTTAAAGCTGCTAAGGCTTCAGCGTCCGGACGATCGACTATTTGGTTCTTTTGGTAAGGAACCTGTTCCGAATTCTTGGCTGACTCTCCGGGCTGTTGGGTTATATGACTCAGATCGTCGGCATCCGGAGGGCGGACATAAGTCCTTGAAAATTTGCTCTAAGCGTCCTCGAGCTCTTCCCAACTTCCATGAGTGTTTTACGGGAGGCTTTTGAGCCAATGCCGAGCTGGCCCTTTGAGCTTGAGGGTAGGTATTTTATGGCGTGGAGATCATCTCCTCTAGCCATGTGTATGTGTAGTATGTAGTCTTCTATCCAGACTCGAGGTCGGTTGTGCCATCGTATGCCTCTATGTTTATGGGTTTAAACCCTGCTGGAAATTCATGATCCAGCACCTCATCAGTGAAACATAAGCGGGTGTCTGGCGCCCTATATTTGGGTGTGCCGCTGTCTTCGAACACTTGTTGTGGTGTGTTACTTCCTGGGTTCCTCTTTTTTGGCCCGTAGATGGACCTAGTTGGGCCGTCCGTTTTCCCGGGATTATAATTCGGCTTGTGTGCAGCCCCGCTTGTCGCTTTGGACCTGTCATCTGGCCGTCTATCCGGCCAGGCGGCCTCTTTATTTTTTGATTATGGAGGCTTTATGGCTTCCTCGTCAAATTCTGGCAGCAACTTGCGCTTCGGGTAGCTCTTAGTCTGATGGCCCTTGCCATATTTGTCTGCGGTCTTGAATACTTTGCTCCACTTCATTCTGAGCGTGTCTTCTGCTGTTTTGAGCTTCCGTTTCGCCTTCTTCAAACTTCTTGCAGTGGCGACGAGTTTTTTGTGCATGTTCTTATGATCCGGTGTTGTGTCTGGACTGTTGATTGCTCCTTGAGGGGGCTGATTATCCGGCTCGTCCGCTGGTTTGCCCTGCTCTATTGCTGGGTCTTTAGGAAGGCTGCTTTGATCGAGGCGGGACTTAGGGCGGCGTCTACGTCGCCGTTTTGATTCTTTATCGGCGAGATTATCCTTTGCGCGTCCGTTGTTCCTCGTTATCGCTTCCTTGGGTATCCACCATGTATATGTCGTATGGCGAGGTGGTCTTCGATGTCCTGTAGGCACTGGTTCTTGTAGTCTCGGCATCGTCGTCCATACCGTCGATGTCTTGAATCGTAGTCTAATCGTCGGTTAAATAAATCGGCGGTGGCTCTGAAAGTGGGTGGTGGGTGGGATCTGAATTTCTTAGTCGTCCGCGTCCCAACCGTCACGGCGTGAGTTCGGCCAAGGCTCTCCGGATAGCGAGAGATGCTTCAATGAATTTATGATATCGCCGAAGGCGAGTGCTGAAAGATGTCCATAGCGGTGAATTCCATGATCGGGCCCAATCGGGTTCGGTGGCAAAGGCGCGGGAGGTCGGAGTCGGCGGAGTCCGGCACCTCGAGTCCACGGGCTTTATGCGGGACAAGGTAAGTGTTCGGCTCCATCGCCGTAGAAGTTGCAGCTCGGCGGTGTCCAGCCATCCGTCCTCGATCCGAGCGATCGGCTCGGACTATGAGTCGGGGCGGATTCGTGTCTGACCTCAAGGTGTTGTCCGGCGGCGAGTTAGGTCATGCCCATCTTGACAGCGCGGCATGCTCGGTGTGGCTCAGATCCATCGAGATCAAGTCCCATGAATGTCGGCCGTGAAGTTTAGGCTTCGAACCTGACGGCGGCCGGGCGTAGCTTCGATCTGCTCGGATGGCCAAGTGAATTGGCCCGCGATGCGAAACCGCCCGAATCTGAAGATCTGTCGGGAGAAAATTCTCGCCCAGGACTACGTCGTTGTTGATTGAAGAGGCCATCAAGCCTATCGGTGGCGACACGGAAGAACTCTCAATGAAAGCACCAATGTCGATTGTCAAAACCAGCGGATCTCGGGTAGGGGTCCCGAACTGTGCGTCTAGGCGGATGGTAACAGGAGACAAGGGACACGATGTTTACCGAGGTTGGGCCCCTTGATGGAGGTAAAATCCTCGTCCTGCTTGATTGATATTGATATTGTGGATGTTTACAAGAGTGGATCTACTACGAGATCAAGGAGGCTAAACCCTAGAAGCTAGCCTATGGTATGATTGTAAGGGTTGTTGTGATTGTAGTCCTACGGACTAAAGCCATCCGGTTTATATAGACACGGAGAGGGATAGGGTTACATAGAGTCGGTTACAATGGTAGGAGTGAAGGAAATATGCCCTAGAGGCAATAATAAAGTTATTATTTATTTCCTTATTTCATGATAAATGTTTATTATTCATGCTAGAATTGTATTAACGGAAACATAATACATGTGTGAATACATAGACAAACAGATAGTCACTAGTATGCCTCTACTAGACTAGCTCATTAATCGAAGATGGTTATGTTTCCTGACCATAGACATGTGTTGTCATTTGATTAATGGGATCACATCATTAGGAGAATGATGTGATTGACATGACCCATTTCATTAGCTTAGCACTTGATCGTTTAGTATGTTGCTTATGCTATCTTCATGACTTATACAAAGTTCCTGCAACTATGAGATTATGCAACTCCGTTTACGGAGGAACACTTTGTGTGCTACCAAACATCTGGCGTAACTGGGTGATTATAAAGGTACTCTACAAGTGTCTCCAAAGTATATGTTGAGTTGGCATGAATCAAGATTAGGATTTGTCACTCCGATTGTCGGAGAGGTATCTCTGGGCCTTCTCGGTAATACACATCACATAAGCCTTGCAAGCATTGCAACTAATGAGTTAGTTGTGAGATGATGTATTACGGAGCGAGTAAAGAGACTTACGTAGCGAGATTGAACTAGGTATTGGATACCGACGATCGAATCTCGGGTAAGTAACATACCGATGACAAAGGGAACAACGTATGTTGTTATGCGGTTTGACCGATAAAGATCTTCGTAGAATATGTAGGAACCAATATGGGCATCCAGGTTCCGCTATTGGTTATTGACCAAGAATGGTTCTAGGTCATGTCTACATAGTTCTCGAACCCGTAGGGTCCATGCAACAAGGTTTAGTTGACAGTTTTATTATGAGTTTATGAGTTTTGATGTACCGAAGGAGTTCGGAGTCCCGGATGAGATCGGGGACATGACGAGAGTCTCGAAATGGTCGAGGCGTAAAGATCGATATATTGGACGACTATATTGGAGTTCGGAAAGGTTCGAGTGATTGGGTATTTTTGAGATGCTGGAGAGTTACGGGATTCGTATTGGGCCTTAATGGGCCATACGGGAAAGGAGAAAAAGGGCCAAAGGGTGGCGCCGCCCTCCCTTGGACTAGTCCGAATTGGACTAGGGAGGGGCCCTTCCTTCCTTCTCCTTTTCCCTTCCCTTTCCTTCTCTCCTACTCCTAATACATGGAAGGGTTCCTAGTTGGACTAGGAAGGGAATCCTACTCGGTGGGAGTAGGACTCCCCATGTGGCGCCATAGTAGAGGGCGGCCTCCTCCTCCTCCCTCCTTTATATACGGGGCAGGGGCACCCATGGACACACAAGTTGATCTTCATGATCGTTCCTTAGCCGTGTCGGTGCCCCCTCCACCATATTCCACCTCGGTCATATTGTAGCGGTGCTTAGGCGAAGCCCTGCGACGGTAGAACATCAAGATCGTCACCACGCCGTCGTCTTGTGGAACTCCTCCCGGCGCTTTGCTGGATCGGAGCCGGGGATCGTCATCAAGCTGAAGGTGTGCTAAGAACTTCGGAGGTGCGAGTGCGGTGCTTGGATCGGTCGGATCGTGAAGGCGTCGACTACATCAACAGCGTTGATATAGCGCTTCCGCTTTCGGTCTCACGAGTGCGTGGGCGGACACTCTCCCTCTCGTTGCTATGCCATCACCATGGTCTTGCGTGATCGTAGGAAATTTTTGAAATTACTCGTTACCCTTGATGGCATCGAGCCTGGTTTTATGCGTTGATGTCATATGCGAGTAGAACACAAGTGAGTTGTGGGCGATACAAGTCATACTGCCTACCAGCATGTCATACTTTGGTTCAGCGGTATTGTGAGATGAAGCGGCCGGACCGACATTACAGCGTGACGCTTACGCGAGACTGGTTTCACCGTTCACGAGCACTCGTGCTTAAAGGTGGCTGGCGGGTGTCTGTCTCTCTCACTTTAGTTGAACCAAGGTGTGGCGCGCCGGTCCTTGAGAAGGTTAAAGCGGAGTCTATTTGACGAAATATCGTTGTGGTTTTGATGCGTGGGTGAGAGCGGTTCTTGCTCAGCCCGTAGCAGCCACGTAAAACTTGCAACAACAAAGTAGAGGGCGTCTAACTTGTTTTTGCAGGGCATGTTGTGATGTGATATGGTCAAGGCGTGATGCTATATTTTATTGTATGAGATGATCATGTTTTGTAACGAGTTATCGGCAACTGGCGAGAGCCATATGGTTGTCGCTTTATTGTATGAAATGCAAGCGCCATGTAATTGCTTTACTTTATCACTAAGCGGTAGCGATAGTCGTAGAAGCAATAGTTGGCGAGGCGACATCGATGCTACGATGGAGATCAAGGTGTCGCGCCGGTGACGATGGTGATCATGGCGGTGCTTCGAGATGGAATCACAATCACAAGATGATGATGGCCATATCATATCACTTATATTGATTGCATGTGATGTTTATCCTTTATGCATCTTATCTTGCTTTGTTTGACGGTAGCATTATAAGATGATCTCTCACTAAAATTATCAAGAAGTGTTCTCCACGAGTATGCACCGTTGCTAAAAGTTAAGTAGTACCCGGACACCACGTGATGATCGGGTGTGATAAGTTCTCGTCCATCTACAACGGGTGCAAGCCAGTTTTGCACACGCAGAATACTCAGGTTAAACTTGACGAGCCTAGCATATGCAGATATGGCCTCGGAACACGGAGACCGAAAGGTCGAGCGTGAATCATATAGTAGATATGATCAACATAGTGATGTTCACCATTGAAACTACTCCATCTCACGTGATGATCGGACATGGTTTAGTTAATTTGGATCACGTAAACACTTAGATGACTAGAGAGATGTCTGTCTAAGTGGGAGTTTTTAATATGATTAATTAAAACTTAATTTATCATGAACTTAGTCCTGGTAGTATTTTGCAGATTATGTTGTAGATCAATAGCTCGCGTTGTTGCTTCCCTATGTTTTCATATGTGTTCCTAGAGAAAATTGTATTGAAAATGTTAGTAGCAATGATGCGGATTGGATCCGTGATCTGAGGTTTATCCTCATTGCTGCTGAGAAGAATTATGTCCTTAATGCACGCTAGGTGACAGACCTATTGCATGAGCAGATCTGAGGCGTTATGAGCGTTTGGCTAGCTCAATATGATGACTACTTGATAGTTTAGTGCACCATGCTTAACGGCTTAGAATCGGGACTTCAAAGGCGTTTTGAGCGTCATGGACCATATGAGATGTTCCAGGAATTGAAGTTAATATTTCAAGCAAATACCGAGTTGAGAGATATGAAGTCTCCAACAAGTTCTATAGCTAAAAGATGGAGGAGAATCGCTCAACTAGTGAGCATGTGCTCAGATTATGCGAGTACTTCAATCGCTTGAATCAAGTGGGAGTTAATCTTCGAGATAAGATAGTGATTGACAGAATTCTCTAGTCACCATCACTAAGTTAGTAGAACTTCGTGATGAACTATAGTATGCAAGGGATGACGAAAAAGATTCTCGAGCTCTTGGCGATGCTAAAATCGGCGAAGGTAGAAATCAAGAAAAACATCAAGTGTTGATGGTTGACAAGACCACTAGTCTCAAGGAAAATGGCAAAGGGAAGAAGGGAACTTCAAAAGGAGCGGCAAGCAAGTTGCTGCTCGAGTGAAGAAGCCCAAGTTTAGACCTAAGCACGAGACTGAGTACTTTTGCTGCAATGGAACTGGTCCTTTGGAAGCGGAACTACCCCTGAATATTTGGTGGATAAGAAGGATGGCAAAGTGAACAAGGTTATATTTGATATACAGGTTATTGATGTGTGCCTTACTAGTGTTTATAGTAGCCCCTGAGTATTTGATACTCGTTAGGTTGCTAAGATTAGTAACTTCGAAACAGGAGTTCAGAATAAGCAGAGACTAGTTGAAGGGAAGTGACGATGAGTGTTGGAAGAAGTTCCAAGATTGATATGATCATCATCGCACACTCCCTATACTTTCGGATTAGTGTGGAACCTAAATAAGTGTTATTTGGTGTTGAGCATAAATATGATTTGATCATGTTTATTGCAATCTGATTATTCATTTAAGTAAGAGAATAAATTGTTGTTACTGTTTACATGAATAAAACCTTACATGGTTACACACCAATGAAAATGGTTCATTGGATCTCGATCATAGTGATACACATATTCATAATATTGAAACCAAAAGATGCAAAGTTAATAATGATAGTGCAACTTATTTGTGGCACTTGCCGTTTAGGTCATATTGGTGTAAAGCGCATGAAGAAAACTCCATCTTGATGGACTTTTGGAATCACTTGATTATGAATCACTTGATGCTTGCGAACCATGCCTTATGGGCAAGATGACTAAAGACTCATTCTCGGAACAATGGAGCGAGCAAATGACTTATTGGAAATAATACATACTGATGTATGCGGTCCGATGAGTGTTAAAGCTCACGGCAAGTATCGTTATTTTGACCTTCACAGATGATTTGAGCAGATATGGGTATATCTACTTGATGAAACACAAGTCTGAAACATTTGAAAAGTTCAAAGAATTTCAGAGTGAAGTGAAGAATCATCGTAACAAGAAAATAAAAGTTTCTACGATATGATCGCAGAGGAAAAATATTTGAGTTCGAGTTTGTCCTTGATTAAAACAATGTGAAATAGTTTCACTACTCACGCCACACAGAACACCACAGCTTAATGGTGTGTCCGAGCGTCGTAACCGCACTTTATTGGATATGGTGCGATCTATTATGTATCTTACCGATTTACCACTATCGTTTTGGGGTTATGCATTAGAGACAGCTGCATTCACGTTTAATAGGGCACCATCTAAATCCGTTGAGATGACACCGTATGAACTATGGTTTAGCGATAAACCTAAGTATCGTTTCTTAAAGTTTGGAGTTGTGATGCTTATGTGAAAAGTTTTCACGATAAGCTCTAACCCAAATCGAGAATCGTCTTCATAGAATACCCAAAGGTGACTATTGGGTACACCTTCTATCACAGATCCGAAGGCAAGTTTTTTTTTCGTTGCTAAGATGGATCCTTTCTAGAGAAGAAGTTTCTCTCGAAAGAAGTGAGTGGGAGGAAAGTAAGAGCTTGATAAGGTAATTTGTACCTTCTCCCGAATTGGAAAGTAGTTCATCACAGAAATCAGTTCCAGTGATTCCTACACCAATTAGTGAGGAAGCTAATGATGATGATCATGAAACTTCAGATCAAGTTACTACAAAACCTCGTAGGTCTTCCAAAGTACAGTCCGCACCCAGAGGGTACGGTAATCCCTGTTCGGAAGTCATGTTACTAGACCATGATGAACCTACGAACTATGAGGAAGCGATGATGAGCCCAGATTCCACGAAATGGTTTGAGACCATGAAATCTGAGATGGGATCCATATATGAGAACAAAGTGTGGACTTTGATGGAGTTGCCCGATGATCGGCAAGCCATATTATATAAATGGATCTTCAAGAGGAAGACAGATGCTGATAGTAGTATTACTATCTACAAAGCTCGACTTGTCGTAGAAAGGTTTTCGACAAGTTCAAGGTGTTGACTACAATGAGATTTACTCAACTGTAGCGATGCTTATGTCTGTCCGAATCATGTTAGCAATCGCCACATTTTATGAAATCTGGCAAATGGATGTCAAAACTACATTCTTTAATGGATTTATTAAAGAAGAGTTGTATATGATGCAACCAGAAGGTTTTGTCAATCCTAAAGGAGCTAACAAAATGTGCAAGCTCCACAATCCATCTATGGACTGGTGCAAGCATCTCGGAGTTGGAATAAGCGCTTTGATAGTGTGATCAAAGCATATAGTTTTATACAGACTTGCGGTGAAGCCTGTATTTACAAGAAAGTGAGTGGGAGCACTACAGCATTTCGATAAGTATATGTGAATGACATATTGTAGATCGGAAATAATGTAGAATTATTCGCAAAGCATAAAGGAGTGTTTAAAAGGAGTTTTTCAAAGAAAGACCTTGGTGAAGCTGCTTACATATTGAGCATTAAGATCTATAGAGATAGATCAAGGCGCTTGATAAGTTTTTCAATGAGTACATACCTTGACAAGATTTTGAAGTAGTTCAAAATGGAGCAGTCAAAGAAAGAGTTCTTGCACTGTGTTACAAAGGTGTGAAATTGAGTAAGACTCAAAACCCGCCACGGCAGAAGATAGAAAGAGAATGAAAGTCATTCCCTATGCCTTGGCCATAGGTTCTATAAAAGTATGCCATGCTGTGTACCAGATCTATTGTATACCCTGCACTTGAGTTTGGCAAGGGAGTACAATAGTGATCTAGGAATAGATCTTTGGACAGCGGTCAAAATTATCCTTAATGGAATAAGGATATGTTTCTCGATTATGGAAGTGATAAAGGTTAAGTCGTAAAGGGTTACGTCGATGCAAGTTTTGACACCGATCTGGATGACTTTAAGTCTCGATCTAGATACATATTGATAGTGGGAGCAATTAGCTAGAGTAGCTCCGTGCGAGCATTGTTGACATAGAGATTTGCAAAATACATACGAATCTGAATGTGGCAGACCCGTTGACTAAGATTCTCTCACAAAGCAAAACATGATCACACCTTAGTACTCTTTGGGTGTTAATCACATAGCGATGTGAACTAGATTACTGAATCTAGTAAACCCTTTGGGTCTTGGTCACATGGCGATGTGAATTATGGGTGTTAATCACATGATGATGTGAACTATCGATGTTAATCACATGGTGATGTGATCTAGATTATTGACTCTAGTGCAAGTGGGAGACTGAAGGAAATATGCCCTAGAGGCAATAATAAAGTTATTATTTATTTCCTTATTTCATGATAAATGTTTATTATTCATGCTAGAATTGTATTAACCGGAAACATAATACATGTGTGAATACATAGACAAACAGATAGTCACTAGTATGCCTCTACTAGACTAGCTCATTAATCGAAGATGGTTATGTTTCCTAACCATAGACATGTGTTGTCATTTGATTAATGGGATCACATCATTAGGAGAATGATGTGATTGACATGACCCATTTCATTAGCTTAGCACTTGATCGTTTAGTATGTTGCTTATGCTATCTTCATGACTTATACAAAGTTCCTGCAACTATGAGATTATGCAACTCCGTTTACGGAGGAACACTTTGTGTGCTACCAAACATCACAGCGTAACTGGGTGATTATAAAGGTACTCTACAAGTGTCTCCGAAAGTATATGTTGAGTTGGCATGAATCAAGATTAGGATTTGTCACTCCGATTGTCGGAGAGGTATCTCTGGGCCTTCTCGGTAATACACATCACATAAGCCTTGCAAGCATTGCAACTAATGAGTTAGTTGTGAGATGATGTATTACGGAGCGAGTAAAGAGACTTACCGTAGCGAGATTGAACTAGGTATTGGATACCGACGATCGAATCTCGGGTAAGTAACATACCGGTGACAAAGGGAACAACGTATGTTGTTATGCGGTTTGACCGATAAAGATCTTCGTAGAATATGTAGGAACCAATATGGGCATCCAGGTTCCGCTATTGGTTATTGACCAAGAATGGTTCTAGGTCATGTCTACATAGTTCTCGAACCCGTAGGGTCCGCACGCTTAAGGTTTCGATGACAGTTTTATTATGAGTTTATGAGTTTTGATGTACCGAAGGAGTTCGGAGTCCCGGATGAGATCGGGGACATGACGAGGAGTCTCGAAATGGTCGAGACGTAAAGATCGATATATTGGACGACTATATTCGGAGTTCGGAAAGGTTCAGTGATTGGGTATTTTTGAATACCGGAGAGTTACGGGAATTCGTATTGGGCCTTAATGGGCCATACGGGAAAGGAGAAAAAGGGCCAAAGGGTGGCGCCGCCTCCCCTTGGACTAGTCCGAATTGGACTAGGGAGGCGCCCCTTCCTTCCTTCTCCTTTTCCTTCCCTTTCCTTCTCTCCTACTCCTAATACATGGAAGGGTTCCTAGTTGGACTAGGAAGGGGAATCCTACTCGGTGGGAGTAGGACTCCCCATGCACGCCATAGTAGAGGGCGGCCTCCTCCTCCCTCCCTCCTTTATATCTGGGGCAGGGGGCACCCCATGGACACACAAGTTGATCTTCATGATCGTTCCTTAGCCGTGTGCGGTGCCCCCTCCACCATATTCCACCTCGGTCATATTGTAGCGGTGCTTAGGCGAAGCCTGCGACGAGTAGAACATCAAGATCGTCCACCACGCCGTCGTCTTGACGGAACTCCTCCCGACGCTTTGCTGGATCGGAGCCGGGGATCGTCATCAAGCTGAGCGTGTGCTAAGAACTCGGAGGTGCAGATGCGGTGCTTGGATCGGTCGGATCGTGAAGGCGTCGACTACATCAACAGCGTTGATACAAGCGCTTCGCTTTCGGTCTCACGAGTGCGTGGACGGACACTCTCCCCTCTCGTTGCTATGCCATCACCATGGTCTTGCGTGATCGTAGGAATTTTTTTGAAATTACTACGTTACCCAACAAGGAGATCTACATATCCGTATCGCCAAGCTTGCCTTCCACGCCAAGGAAAGTCCCATCCGGACACGGGGTGAAGTCTTCAATCTTGTATCTTCATAGTCTTGGAGTCCGGTCGATGATGATAGTCCGGCAGATGATAGTTCGGCTGATGATGGTAGTCCGGCTATCCGGACACCCCCTAATCCAGGACTCCCTCAGTCACCAAAACATGTTGGGTTCCAGGCACAACCCGAGGCCCCTTGGATGACACCCCTGACCTGATGAACCTCTCGATGATATACAACAAGAAAGGATATGGTCGCAAGTTTCGTCTAAACCACACCTTAGACATTTGCCGTCTCCTGGTTCATGTTGTTTAAGGACTTGGTTGCCACTAGGGATCCTGTTCCCGGGGACTTGCCATAGGATTTTTTTTATTTTTTTAGAACGAAGGCTCAAGGGGAGCCCGACTTTGAATTAACAAAGCCATCAACCGGCCAGGGATTACACAAGGCCATCGTTACAACCATTAAACAACTGTGAAAAGCCGCTAACAAGAACAGAAAAGGTAAAGCAGCAGATACATAGTGTTGCCGAAGAAGCTTACAAGCACCAAAGACTAAGCCCTATAGGGATAAGCAAATTAAGCACTAGCTAGAAGTCGATGGCTTCCACCAAGTGAAGTAGATCAAGCTGAGCAAAACGGAGGGGTTCTTAAAACGGAGACAAAGTCCAGCGATGGTCACGTCCTCATCTACACCGAAAGGTGACACCTTGTGCGATCCAGTCCTCTCCAAATCCAGAGGGGACCCCTGCCCCTCGCCTTGGCTCGAAAGGCACCGGACCGCTGGAATATGGAGAAGCTCACCCTAGAGCTAGTATTGGACACGATTCCGGGCACCATGGGAGATTCTAAACCCGACACAGCGCTGCACGAGGATAACCAGACGAATTGCCACACCGCAGGTCACCACTACAACCACCAAGGGGAAAAACTGCACAAAGGCACTGACACTGAACAAACGAAACAGCGAGTAAGATGAAGCAACCTTACAGGAAGCAGACACTAGTAGAAAAGGGGGCAATGGCCCAGGCCAGTTCAGCCCATTAGTCGGTTCAATCGAACCGGGACCAATGGAAACTATTGCCCGATTCGTGAGCCAGGGGCGGCAGACCACGTGGGCCATTGGTCCCAGTTCGTCCGGACCTTTTGGTCCCGGTTGGTGGGACGAACCGGGACCAATGGGCTGGCTCTGGCCCAACACTATTGGTCGGTTGGTGGCATGAACCGGGACCAAAGGCTTCCCTTTAGTCCCGGTTCATGCCACCAACAGGGGCTAATGGTGTTAATGTAGCGACCTGACCCAAAATCGGTCAAATCTACGTATGCATACCATCCCAAGATCATCTTTGGTACTCACAGTACATTGATAAAGTAATCAAAGTTCAATCACACCTGAATATCATTAATCGATTCTCATATAGAGTCTTTATTACAAGGGAATAAATTGGCTCAAGGCCAACTCATGAGAAATAAACTAAAATGCTGCGGAGCGTCGAGGTAAGCGAGTCCATCCGACTCAAAGGGCAATCGCCAAGCGGGCGTAGCCTCACTCTGATCGGAATATATCTACGCAACATAATACGTTGCAGCCATGTAGGTCAGCTTTTGGAATAAGCTGGCAAGTCATGAAGAATAACAATAATAAAGTTACTAACACTATATGCATTTTTGGCTGTGGAGCTCTAAGTTTCACCATTTTGCGGAAAGCAAATTTTATCCTACTACAGTGGACTTGCTTGCAAATTACTACAATTGTTGGTAGTTATTGAGATGGTTCCGCCAACCAATATCTCGTTCCCAAATTATTAAGTCATATACCCTCAAATTATTTCATTAGTTTTAGTGTTGAGATATCCGAATACTTCCAAGTTCCAGAGGCTCAAATGTCCGTAACCGGGGACACGGCTAATCGATTAGGTTATAACTCTCTGCAGAGATTTGCGCACTTTCCCCGCAAGAATCATTCCCTCCTTTAAAGTCTTCGCACTTCATGGTGTTTGAAGGCGGGACCAATAAACAGGTCTTCCAAAGAGTTCTTACGCCCTTTGCGGTACCCATCCAATCCTACCGTTCGTCTACTTCTCGTAGTACCGTCCAGCCAGCGTCACTACTAGGGTCAACCCAGCCAGAGCCCATAATGGCTTGCGGCTGCAGAGTAAGCTTCGGTCATGGGGCATCCATCCTTCTCTTTGTGGCTGGGTGAAGCTTTCCGCAGGATGTCATGGCGCTTCTCCATGCATCCCGGCCACCACTGGGTGCTCCAGGGTGCCCGTCAACCGTCCTCCACCCAGTAGTGATTTTCCGAAGTCCATCTTGATCATTGTAGTTCATAGGGTCATCATCATTGACTCTCACATCTTGCTTATGAATTTCACTCATCCCAAATCCCGTCTACGAGCATAGCAAAATAACTACTACGTCCCAGGGGCCAAGGTAACAAGGGGATTGGTTCATCCTACCACATGATACTACTCAAGTTTAATGACTTCAAGATTTCACTACTGCATGCATGGTGGGGTGGTGACAACTACTAATGCACAAAAACATAGGTATAGAAATAACATGATCAAAACTTGCCTTGCTGATGATCCTCGTAAGCTAAAGAGTCGTAGTAGCAAGCTTCGCACTCCGGAAACTCTACCGAGACAAACAATAACACAATAAGCACAAAGCAAGAGGATCACACAAGATAACAAAAGTAACATAGCACAACAAAACAATCAAAACCAAATCAAAAAGAAAAACTCAAAGAAACCAATTCAAAGTTTTTCCCTACTCCAAACAATAACTAAAATAGTTTTTATATAGCAAAATTTCCTTAGTATAACCTAATCATGGTTTTAGGTTAACTTAACAGAAAAGGATTAACTAAGCAATTAGGAGCAAAAAGAATTAATTAAAAAGCTATTATAAAACTCATTTTAGGCCTAATCCAATTTCTATTAAGAAAATTAATTTAAAACTTTTATTAATTATAAATAAAAGTTCATCTACTAACATGACAGAAACTAACCTAGAATAACTAATCACAAGTTAAAAATAAATTAATTTACTAATTAATTAATTAGGAAAACAGGAACTAATTAATTAATGAGGATTAATAGGGTTCTGTCTAAAATTAATTATTTATTAATCCTAAAATACCCAAATTAATTTCTAGGGTTTGGCAATGTCAAAATAAAGTGGTGACAAAAGAATCATGCAAAATAATTTTCCTAACTAAAGTTATAGCAGATTTGCTATTCTGACTAAAACAATATTAAAGCATTTTAAATATTTTTAACATAGCTAAATATATATTTTTCAGAAACTACATAAAATTTGCAATCCAACAAAAAAGAATCACTCAAAAATATTAAACAGAATAAAAGATATACATTTTGAAAACTGAAACTATTCGCTAAAACAGAAAATCAAAATAAAAGAAAAAGGCCTAATGGGCCTATATCGTGCACTAAGCGTAGTTTAGTCTAAACGGGCCCTAGGTTTAAACTAAGCGAACCGGCCTAATAAAATAAACCTAAACTAAAAATTAAACCGATCGGGCCGGCGGTTTTTAACTAAAACCTAACCCTTGGGTGTCTAATCCTAGCCCTAGATCTAGGATCGAGCGGTGGAGGGATTGCGGTGACTTACGGACTCGCGACGGCGGCGGCGGCGGCGAGAGTGCTCGAGGCGTCCGGACGTCGGCGAGCTCAGCGACTCGTCGGGAAGACGCGCAGGGTCGGGAAGGGTTCGGTGGTGTTAGGGGTCGGGGTGCACCAGGCGTCGGCGGCAACAATGGCGGCGGGAGGGGTTCGGGACTCAGCGAGCTCGGGAGGAGAGGAAAGGGGTCCGCGAGGCTAGGGGAATGGGGTGCGGGGCTCGGCCTTTATAGCCCAGGGTCAGGCGAGCTTCGGAAGGGCATCGAGGCGATCGGGATCCGGATCCCGGGATCCGGTGGACCTCGGCATGAGCGGCGTGGCGTGGGCGAGGGGAAGAAGAGGGGGGGTCCACGGGTCAGCGAGAGGAGAGAGGCGAGGGATCGGGTGGCGAGGCCTAGGCCTTTCAGGCGAGGGGTGCGGGGTGGTGGGCTGGGCTGGGCGGCTGGGCTGGCCAGTTGGGCGGCTCATTGGGCTGGCCTGAGGGTGAGGTGAGGCGGCGCTGGCTGGGGGCTGGGTGGCTTGGTGGCGCCTGGGGTTTTCTATTTTTTTAATTAAAACTAAAACAAAATAAAACCCAAACTATAAATAATTTATATAGGGTATATATATACCAAAATGATCAGGGAATATTCCTTTCATTTGAACATTTTCCAAAGACAAAATCCAAACTTCATAAAAATCTATTTTTTCAAATTCAAATAAAATTCAGATTTGAATTCCAAATCTTTTGGCAATGTTTCCTCGATATTTTTGGAGTGTCATGTTTGCTCCTCTCATACTTTTGATCAAGTATTTATCGGGCTTAGTTTTTGAATTGTTTCCCACATGCCAAAGTTTGAAATTCAAATTCAAACTCAAATTGCTCTGAAACTTCAAATGACAATCAAATTCAAACAGGATGCATAGGATGCTTAGCTATAATTGTAAAACATTCCAAATAGGAAATTTGGGATGTTACAAACCTACCACCTTAAGATGAATCTAGCCCTCGAGATTCGGGTTGGCTAGCAAATAGGTGCGGATGGTCTCGACGAAGATCTTCTTGGCGTTCCCGTGTGGCTTCTTCCTCGGTGTGGTGACTCCACAGCACCTTGCAAAATTGATGACCTTGCTGCGGGTGACTCTGCTTGCAGTCTCGAGAATCTGGACGGGTTTCTCTTTGTAAGTCAAATCACCGGCAAGCTGTATGGCCTCTAGGGACCTTGTGTCTCTCAACGGAACATCGGCCATGTCGGCATGGCACTTCTTCAAGCGAGAAGCGTGGAAGACATCATGAACTCGGACAATCCTTCCGCAATTCCAACTTGTATGCAACTTCTCCACGACGTTCGAGGATTTTGTAGGGCCAATGAATCGGGTGCTAACTTTCCCTTGACTCCAAACCTCTTGATTCCACGAAGTGAGACACACGAAGATATGCTCGGTCTCCCACTTCGTAAGTCACTTCCTTGCGCTTCTTGTCGGCATAACTTTTACTGTCTCATTGTGCTATCTTGAGCCTGTCTCGAATCAGCTTGACCTTCTCTTGGAATCCTTGATAAGGTCGGAACGAAAAGTGATCGATCTCAACACTATCCCACACAATGGTGTTCGCACCTCCTTCCGTATAGAGCTTGAAGGGCCATCTTCAAACTGGATTGATAAGCTGTTGTTGTATGAGAACTCTGCGTCGGCAAATTATCATCCCAGCTAGACCCATAGTCTAGTACACAAGCTCTCAACATGTCCTCCGAATCTGATTGACTCTCTCGGTCTGTCCATCATGCTGCGGATGAAAAGCTGTCTTGAATTCCAGCCTCGTACCCAAAGTTTCATGCAATTGCTTCCAAAACTTTGAGGTAAACTGCGTTCCTCTATCGACACGATTTTCCTCGGAACTCCATGCAGACATCGATCCTGGTCATGTATATCTTGGCCAACTTGGCACTGGTATAGGTAGTCTTCACGGGAATGAAGTGAGCTACCTTGGTCAAACGATCAACCACTACCCATATAGAATCATAACTGAGCGGGTCTGGGTAATCTGTGATGAAACCCATACCAAGTTTCTCCCATTTCCAATTGGGAATCGGCAAAGGTTGAAGTAACCTGCTGGCTTACGATGTTCTGCCTTTACGTTGACAAACATCGCATCGCCTACGTACTCGGCAATATCCTTCTTCATACTGTCCACGAAACTTTCCTTCAAATCCGGTACATCTTGGTGTTGCGGGGTGAATCGAATCGCTGAATCATGAGCCTCTGAAGAATTAGCTTCTGAGTTCGGGATCATTGGGCACATAAATCGATCCTCGAACCATATAGTTCCATGTTCATCCTTACGGAATCCTTTAGCTTTTCCTTCCTCCATCTTTTGCTTTATCTCATCGATTTCCTTGTCCGACTTACGGGCTTCACGAATCCTTTCGGTCAAGGTGGACTGAACTTCGAGTGGTTGCAACAAATCCTTTGGAACTATCTCCGATCGGAGATCTACGAGGTCATCGACCAACTCTGGGTAATCCTCCTGCGGTAAGAGTATTCACATAACTCTTACGGCTCAAAGCATCTGCTACAACATTAGCTTTACCGGGGTGGTAATGCAATCTCATGTCGTAGTCCTTTATCAACTCTAGCCATCTCCTCTGCACGAGGTTCAATTCCTTCTGCGTGAAGATATATTTCAAACTCTTGTGATCTGTGTAGACATCAGCGATTTCCGATGAGGAAATGTCTCCAGTCTTGAGTGCATGCACTACACTGCTAACTCCAAATCATGTGTGGCATAATTCATCTCATGAGGTCGTAGCTATGCGGAGGCATAAGCTACAACCTTACCTTCCTGCATCAATACTCCTCCGAGTCCTTGACGAAGCGTCTAATAAACCTGGTATTCCTTGTGTATGTCCGCAAAATCAACTTGGGGCTGTGACCAACCGTTTCTTCAATTCCTGAAAACTGGCTTCACATTCGTCGGTCCAAACATACTTGGCTTCCTTCTTCAACAGCTCAGTCATGGGCTTGGCAATCTTCGAGAAGTTCTCAATGAACCTCCGATAATATCCTGCGAGTCGAGAAAACTGCGGATCTCCTTGGTGAGGTGGGTGGCGCCAATCGGTGGTGATTCAACCTTGGCGGGATCAACTGCTATTCCTTCTCCTGAAATAACATGTCCGAGGAATCCAACTTCCTTCAACCAAAATTCACATTTGCTGAATTTGGCATACTGGTGATGTTCTCGAAGTTTCTCGAACTAGGCGCAAATGTTCCTTATGCTCTTCCTCGCTCTTGGAGAATATCAATATGTCATCGATGAACACCACGACAAACTTGTCCAGATATTCCATGAACACCTTGTTCATCAAATTCATGAAGTATCAGGAGCATTAGTCAATCAAATGACATGACGGTATACTCATATAAACCATACAGTAGTGAATGCTGTTTTGGGTATATCCTTTTCACGAATCTTCAATCGATGATACCACGATCGAAGATCGATCTTAGAGAATACCTTGGCTCCAACCAGCTGATCAAACAAGTCATTGATCATGGGCAGAGGGTACTTGTTCTTGATGGTTACTTCGTTCAATGCACGATAATCCACAACCATCCTCAAGCTTCCATCCTTCTTCTCTACCAAAAGAACTGGGGCTCCCCAAGGTGATGAGCTTGGACGAATATATCCTTTCTCCAATAACTCATTTATTTGTTCCTTGATCTCTTTCAATTCATTCGGTGGCATCCGATAAGGTCTCTTGGATTTTGGGGCTGTGCGGGCAATAACTCAATCAGAAATTCAATGTCCTGTCCGGTGGCATTCTGGTAATTCCTCAGGAACACATCGGAAATTCCTGCACTCTGGCACTTCCTCTGAACAACTCCGTGAGGGAATGTACTGATTCTTCATCTGGCTGTGCTGGCTACATACTTGATCCTCTTACGCTCCGGGGTGGTGAGCAGAATAGACTTCTGGCACGATCAATGTTCCTTCATACTTTGACAACCAATCCATGCCTAGGATTACATCCAAGGTCTGAGTTTCCAACACTATGAGTTCCACGGAAATTTGTGGTTCCCGATGTTGAGGGTTGCGGGACAGCTTAAACCTGCCATCATTTCTCCTCTGCGGGCCGACGCGAAGGGGCTTCTAAGGGTTCTAGTGCGTAATCCGTACTTATCCACAACTACCCTTGATATGAATGAATCGTTGCACGAGAATCAAAGAGAACCAAAACTGAGCGTGAATTCAATAAAACTTACCAACCACGATTATCGGCTGATCATAGGCGTCCTCCACGTCGATGTGGTTCACCGAGCACGAGGAGCGGATTGGGCTTCTTAGCTGAGCCTCCATTGCCATTACCATTCCTCTGCTTGGCTTCGGGCGGTCGGTGGCGTAGTGCCTGTCTTACGGCACTTGAAGCGGTGATGTGGCTCAGATCCTTGAGCTGGGGCAGAAGCGGTGCTGATTGCCATTACCATTGCCATTGCCATTGCCATGGCCTGACTTGTTGTCTGGCTGCGGTTATTCCCATTTCCTCCATGGTTATGAACTCCATGGTTATGATGGGTGTGCCCTCCTGAGTACGGTGCATAGCGGGGCTTCTGCTGAGCTCCTGAGTTGTGCTTCCCCTGGATGTACTTCCGCTTGCGGCTTTCTATCTGCTGCTGCTTGCCTTCCAGGATGGTGGCCTTGTCTACCAGCTCCGGTAGTTGTTGAAAGTAGCCACAATAAGCTGCATGCTCAATTCATCATTGAGTCCCTCAAGGAACTTCTCCGCTTGGCGGCATCTGTGGCCACATCATCGGGGCATAGCGGCGAGCTTGCTGAATTCATCCACGTCTTGTGCCACGATGCGATTCCCTGGCGTAAGTTGCGGAAATCACGCTTCTTGGACTCATGGCTCCAGTGAGACATGAGCGGTCTGAAGGCCTGCTGGAATTGATCCCAAGTGATGCCACCCATGGGAAAAGTGGCGGTGTAATTCTCCCACCAAGAAGCTGCAGGTCCATCCGGTTGATCTGTGCAAAGCGCACCTTCTCAACATCGGTGCATCCAACGGTGACTAGCTCTCTTCCAATCTTGCGGAGCCAATCATCAGCCACAATTGGCTCAGTGCTACTAGTGAACACTGGCGGATTCAACCTCAGAAATCGAGTCAAATTGTCCACAGTGGGTGGTGGTGGTGGCGGTGGATTGTTGGCTGTGTTGTTCTGATTCTGGATCAGGAGCTGCATCAGTGCATTCTGCTGCTGGAGCAGCTGGGTGAGCTCCGGCGGGAAACCAGTGTCACGTCTCGGAGGCATCTGGTGTTTTGGAGTGGGTGAGAAAATTAGAATAGAACAATGGTCTATGAGAATTACACTACCCATATGAATGCACAATCATAACACACCAAACATTTATTCATTCCACTCAAACATGGTTCAAACTCGATTACAAAAGCTCATGACTAATCGAAGGAAAACATCGGCCTAACTGATCGACGAAAAAGAAATAAAAGATAACATGGTGGTCGACTAAAAGTCTTCATCAATGGCGCCTCCTCTTGGGGTTTCCTTCGGTGGTACTCCCTTCGAAATCCTGATCATTGCTCACGAGGGGTGCTTCATCTCCACTTGGGTAAAGGTCCTCTCCCAAGTCCATCTTTTCCTCTATCGCGGCAAGCTTCATCTTCAGGTCGTTGACAATCTCCATGAAGTCCGTGATTTCTTCCTCATGGCCAAGGAAGTCTGCGCGTGCCTTCTCCTCCGATTCGATTCGCGGAACAAAAGCTTCGGTGTGTCTTGAGTTCTGGCGAGTCTGAATCTCCGTTTCGAGAAGACACTCCAAGTCTGGATGTAAGAGAGAGTGGAATCGTCCTCGATGGTACGGATGATATCTCCATTCCTTGCCCTGCGAGAAACCATGGCGAGGTGCGAGTGCTCGAGCTCAGCCCAGTACTCCTCTCGGAGATGTCCAAGTGCTCGGTAGATCGCCACGTCCCTTCCGATGATCCAGTTGAACTCGGTGAACTCAAAGTTGATAGGCTCGTGTGTCCTCCAAAGGTTCTCCACAGGATATGCACCTCAATCCTATAGCGGGTGTCCGTCGGAAGTGCATTAGTGGGTTTCCGGTGATCGAGGTAGAGCTATCTTCAGCTGCTTCACCATCTGGACCAGCTTTCTTCAAAGGGCATCGTCTCATCGGGTGGCAGAACTCCGGTAGCAAAGCTGGGTTGAACTTCGGCCATCTAGAATGTTGCAAAGGGGAGAAGAATCAGAATTGAACAGGGAAGAAATATAGAATGAAAAGGGGGTTCAAAGTAAATGGTCTCTGCTTATGGCTTTCCGATCCTAGGGGTTACGATCCTACGGTCAGCGTGTGCTCGATACCATCTCTGTGAGCGACTGACCCAAAATCGGTCAAATCTACGTATGCATACCATCCCAAGATCATCTTTGGTACTCACGATTACATCGATAAAGTAATCAAAGTTCAATCACACCTGAATATCATTAATCGATTCTCATATAGAGTCTTTATTACAAGGGAATAAATTGGCTCAAGGCCAACTCATGAGAAATAAACTAAAATGCTGCGGAGCGTCGAGGTAAAGCGAGTCCATCCGACTCAAAGGGCAATCGCCAAGCGCGGGCGTAGCCTCACTCTGATCGAATATATCTACGCAACATAATACGTTGCAGCCATGTAGGTCAGCTTTTGGAATAAGTGGCAAGTCATGAAGAATAACAATAATAAAGTTACTAACACTATATGCATTTTTGGTGTGGAGTTCTAAGTTTCACCATTTTGCGGAAAGCAAATTTTATCCTACTACAGTGGACTTGCTTGCAAATTACTACAATTGTTGGTAGTTATTGAGATGGTTCCGCCAACCAATATCTCGTTCCCAAATTATTAAGTCATAAACCCTCAAATTATTTCATTAGTTTTAGTGTTGAGATATCCGAATACTTCCAAGTTCAGAGGCTCAAATGTCCGTAACGGGACACGGCTAATCGATTAGGTTATAACTCTCTGCAGAGATTTGCGACTTTCCCGCAAGAATCATTCCCTCCTTTAAAGTCTTAGCACTTCATGGTGTTTGAAGGCGGGACAGATAAACAGGTCTTCCAAAGAGTTCTTACGCCCCTTTGCGGTACCCATCAATCCTACCGTTCGTCTACTTCTCGTAGTACCGTCCAGCCAGCGTCACTACTAGGGTCAACCCAGCGAGCCCATAATGGCTTGCGGCTGCATGAGTAAGCTTCGGTCATGGGGCATCCATCCTTCTCTTTGTGGCTGGGTGAAGCTTTCCATGAGGATGTCATGGCGCTTCTCCATGCATCCCGCCACCACTGGGTGCTCAGGTGCCCGTCAACCGTCCTCCACCCAGTAGTGATTTTCCGAAGTCCATCTTGATCATTGTAGTTCATAGGGTCATCATCATTGACTCTCACATCTTGCTTATGAATTTCACTCATCCCAAATCCCGTCTACGAGCATAGCAAAATAACTACTACGTCCCAGGGGCCAAGGTAACAAGGGGATTGGTTCATCCTACCACATGATACTACTCAAGTTTAATGACTTCAAGATTTCACTACTGCATGCATGGTGGGGTGGTGACAACTACTAATGCACAAAAACATAGGTATAGAAATAACATGATCAAAACTTGCCTTGCTGATGATCCTCGTAAGCTAAAGAGTCGTAGTAGCAAGCTTCGCACTCCGGAAACTCTACCGAGACAAACAATAACACAATAAGCACAAAGCAAGAGGATCACACAAGATAACAAGAGTAACATAGCACAACAAAACAATCAAAACCAAATCAAAAGAAAAACTCAAAGAAACCAATTCAAAGTTTTCCCTACTCCAAACAATAACTAAAATAGTTTTATATAGCAAAATTTCCTTAGTATAACCTAATCATGGTTTTAGGTTAACTTAACAGAAAAGGATTAACTAAGCAATTAGGAGCAAAAAGAATTAATTAAAAGCTATTATAAAACTCATTTTAGGCCTAATCCAATTTCTATTAAGAAAATTAATTTAAAACTTTTATTAATTATAAATAAAAGTTCATCTACTAACATGACAGAAACTAACCTAGAATAACTAATCACAAGTTAAAAATAAATTAATTTACTAATTAATTAATTAGGAAAACAGGAACTAGTTAATTAATGAGGATTAATAGGGTTCTGTCTAAAATTAATTATTTATTAATCCTAAAATACCCAAATTAATTTCTAGGGTTTGGTAATGTCAAAATAAAGTGGTGACAAAAGAATCATGCAAAAATAATTTTCCTAACTAAAGTTATAGCAGATTTGCTATTCTGACTAAAACAATATTAAAGCATTTTAAATATTTTTAACATAGCTAAATATATATTTTTCAGAAACTACATAAAATTTGCAATCCAACAAAAAAAGAATCACTCAAAAATATTAAACAGAATAAAAGATATACATTTTTGAAAACTGAAACTATTCGGCTAAAACAGAAAATCAAAATAAAATGAAAAAGGCCTAATGGGCCTATACTTTGCACTAGGCGTAGTTTAGTCTAAACGGGCCCTAGGTTTAAACTAAACGAACCGGCCTAATAAAAATAAACCTAAACTAAAAATTAAACCGATTGGGCGGCGGTTTTCGACTAAAACCTAACCCTTGAGGTGTCTAATCCTAGCCCTAGATCTAGGATCGAGCGGTGGAGGGGATTGCGGTGACTTACGGACTCGGCGACGGCGGCGGCGGAGCGAGAGTGCTCGAGGCGTCCGGACGTCGGCGAGCTCGGCGACTCGTCGGGAAAACGCGCACGGGTCGGGAAGGGTTCAGTGGTGTTGGGGGGTCGGGGTGCACCAGGCGTCGGGCGGCAACAATGGCGGCGAGGAGGTTCGGGACTCAGCGAGCTCGGGAGGAGAGGAAAGGGGTCCGCGAGGCTAGGGGAATGGGGTGCGGGGCTCGGCCTTTATAGCCACAGGGTCAGGCGAGCTTGGAAGGGCATCGAGGCGATCGGGGATCCGGATCCTTGGGATCAGTGGACCTCAGCGAGCGTGGCGTGGGCGAGGGGAAGAAAGGGGGGGTCCACGGGTCAGCGAGAGGAGAGAGGCGAGGGATCGGGTGGCGAGGCCTAGGCCTTTCAGGCGAGGGGTGCGAGGGGGTGGTGGGCTGGGCTGGCTGGCTCTGGCTGGCAGTTAGGCTGGCTCAGTGGGCTGGTGAGGGCTGAGGGTGGTGGCGCTGGCTGGGCTGGGTGGCTTTGGTTTGGCGCCAGGGGTTTCTATTATTTTTTAATTAAAACTAAAACAAAATAAAACCCAAACTATAAATAATTTATATAGGGTATATATATACCAAAATGATCAGGGGAATATTCCCTTTCATTTGAACATTTTTCCAAAGACAAAATCCAAACTTCATAAAAATCTATTTTTTTCAAATTCAAATAAAATTCAGATTTGAATTCCAAATCTTTTGGCAATGTTTCCTCTGATATTTTTGGAGTGTCATGTTTGCTCCTCTCATACTTTTGATCAAGTATTTATCAGGCTTAGTTTTTGAATTGTTTCCCACATGCCAAAGTTTGAAATTCAAATTCAAACTCAAATTGCTCTGAAACTTCAAATGACAATCAAATTCAAACAGGATGCATAGGATGCTTAGCTATAATTGTAAAACATTCCAAATAGGAAATTTGGGATGTTACATGCTGCCTATATATAGCCCCTCGCGCAAGAGCAGAGCACACTGCTCTGTTTTTTCTGGCCGAGGGGGAGAGGGCTTGGTGGTGCTCTAGCTCACCTCCTATGCACACAAGGTGTTCGATGGAATGCCCGAGCCACACTACTTAAGGTTTCTCCTCTCCAAGCTCGACCGCCAAGCTCCATTTTCCTCAATATTTATCTAGGTTTAGCGGTCCGTCACGCCCCGTCCCCATCTTCATCGCCGTCGATCACCCGCGATGATCTCATCGCCGGCACCACCGTGGTGAGCCTCTTGTTCTTATCTTCTTCCTGAAAGGAAAAATATTCTTACTTGTATGTTTAGATAGATACTTGTATTATTTTCTTACTTTTATTATTGCATCTTATATAGTGCGATGGTTTTGGTATCCGCTCCCGTCGGCCCTCGTCATGTCTATGATTCGGATGTGGTATATATTATCTTTTCATAACTATTGGTTCATTTATTGTTTATGAAAATTATGCCGACCAACGTGACATAGATTTTATTTATCTAGGAGGTTGTTGAACCGGAAATTCCAACCGACCCTATCGTCGAGAGGTTAAATTTAGTTGAAGAAGAAAACAATTTCTTGAAGGAAAAAATAAAAAAACTTGAGGAGGAGAAGATGATATTGGAGTTGCATGTTATGGATGTCGTCGATGATCATAAGATCAAGATGGATGCAATGCGCTTGAAGATTAGAAAGATTAGAAAATATGCCATTCATACCGAGGCTTGGTATCATTATGCTGTTGGATCAGTTGTTACCTTGGTTGCGATTATGATCGCATTTGTTTTCGCATTGAAATGTTTTACATAGTTTCAATGTATGGTTTAATTAATTTAGATGCTCTGCAGAGCTTTATGTTGTTAGATGAGAACTGTGTATGTACTTTGGTTTTTATGTGATAATGAACTTCTATTAATTTGGTCACTTAATTATCTATTCATGATGTTACGTAATGATTTTTGACACATAATTATATATAATGCACGTAGATGAACCGGCAATGGATGTGCGGTGGCAGACACACCTCGAGTACACTAAGGGCGTGCATGATTTTCTCGAAGTGGCTGAGGCAAACAAGCAGAATGGTTTTATGTGTTGTCCATGCCCTATATGTGGGAATCTGAAGTCTTACTTTGACGGAAAATCCTTCACACACCTACTTTACAAGGGTTTCATGCCACACTATAATGTTTGGACGAGGCACGGAGAAATAGGGGTTATGATGGAAGACGGCGAAGAAGAAGAGTACGATGACAACTATGTGCCCCTGAATACGGTGATGCTCTTGAACATCAAGAGGAAGGGCGATGTGCGATGGTGCTGTGGCGAAACTCTTGAAGATCAAGAGGAACCGACGATGTGCCCGATGATGATGATCTCCACGGGTCATTGTCGATGCAAGGGCATAATCGAAAGTCAAAAGGAGAAGCTGAAGTTCGATCGCATGTTAGAGGATCACAAAAAGTTGTACCCCAATTGCGAAGATGGCAACACAAAGCTCGGTACCGTCTTTGGAATTGCTGCGGTGGAAGGCAGAGAATCTGTGCTGATAAAGGATTTGAGAAGCTCTGAAAATAATGAAGAAGAAGCTTCCAAAGGATAACGATTGCCTGACAGTACATACGCAGCAAAGAAGGTCGTATGTCCTCTAGGATTGGAGGTGGAGAAGATACATGCATGCCCTAATGACTGCATCCTCTACCGCGGTGCATACAAGGATCTGAACGCATGCCCGGTATGCGGTGCATTGCGGTATAAGATCAGATGAGATGACCCTGGTGATGTTGACGGCGAGCCTACCAGGAAGAGGGTTCCTGCGAAGGTGATGTGGTATGCTCCTATAATACCACGGTTGAAACGTCTGTTCAGAAACGGAGAGCATGCCAAGTTGATGCGATGGCACAGTGAGGACCGTAAGAAATACGGGAAGTTGAGAGCACCCGCTAACGGGTCGCAGTGGAGAAAAATCGAGAGAAAGTACTTGGATGAGTTTGCAAAGGACCCAAGTAACGTATGGTTTGCTTTAAGCGCGGATGGCATTAATCCTTTCGGGAGCGAGCAGCAATCACAGCACCTGGCCCGTGACTCTATGTATGTATAACCTTCCTCCTTGGATGTGCATGAAGCGGAAGTTCATTATGATGCAGTTCTCATCCAAGGCCCTAAGCAACCCGGCAACAACATTGATGTGTACCTAAGGCCATTAGTTGAAGAACTTTTACAGCTGTGGAATGGAAGCGTGTATGCGTCGTGGGATGAGCACAAAAGGAGAATTTCACCTAAAGGCGTTGCTGTTCGTGACTATCAACGATTGGCCCGCTCTCAATAACCTTCGGGACAGACAAACAAGGGATACCACGCATGCACGCACTGTTTACTTGACACCGATAGTATATACCAGGAAGCTGCGGGAAGAATGTGTACACAGGCCATAAATCGATTTCTTTCGACCAACCATCAATGTCGAAAGAAAGGCAAGCATTTCAAAGGCGAGGCAGATCACGGAAGAAGCCCACCATCCGTCTTGGTGATCACGTACTTGCTATGGTCAATGATTTACGTAATCTTTGGAAAGGGTCGGCGGACTAGCTGTTCGAATGACGCCGACAATCACGCACCCATGTGGAAGAAGAAATCTATATTTTGGGACCTAGCCTACTGGAAAGACCTAGAGGTCCGCTCTTCGATCGACGTGATGCACGTGACGAAGAACCTTTGCGTGAACCTTCTAGGCTTCTTGGGCGTGTATGGAAAGACAAAAGATACACTTGAGGCACGGGAGGACCTGCAATGCTTGCATGAAAAAGAGGGCATGCCTCCGAAGCAGTATGAAGGTCCTGCCAGCTATGCTCTTACAAAAGAAGAGAAAGAAATCTTCTTTGAATGCCTGCTTTCGATATGAAGGTCGACTGGCTATAAATCGAATATAAAGGGAATAATAAATATGCTAGAGAAAAAGTTCCAGAACCTAAAGTCTCATGACTGCCACGTGATTATGACGCAATTGCTTCCGGTTGCATTGAGGGGGCTTCTACCGGAAAACGTTCGATTAGTCATTGTGAAGCTATGTGCATTCCTCAATGCAATATCTCAGAATGTGATCGATCCAGAAATCGTACCAACGCTAAGGAGTCATGTGGCGCAATGTCTTGTCAGTTTCGAGCTGGTGTTCCCACCATCCATCTTCAATATCATGACGCACGTCCTAGTTCATCTAGTCGACGAGATTGTCATTCTGGGGCCCGTATTTCTACACAATATGTACCCCTTTGAGAGGTTCATGGGAGTCCTAAAGAAATATGTTAAGTAATCGTGCTAGGCCGAAGGAAGCATCTCCATGGGCCATCAAGCAGAGGATGTCATCGGGTTTTGTGTTGACTTCATTCCTGGCCTTAAGAAGATAGGTCTCCCTAAATCGCGGTATGAGAGGAGGCCTGTGGAAAAGGCACACTTGGAAGGGACTCAATAATATGCAGGTACGGATATTCTTGGTCTCAAGCACACCACACAGTTCTCTGAACTCTACCTTGGTGACCCGTATGTCGATGAACACAAGAACAATCTGCGCTACAAACACCGGGCGGTCGACGACTGGATTACATGTGAACACATCAGGACTTTCAGCAGTTGGTTGGAAACACGTCTCAAAGGTAACAACACTGTTTGTGATGAGTTGTACTTGTTGTCCAGGGGACCATCTTTGACTGTAATGATTTGGAAAGGATCTGAGATAAATGGGAATACATTTTACGATTGACCAAGATCAAAAGAGCACCAACCAAAACAGCGGTGTCCGCTTTGATGCAGCAACCGGACGGGGAAAGGACACATATTATGGTTACATAGTAGACATATACGAACTTGACTACGGAGTAGATTTTAAGGTCCCTTTGTTTAAGTGCAAGTGGGTCAATCTGTCGGGAGGCGGAGTGCAGGTAGACCCACGATGCGGAATGACAACAGTGGATCTGAAAAATCTTGGGTACACTGACGAACCGATCGTCCTAGCCAATGATGTGGCACAGGTTATCTATGTGAAGGACATGTCTACGGACCGAGGAAAAGAAAAGATAAGGAAGTGAATACATCATACGATGAGCCAAAGCGCCACATAGTTCTTTCGGAAAAGCGGGACATCTTGGGAGTGGAGGGCAAGGCGGACATGTCGAAGAGTATGAAAAGTTTCATGAAATTCCTCCTTCAAAGTCAAGGCTGACCCAACCATCACGATAAGCGATGAAGATTATCCATGGTTACGGCGCAATAAGCAAATGACACAAGCGAAGAAAAATATGAAGACTTTCTCCATAACTATTATGATGATACCATGCCAACTTTGTAACAGAGCAGTATGATACCATTATGCATTTTGTACATGCACATGCTATGCCAACTTTTCAGAGTTCATTTAAAAACTATGAATCTCAAAAATTTAAATTTTAACTATTCAAATTTGAAAACTAATGGCACAAACAGAAAGTCTAAAACTAATGGCACTAACAGAAAGTTTATAATTTTGCTGACCTAAAAGCAAAAAGAATTAAAAAATAAAGCAAAAAACCAAAATAAAATAATTAATGAAGAAAACAAAACAAAAAACTGGAAAAATATATAAATAGCAACAATAAGTATTTTATTGTAAGTAGAAATAAAATAAAATGAATAAAGCTACAAAGAAAAAAAAGTGTTTTCAAATTTGAAAACTAATGGCACTAACAGAAAGTTTATAATTTTCTAAAACTAAAAGCAAAAAGAATTAAAAATAAAGAAAAAAACAACAAAAACTAAATAATGCAGAAAGCAGAACAAAAACTGAAAAAAATAAAAATAGCAACAATAAGTATTTTGTTGTAAGTAGAAACAAAATAAAATGAATGAAGCAACAAAGAAAACAAAAAAGTGTTTTCAAATTTGAAAACTAATGGCACTAACAGAAAGTTTATAATTTTTCTAAAACTAAAAGCAAAAAGAATTAAAAAATAAAGCAAAAACAAAAGAAAATAAATAATGCAGAAAACAAAAAAACTGGAAAAATATAGCAACAATAAGTATTTTGTTGTAAATAGAAACAAAATAAAGCAACAAATAAAAAAAAAGTGCCACCCTCTTGGGCCCCACGGCTGAATCGACTAGAAACCCTACCATGGGCGAGATTCAGGCCCAGAGGCCCAGAGGCCCACAGCACAGATTGCAGAGTTAGGCCGAAAGCCTGCTTAAGAGAGGAGCTCGAGAGGAAGGCGCACCGCACCTTATAAGCAGTGCGCCTCCTCTCAACTAGCAGTGGGACTAAACATTTGGGTTCGGGCAGCACAGGCCTTTGGTCCCGGTTGGTGGCACCAGCCGGGGCTAAAGGGTGCATTAGTCTCGGTTGGTTCTACGACCGGGACTAATGCCCCCTTTAGTCGGTTGGTGCCACCAACGGGACCAAAGGCCGCCGCCGAGACTAAAGGGGCATTAGTCGGTTTGTGCCCTGAACGGGACTAAAGCCTTTTTCTATATAGCCAAGACTTAGCATTTTTCAGATCGATCGCGATTGCCGCCCGGCAGCGCCGCGGACCTCCTCGACACCGCCAGAGCTGCCCGCGCCGCCGTCGCCGTCGCCCGTGCCCCGAGCCCACGCCGGCGCCGTCCGCCATCCTCGAGCCACGCCGTCGCCGGCCGCGCCCTGCGCCACGCCCGACGCCGTCCGCCCGCCCGGCGCCGTTGCCGCCCTCGGCGCCATCTGCCCGGCCTTGGCGCCGCTCCCGCACCAGCGCCGCCCGCCGTGCCCGCCGCCTCGTGAGCACCTGCCCTGCCCTGCCTGCCTGGCGCCACCGCTGCCGCCACGCCCCTGTTTTTAGTTTAATTTTTTCATATATATATATAATGTATGTGTATGTATGTGGCTATATGTTTTTGTTCATATGTTGCAATATGTTTTTAATTTTATTAGTTTATTTTTTTGTTCATATGTGATGTATATGTGTATGTGGCTATAATGTATATGTGTATGTGATGTATGTGGCTAGAATTTGCTAAATATATATGTTAAAAATGTTTTTTGGTTCATAGAAAGTTTTTGTTCATATATATAAAGTTACAATTTTAGAAAAGTTTTATATATGCAAAAGTTACAATTTTAGAAAAGAAGGATAGGAAAGAAGAAAATAAGAAGAGGAAAGAAAGAAGAAGAGGAGAGGAAAAGAAGAGGAGAAATAAGTAAGAAGAAGAAAAAAGAAGAAAAATAGAGGAGAAGAAGAAAGGAATAGTGGAGAGGAAGATTCTATTTTCTCTTCCTCTCCACTATTCCTTTCTTCTTCTCCTCTTTTTTTCTTTTTTTTCTTCGATCTTCTCCTCTAGCTATTCCTTTCTTCTTCTCCTCTTTTTTTTTCATCATCTTCTTCTTCTTCTTCTTAATTTTTATCGGGAACGAGGGTGTCGAGGATCGCCGAGGGGTCGAGGGTCGGGAACTAGGGTAGAGGGTCGAGGGTCGTTAAGGGGTCAAGGGTCGAGGGTTTGAGGTCGAGGTTCGAGGGTTCTATAGGGTCGAGGATCGAGGTCGAGGTTCGAGGTCATCTAGGGATCGAGGTTCGAGGGTCGTCGAGGTTCGAGGGTCAAGAGAGGTTTCCTAGTGTCAAAGTATTGAAGAAATCCATGGCTTCATCATTAGCGAAGTAACCAGGGCATGATGGTGCGAAGTCCTCAAAGTTATTTCGGAATGGAGTCCCGGATAGGATTATTTGCCTTTTATGCAATTTCAGCAAAGGCCTTCCAAATAACGATATTCGGAAGGTTCTTGCTGAACTTTGTACCAAAAGCTAATTATCCTATCTCGGGACTCGGTTCCAAAATAACTTTGGAGAGCTTCGTACCATCATGCACCTGTTACTTTTGCCTAATGATGAAGACATGGTTTTGATGAATCCTTTGACACTAGGCAACCCCCCGACCTCTCGGCGATCCTCGACCCCTTGACCCTGAGAGGAAGAAGAGGATAAAAAAAGAAGAGGAAGAAGAAGAAAAAAGAGGAGAAGAAAGAATAGAGGAGTAGAACTCCTCTATTCTTTCTTCTCCTCTTTTTTTTTTCTTCTTCTTCCTCTTTTTTTTATCGGGAACGAGGGTCGTCGAGGGTCGCCGAGCGGTAGAGAAACCCTAATTAAATAGCAAGTATCGTCGATTGTGAGATACATGTGGCCGTCGGTGTGGGACACTACATCCACGTCCCACAAGTGACAGGCGTCGATGCCCACGTCACTTGTGGGACATAGATGTAGTGTCGTCGTTGTTGTTGTCGATATACCTCCTCCCGATAGCTTCAACACAGGGGGGGGGGTCGATATTACCCCCTCCTTGAAGCGTTCTCGAGGCCACCCCCTAACCCTTGAAGCGTTGTCGAGGCCACCCGAAACCCTAGAGAAGCAGCGTCGAGGCCACTAATTAATATGATTCCTCATTGTGATTAGCTATCTAGTTCTACGTTTGCCACTAATATATCCATATCTGTCATGTTTGAATAATAATTGCCATGTTGTAAATATTTGTAGAAACTGACACCCCACCCCGAGACGAAGCACAAGAAGCGTTGTTGAGGCACATAATCGCAGAAGGAAGTGATGCCATCAACTCGATGATGTTTCTCAACGACACCGATGGTCTGGAAGGAGAGGGTGAAGAAGCAGCTGGCTATGCTTATGATGGCTCCGATGACCCAATGCGGTGGAAGAAGGAGAGGGTGAAGAAGTAGACCGTGAGGACTGCTCCGGTGATCACCAAACTGAGTCGGCCAGGTATATATATTAGTTAAGCCTGTCTGACTAGCTAATTGATGCATTCATTGTTTTGGTATGTACACATATTAATTAACTCTCGTCTTTCTTCCTTTTCTAGCCCTCCGGATTGAGCACAACCGGTAAAGAGGCGAGGCCCAAAGAAAAGTTGAGCTCGGATGAAAGGTTTGAGATCATAGAAGCGCGCATGACGGCCAACCGATTGAACCCATCCGGACAAAGAAGGTATTTGTTGCTCGGTCACGGGGTTACGGTTAGGGACAAGATCGATCAGCATCCTGCAATGGTATAAGCCTAAGAACGAAGAGCACGAGGTGTCTTATGTCAATGATCTGCAGAAAAATGATCTTTGGACTAAGCTGAAGTCAAATTTCACCCTACCGCCAGAGGATGATCAGGAGAAGCCAGTTATAGAGCCATTAATCAAGTCTTTTGCTCTTAAGAAGATGGCAGAGCTATTCAGGCATTGGAAGAAAGACCTGAATAAGTTTGTCGATAAAAAAGAGACACCAGAATTCAAGGGAAAATATGAGAAGATCAGAGATGACTGGCCCGCATTTGTGGCCCACAGGACATCGGAAAAGAGTAAAAAGATGTCGGCGACAAGCAAGCAAAATGCTGCGAAGAAGAAGCTTCACCATCGCGCGGGTCGGTGGCTACCTCATAGCCCGCCTAAGTGGGCCAAGGCTGAGAATGATCTGCTTGATAAAGGGATCGAACCAGAGACAATGAACTGGCCAGACCATTGCCGGACTTGGTTCTTCGGGGCTGGCGGAACCTTGGACCCTATATCAGGGAAGTGCATTTGGACGGACGAGCAATTGGACATACCAGTCAAGAGGCTAAAGCAATATATCGAAGCAACGCAACAAGGGAAGTTCGTTCCAGACAGGGAGAAGGACGAGCTCAGAATGGCCCTCGGGAATCACGAGCACCACGGACGGACACGAGGCACGCCGAGCTCCCTTTCGTGGAAGGCTGGATTTCGGACGCAGGGGTTACAAAACCCATGAGAGGAGGAAGAAACTGGAGCAGAGCCAAATGCAGGCGCTGCACGAAAGGGTAATGGGGCTAGAGGAACGAGAAGTAGCAGATCGCAGCAAACGACCTGCTGAAGCTTCCCCCGAAGCTACCCCGCCATCTCAGCGGAGAAGCAGCGTGGCTTCCACCGAGCTGCTTCAGCCGGAGCATGCCCTGACGGCTCCTGCCAGCTATCCCATGGATGCTATCACGGAGTCTCAAAATTGCCACCTTATGGCGCAATGGAGCAATTTGAAGGTCAAAGGCGATTGTTGGCTCTGTTTATCCTACTAAACCCGACTCAACTTTTCACTTTGCGGCCGATTCGGAAGGATATGCTAAGGTGATGGTGGATGAAATAACGGAGGATTTGAGGACCTCGGCTTGACCACCCTACGGTGAAGGGAGTATCGGCTGGGTTACGCTCGAAGACTCCATGCCTATGGCGGAAGGATCTCATCAACCTTCCGAACTGGGCGCCTCCGCCTCCTCCTCCCCGGCGAGTCGGGGCACTCCGCCTCCTCCGCCTCCTCCTCCAGCGAGTGACGATCAGGGCACTCGGCCGGCTCCTTCTCCGGCGCGTGGCGGCACTCCGCCTCCTTCTCCGCCTGCACCGGCGCGCCCGAGCAGCCAGCCTCCTCCTTCTCCGCCTCGTCAGCAAGGGCGGAAGAGACCCGCTGCCGCTCCGGCTGCTCCGGCGCGTCGTAGTCCTTCTCCTCCGCCTCGTAAGCAAGGAAAGAAGATATCCGCTCCGTCTACTCTCCCGGTGTCTAGCAGTACAGCCAAAGGCGGGAGGAGATACAGATTCGGTCCTTCTCTGAAGAATCCAGAGAAGTTACCGTACGAGAGGACCGACGAGGAAAACGCGAAGATCACGCAGACCGAAGTGCATGACTGATTTGAAGGGTTGAAAGAAAAGATACATCCACCTCCGGAGGAGAAGGTAGATCCGGTGAAAGCGAAGCGCACTCTGGCTGCCCTGACAAAACCACCCAAGTCTCCGCCTGTAAGGGCATATTTATCCCGTAAGTGTTTTGGTGATTGATTACGATACTTTTGCGGACTAATCGTATGCCTTGAGTTTCTCAGATGTTTCATCACTAGGCACGAGACGATTCGGTGCCCCTCAGACACTATTGAAGACGGCGCCGCGTCCTCGTTTCTTTTGGTGGATTTGAGTCGAGGAGAGCCGTCTTTGTTAAGAGGGGTCCGCGTCGGAAAGGTTTGGGTGGAATCAACACGTACACTTGTCCTTCCTTTCCTTGCACTTTGGAGCTTCTTCCCGTTGTCATAGTTGTGCTTAAAACCGGCGGTTACTGCTGTTCTTGCGGTAGTACTGCTCTAGGGAGCGGTAGTACCGCAAGCACCAACAATAGTACCGCTGGGGTCCACAATAATACCGCTCCCCTGGAGCCGTAGTACCGCGACTCCCGTGCCTTGTGCCGCTCGATGCAGTAGTAAACGCGTATGTAATTTTACATCCGCGCCCACACGGTAGTACCGCACATCTTGCGCGGTAGTACCGCGAGTGGACACGGTAGTACCGCTCTCTTGGAGCCGTAGTACCGTGGCCCTCATGCCCCGTACCGTTGCGCCGCGGTTGTAGGAGCGGATGTAATTCTACATCCGCGCCTCCACGGTAGTACCGCGTCGGGTTTTCGCACTGGTTCTTTTTCAGCGGAAGTAGGCACGGATGTAATTTATTTCATCCGCGCTCTTCGTAGGCTGGGGCTTGCCTGCCTTGCGGTAGTACCGCAAGGGTGCGCGGTAGTACCGCGCCAGCGGTAGTACTGCGCTCAGTCAGGCCAGTCCCAGGCTCTGCTGCTGCCGCGGTAGTACCGTGGCACTCCACGGTAGTACCACTTTTTCGGAGCGGTAGTACTTCGTGTCGCGGGCTGAACAAGAGGATAACGGTTGGATCTTTTCTCTGAGTATAAAAGGCGTGTCTCCTACCTCTAGTTGACCACCTCTTCCTTCTCTAAGCTCCATTGTTGCTCCAAGCTCCATTTTGGCCCGATCTCTCTCCCTAGCCAATCAAACTTGTTGATTTGCTCGGGATTGGGTGACAAGGGCCCTATCTACACTTCCACCAAGAGACTTTTGATTCCCCCCACTTATCCCTTGCGGATCTTGTTACTCTTGGGTGTTTGAGCACCCTAGACGGCTGAGGTCACCGTGGAGCCATATTCCATTGTGGTGAAGCTTCGTGGTGTTGTTGGGAGCCTCCAATTAAGTTGTGGAGATTGCCCCAACCTTGTTTGTAAAGGTTCGGTCGCCGCCTTCAAGGGCACCAATAGTGGAATCACGGCTCTTGCATTGTCGAGGGCGTGAGGAGATTCTGGTGGCCCTAGTGGCTTCTTGGGAGCATTGTGCCTCCACACCGCTCTAACGGAGACGTACTTCCCCTCAAAAGGAAGGAACTTCGGTAACACATCCTCGTCTCCACCGGCTCCACTCTTGGTTATCTTATCCCTTTACTTGTGTCGGCTTATTTGTGTTTCTATCCTTGCTTGCTCTTGTGCTTGTGTTGATTGCATCATATAGGTTGTCCACCTAGTTGCACATCTAGACAACCTTTATTATTGTAAAGTTTAAATTGGTAAAGAAAAGCATAAAAATTGTTAGTTGCCTATTCACCCCCCCTCTATTCATATCGATCCTTTCAATTGGTATCAGAGCCTCGTCTCTTTTTAAGGACTTCATCATCCGAAGAGTATGGTTGACGTCGTAGATGATGTGGGGGAGCACTCCGGTGCGAATCCGATATCATCTACGGGAGATGGGGGTACCTCGATCTCTCGTGTGGAATTCAATGTGGCGTTGGACACATTGAAAACCTCCATGACTACCGAGGTCAAGGACATGTTTAAGGAATTCTTAGAAGGGCTTAAACTTTCCACCGCACCCGTGAAAGTGGGTGATCCCGCCAACACGGGAGCGGATGCTAACTCAGATAAGGGGGAAGCTACTAGTGAGAAAGCCCCCTCGTCTAGTGGTAAGAATGGCACCGGCATCTTTGCCCATGTGCAACCTCATCCCGTTTATGGTGGACCGATTCCTTCCACTCATTTGAATCATGCCGGTCCACCGCCTAAGATTGATAAAAAGGAGGATTTTGATTCTTGGGTTTATCGTTTTAAGCGTCATTTAAATCATGTGAACACTAACCTTTGGAGAATCATTGAAGAAGGTTTCTATCCGCATGATCCGAGCAACTTTTCTCCAAGAGAAGTCGTGGACCATCAATTCAATGAGAATGCTCTCTTCATCATCCAAGAAGCAATCCTTCCCGAAGACCTCCCTCATCTCCGGCCCTACTCCCTTGCCAAAGATGCTTGGCTCAATGTGGTTTCCCTTTATCGAGGAAGCGCAAGCATTAAACGTTCCAATTATGAAGTGGTCCAAGATGAAGCCGATGAGTTTGCAATGAAAGAAGAAGAAGAACCTCGTGAGCTCTATCGGAGAGTAACAAAGCTTGCAGTCTCCCTCCGGGATCATGGAAGTAAGGACACGGATGACAACTGGATCAAGCGCAAATTCCTCAAGGCAATGATGCCCTACCACAAAGCCATGTCCTCCGTCATCCGTCAACGGCTGGACTTTCACACCGTGTCCTACAGTGATGTGTTGGATGAGTTTGTGGCTATGAGCATATTGGACAAGACTGCCGACAATGCGGTGCTTCGCACCCAAAGAGAAAAGAAGCCCAACCTCGCTTTGAAGGCCAAGATTTGTGTCGAAGAAGATGGAGAGGAGGCAGAAGAAGAGAACAACCTCAAAGATACAAAGTATGACTATCATGAACACATGGCCCTTGCTTCAACGCAATTTTGGAGCAAGAAGAACTCAAGGCCCAACTACAACAAGAGCAACTCAAGTGGCACTAAGGGCAAGCAACGAGTGATGACTTGTTTCAATTGTGGCAATGTGAGTCACTTTGTTGCGGAGTGCCCATATGAGAAGAGGGAAGGCAATGGTGGCAAGCTCATCCGTAAGGACAAGGCCAAGTCTTTCCCCAACAAGAGCAACTTCACCAAGAAGGCTCCTCACAAAGCTTTGGTGGTTCAAGAAGAGTACAATGAGGATGATGATGATGATGAAGATGGTGAGTCGGTTGCCATGGCCTCCGTTGCCATTGCAACGACTCCTCGGGTGTCTCTCTTCGATTCACCCAATGAAAGCATCACCGCCAAGTGCCTCATGGCTAAAGCCACCAACAAGGGGTTTGCTTCCGGTGGGGGATCATGGTTGCTCAATAGTGGAGCAACAAATCATATGACCGGGAGCAAGGACATGGTGGTGGATGTGCAAAGGATCCCATCTATGCCCACCAATGTCGAGTGGGGTGATGCCTCACATTCTAAGGTATTGGGTCTTGGCAAGGTTGTCGTTTCTCATGATCTAACGATCGAGAAAGTCATGCTTGTTGAGTCCCTTGCATACAATTTGCTTTCCGTTCGTCAACTTGCACTTATGGGCTTTGCCACCTTCTTTGACATTGATACCGTGGCCCTCTTGTGGAGCAAGACTCTTAAAGTAGCCTTTGTTGGGCATGTCGAGAACGGTCTCTATGTGATAGACTTTTCGGAGCGACCCACTAAGACCGCGACATGCCTAATGGCTAAAGTTGACGTGGGATAGCTTTGGCATCGCCGTTTAGCCCACGTCAATATGAGATCTTTGCAAAGTCTCCTCAAGGGGGACCATGTCCGTGGACTAACAAATGTTAGCTTTGCCAAAGATCGTGTTTGCAGTGCTTGTATCGAAGGAAAGCTTCATGAAACGGCTCACCCTCCCACGACTATAATCTACTCGAAGAGACCCTTGGAGCTCCTGCACATGGACCTCTTTGGACCTCCATCCTTTGATAGTCTTGGAGGTAGAAAGTATTGCTTGGTGATTGTGGATGATTATTCAAGATACACTTGGGTATACTTCTTCAAGAGGAAGAGTGAGACTCGACAAACTGTTATCGACTTTGCAAATGAAGCTCAACAAAATGGTGTTGCGGAGAGGAAGAACCGGACGTTGATGGATGCGGCAAGGACCATGATGGCGGAGTTCAAGTCTCCATACAACTTTTGGGCCGAAGCCATCAACACCGCATGTCATGCCTCCAATCGGCTCTATCTCCGCAAAGGCTTGAACAAGACTCCTTATGAGATAATCACCGGTAACAAGCCCAATCTCAAGTATTTTCGGGTGTTCGGGTGTAAGTGTTTCATTCTCAAGAAAGGTGTTCGTTTGTCTAAATTTGAAGCTAGAGCTTATGAGGGCATATTTGTTGTTTCTGCTACAAACTCTCATGCTTACTGTGTCCTCAATAAATCCACGGGACTTATTGAGGAGACATGTAACGTGGAGTTTGATGAGAATAACGGCTCCCAAGTGGATCAAAGTGGCACTTGTGATGTAGGTGATGAAATTCCTCCTCAAGCCATAAGAAGAATGGGTGTTGGTTTTATCCTACCCATTGAGGAACCCCTTGTGGCCGAAGGAGAAGGACAATGCTCCACTCAAGTGGAGCCATCACCAACTCAAGGCCCTGCGCTTCGAAGAACAAAGTGAAGGCCCTCAACCTCATGAACATGACCAAGGGCAAGATCGTGCTCAAGACGATGGTGGTACACCAAATGATGCCCAAGGTCAAGTTATCTTCCCCGAGCATGCTCAAGATCAAGAACATGTTCAAGACGGCGCTCAAGATGATCAAGTGACTCCTCCTCATCTCTCCTCCGAGGAAGAATTAGAGCGTCGTGCCGCCAAGATTGCATCCAAACTTACTACCAAAGGCCATCTCATGGAGAATGTGGTTGGAAGCCTAATGTCGGTGTCAAAACCGGAGGATCTCGGGTAGGGGGTCCCGAACTGTGCGTCTAGGCGGATGGTAACAGGAGACAAGGGACACGATGTTTTACCCAGGTTCGGGCCCTCTTGATGGAGGTAAAACCCTACGTCCTGCTCGATTGATATTGATATTGTGGATGTTTACAAGAGTGGATCTACCACGAGATCAAGGAGGCTAAACCCTAGAAGCTAGCCTATGGTATGATTGTAAGGGTTGTTGTGTTCGTAGTCCTACGGACTAGAGCCATCCGGTTTATATAGACACCGGAGAGGGCTAGGGTTACATAGAGTCGGTTACAATGGTAGGAGATCTACATATCCGTATCGCCAAGCTTGCCTTCCACGCCAAGGAAAGTCCCATCCGGACACGGGGAGAAGTCTTCAATCTTGTATCTTCATAGTCTTGGAGTCCGGTCGATGATGATAGTCCGCCAATGATAGTTCGGCTGATGATGGTAGTCCGCTATCCGGACACCCCTAATCCAGGACTCCTCGGTAGTCCCTGAACCAGGCTTCAATGGCGATAAGTCCGGTAGCGTATATTGATTGGCATTGCAAGGCGGGTTCCTCCTCCAAATGATAGAAGATTGTGAACACCATGATAGTGTCCGCTCGCAAAATAAATTCCACATTCCATCGTAGAGAATAATAATATATACACAAGTTCAATCTGCGGCGTTTTTGTGGCATGGCGTCACACCACTACCAAGCCATTACTCGAATTGTTTTTACTTTACCACCTCGGCGCATTTAGCGAAGCGGTTTCTTGGCACGTCTTGTCGAGCGAGATCGTGTTTCCCTTAATCCGGGATTCTCATCAATACGGACGTGGGTAACCCACCGCACCATTGATGGTGGCGCTTGGGAGATAAGCGAGTTTTACCAGGCGGTGGGGGCGCGAAGACTTCGCCCGCCCATATAAGGGATAAGGATCCACCTTCTCACCAACGCCTTCTTCCTCCTTTGCTTATCCATCTCCGCGCACTCGAGCTCCAGCGCCCAAGTTCACGCATCTCGTCTCAACCTTCTCCGACCATGTCTGGAGCAGGAGGTAAATGGTTGGCCTCCACCGTTAAGGAGGAGCAAATCGCCAAACTGCGCAGCGCCGGATACCTCTCCGGCGACATCGCGCACCGGCTGCCCGACGAGGGGCAGCTCATCCCCACCCCCAGGCCCCATGAGAGGGCCGTCTTTCTTCCCCCATGAGAGGGTCGTCTTTCTTCCCCACTTCCTCCGCGGACTGGTCTTTCCACTGCATCCCTTTGTCCGGGGGCTCATGTTCTACTACGGCCTGGATTTCCATGATCTGGCGCCGAACTTCATCCTCAACATCTCGGTGTTTATCGTCGTGTGCTAGGCCTTCCTCTGCATCCAGCCCCACTTCGGCTTGTGGCTCAAGACCTTCAATGTCAAGCCGAAGGTTGTGAAGGGCACTCAAGCGGAGTGCGGGGCGCCATGTTGGGCAAGATGCCCAATGTCCTTTAGTTGAAGGGCCTTCGTGGAATCCGTCAAGGGGTGGCAATCGGGGTGGTTCTATATCACCGAGCAGCGTGACCCTAAATGGCGGCGGCCCCGAGTTTAGATCTAGTATCCCCACGCAGCTCACCTCTTTGGAAAGAGAAGGGCTTCTTGTGGGGTAGTTCGAAGGAGCCGCGGGACTCAAGCGTGCATCAAGAAGCTGGTGAAGAAGCTCAGGTGGTTAACGTGGTCAGGTCATGCTCGTCTCGCCGGATTCTCCCATGCCAGGCGGGCATTCAATCTATGGGAGTTCGATCCGGAACAACACCAGCGCTGAGCAAGCTCTTCGACCACGACGTCGAAGGCGCTGGAAGGTGCTGTTCAAGGCGCGAAGCCCCGAATCCGCAGTGAAGATCGCGGATTTCGCCGCAGCACCCAGCCGACGAGGTAAGTGATTCTACCCCTTACGGGACACTTGTTTTCATAGTTTGACTCTATGCGGTTTTAATTTCCCCTTTTCCTTTGACAGGACTGGATGAAGAAGGCGGAGCAGATTACTGTCCGGCTCCTATGCCGAAAAATCCATGAGACTTTCGTCTAGCGAGGCTGCTAGTTCGGCACCGCACGTGGTGCGGAAAAGAAAACTAAGAAGGAGGCCACGGGTGCTCGAAAGAGCTCCCGTTTTCAGGTGTCCGGCGACTCGGGCGGACTCCTCCCGAAAATGAGGAGGAGGAAGAGGACTCTCTCCCTGAGGAGGAGAGAGGAAGAGGAAGGCTTCCCCAACAGGGGAGGCGAAGGGTCAAGAGGGAAGGACTATTCCCGGACAGCTCCGCCAACATCAACGTTGGCGAGGAAGAATGGCCTTCAAGGGCCAGGCCTCGGCGAGATCGTAAGTATCCAGTTCTGAATGATTTATAGTTTCTTTTTCGCATCACATAGTGTCACTCTAATGCCGCATCTTGCTGTAGTCCGACCAGTGATGATCTCCCGCTTCATCGAAGCGGGTCGTTGGCTCCGTCGGATGTAGACTCCATCCCGACCGCCTCCACCCCTCGCGACGCCGAGGACGCCGAGTGGGATCCCAGAAGGACCCATCGGGGAGGCTCGGGCGCCACAAGGCGTCCTCCGGACTTTGCGCCGGACTCACAAGCAGAACCCGCAGTGGTTCCGGGTCCGGCCGCAGCCCCGAACAAGCGGCAAGACCGTGGACGCGGCGGCTTCCGTCCAACGGGCGCGGACAACTTGTTGGAGGCGCTGAAGAGCGCTTCCATCGAGGAAGAACACCACACTATTATGAGTGCGGTGATTGAAGGTGCAACTTCGCCAAGGGCGGGCTGACCGAAGCCTGCAGTAGCCTTCTATCGGGCTTTGAGGTAAGAAGTTAAAATATGCAATGTGATACCGCATAGACAGTAGCCCGATGCTCGGTTCGGTGTTGGAAAGAAAAGCGGATGAGGATCTGAAAAAAAAGATATACAGGGTTGCTAAAAATTATGTCAATATGGGTTGCGAGGCTGCTGCTCTTGACCAAGACCGATCTGCGGAGGTCGGTGCTGTGAAGCAGGAGCTCGGCGGTCCGAGCAAGAGCTCGGCCGCACCTGAGAAGCAGCTCAGGACAAAGAAGGTGAGTAACACCACTTTGAACTTGTACCTTCTGAGAAAAGGATTTAGGTTGCAACAAAAAATAACAAGGATAACATGGGTGCTGCGGGGGCCACGAATGAGGTGGCGACCACGAAGGAGGCCGTGTCATGACGAGCATAATCGGCCACGGGCAGGCAGAGCGAGAAAAGCAGGAGGCGGGTGGCGGTGGTTCAACAAGAGCTCCAGGCTCTCATGGAAAAGCATGAGAGTTTGGGCGTAACTCAAAGACTCGAGTCCGAGCTTGCCTCGGCTCTCGAAAGTGCTAAAACCGCCAAGGCCGAGGCCCATAAATCCTTCAGGAGATTGAGTTGATGAGGAAGATAGCGGCGGGTAAGGCATTTTTCATGCAAAGCAAGCATGTGAATGTAAATTACGTGTTACTTACCCGGTCGGAGCTCTCGAGGCGTTTGCAGATCTGCCTCATGGCGTGTACGATGCCGCCGTATTCTACCGAGCCGAGGAGGGAGCTCAGCGGAGAAGGTCTTCGGTCTCGATATCTGAGACCGGCCATCCAGTGCCCCTAGCGACCAGTGAAGCAGCTGGTCGAGCTTCCTAAGGTGGCCGAGCAGGCCATGAAGGGCCTCATAGTCCGGGTGTGGCACGGAGAGGCCATGCACAGGAGCTACCGGCCTCGTCGGACGGCTGGTGGATCGTGCCCCTGGGTGGAGGTTATCAAGCGCTCCGCCTGTATTGAAGGTGCTCGTCGGGCCCTTGCTCGCGCAAAGGTGCATTGGGGCAAGCTGGATGCGGAGAAGCTAATCAGCAGCGCGCGCCGGTGGGCAAGGAACATCGTCGCCGAAATGTACTATAAGGCTGTCTGAAGGGTGCCCGCAAGATTGCGGATGAGTGCCCCAGGGATGTAATTTTGAGTAAATTCGCAATGTGTTATCACATGCGCTGAAAACTTTGTTCATATCGCTAAGCAACGCTTGTTAATTTAAAATATTACCTTCTACATGCGGCCGTTTATTAAATCTGAGAGATGTCAAGTCGTCGGCTTCAGCCCCCATGCCACAGTCTTTGGGGTGTTAGGGATAAACTTGAGCACTCTTGTTCCCATTTTGGGTCCATCTAGGAGGCGCTCAACACAACGAACAAGGCAACGGACTTATAGTGCTTGAACACTCTCACTTAGCCATAGAATTCTATAATTTTAAATTTGGTGAAGCCCCTAGTATTCGGAAGACCGAATTGGGGCGCTATCCACGCCTTCATCGGACATAATCCGAACTTCGCTCAAGCGGCGTAGGTCTTTAAGGACCGAAAGGACCTCTCGAACAGCGACCAGTCTCTCGCCTTATCATGCCGGTCAGTTTTAGCTTTCTCCATCGAGGCGTTAACCCGGCTCAACGAGGCGCAATCGCAGTGGTTCTCCAGTCTACCTTAGCCGATAGAACAGAGCGTAAGGTGCCAAACATGGGGCCGGGCAAACCCAACTATTGACCCAAGACATGATTGGAGCCGATTCATATAATGCTATAAGTTGAGGTGCCGCACTTGTGAAAGTGTCGGACTTTATCACACCATAATGCGGAGGACATAAGCCCTGGTGTATTTGGCGTACCAAGATGCACGGGTGCAACATGTAAATAAATGAACATATATATATAAAGTAATGCAATTATAGGCAAAAAGTGCTGCATTTTATTCGAGAAGATATGCTATCAGTGCGGAATGATACAAATAGTGCGGAAAGCAAGGGATTGGACGAATTAAAGGCGTCTCCCTCCAGGGGTAGGCCGCGGAATGTTGTATTTAACAAATTTAATGCTCGTGATGGAGACCACCTGAGTGTTCGTCGAGGCCTTTGTCCTTCCCTGGCTGTTGCATCATGAGTTCGGCAGGTTCGCAGCCGGACTGAGTTCTGTATAAAAAAGAAAGAAATAAAAGAAAAAAGAGCGACACACTTGGGAGCCCCTGGTGTGGTCGAACCGCACTCTGGGTCTGTCGTGGTTGTGCCCTTCCCCCTATGCCCATGGTATCTCCAGGGCGTAATTATGTACGCGGAGAGTTTGTCTTACAATCTTGCGAGGGCTGGGGTTGGGGCCGCATTGCTTTCTGGCGATGCAGGCGTGCAGGTGGTCTTGGTTGATGTTGCTCCGGGCGCGTTTGGTCGTGTCCGGTCGTTTAACGGCCGGACTCGAGAATTGCCTTAAAAGGCTGCTTTGTACTTCTGCCGCGAGAGCCGCTGTATGTTCCTCCATTCGGAGGGAGCGTTCCGTGTTTCCATTGACCGTGATGACTCCACGAGGGCCTGGCATCTTGAGCTTAAGGTATGCATAATGCGGCACCGCGTTGAATTTTGCAAACACGGTTCGTCCTAGCAGAGCGTGATAGCCGCTGTGGAACGGGACTATGTCGAAGATTAACTCCTCGCTTCGGAAATTATCCGGGGATCCGAAGACCACTTCGATGTAACGAGCACTGTACAATTGGCCTCGACACCTGGTATGGCGCCTTTGAAGGTTGTCGTTGTAGGTTTAATCCTTGAAGGGTCTATGCCCATCTTGCGCCTTGTATCACGATAAAGCAGGTTCAGCTACTGCCGCCGTCCATCGGGACTCTCGTGAGGTGAAATCCATCGGCGATTGGGTCTAAAACCAATGCGGCGAATCCGCCATGGCGGATACTGGTCGGATGGTCTCTTGATCGAAAGTGATCGGGCAAGAGGACCATGGGTTGAATTTTAGGCGTGGCTCCATCGCGTATCGTCCCTTAGTGCGCTTCCGCTCCCTCTTGGGAATATGCGTTGCGTATATCATGTTTACCGTCCGAACTTGAGAGGGGAATCCCTTTTGTCCTCTGTTGTTCGGCGGCCGGGTCTCTTCCTCGTCATCGCTGTGTAGCCCCTTGTCACTGTTTTCGGCGATTAATTTTCCTGCCTGCTTGAATACCCAACAGTCTCTGTTGGTATGGTTAGCTGGCTTTTCGGGGGTTCCATGTATTTGACAAGAGCGGTCGAGTATTCGGTCCAAATTGGACGGGCCCGGAGTGGTTCTTTTGAATGGCTTCTTCCGTTAACCTGGTTTGGAGCCTCGGAATCCGGCGTTGACTGCCGTATCCTCATTGCTTTGTCGCCGTTAACGCGGCGTTTGTTTTGTTTCGGCGCAACCTGCCATTGCGGTCCTTGGTATCCGGACTGCCAGCGTTTTTGCTTGAGGTTGTTGCTGCGAGCTAGCCAGCTATCCTCTCCCGCGAAGCGGGTCATGAGTGATGTGAGGGCTGCCATGGATTTTGGCTTCTCTGTCCTAGGTGCGGGCCAGCCACTCGTCGCGGATGTTATGTTTGAAGGCAGCGAGGGCCTCTGCATCCGGACGGTCGGCGATTTGATTTTTCTTTGTTAAGAACCGTGTCGAATTGCACGGCGATTCGTCGGCTGCTGAATTATGTGGCTTAGGTCATCTGCGTCGGTGGTCGCACATATGTGCCACGGAAGTTGTCGAGGAATGCGACTTCCAGGTCTTCAACATCAATTGACTCTGCGGGCAGGCTGTTAAGCCAATGCCGAGCTGGTCCTTTAAGCAAGCGGGACATATTTGATGGCGTGAAGATCGTCGCTGCGGGCCATGTGTATATGGAAGATAATCCTCAATCCAAACCGCGGGGTCTGTTGTGCCATCGTAGGATTCGATGTTAGCGGGTTTAAACCCTTGAGGATTTGATGATCCATTACTTCGTCGGTGAAGCATAGTGGGTGTCTGGCGCCTCTGTATTGAGCAATATCGCGGCGTAGCTCGAGAGGCGTTATCTGCTGTGTTCGCCCGGCGAGTAGTTATATCCGCGCGACGGTATTAAATAAATGGGTCTTGGGGCCCACGTGATCCATAGATATATCTGGGTTGTCTTGCTTTGTCCTCAATATATCCGTAAGTCCGGCGTGTTCCCCGTGGCTTCATGCTTTTGAGCGATGCGAGTGCGGTTTTAGTGGAGGGCTTCCATGCCTCTCTGTCGCGCCACGAGGTGGCGGTCTGCCGTGTGTCGCTGGTGATGCAGGTTTGTATGCCTCCTCCTCTAATCGGGGAGCAACTTGCGTTTTAGGTAACTTTTGGAGGCGTTCGAGTTTATACTCTTGACGCGAGGACCTCGGTCCATCTGTCGGCCGATGGGTCTTGATCAGCTTGAAGCTGTTGCTGCTTTTTCTTTAGGCTGTTTGCCGTGGCCATTAGCCTGCGTCTGAAACGCTCTTGTTCGACGGGATCCTCAGGCACGATGAATTCGTCGTCGCCGAGGCTTGCCTCGTCTCCGGAGGGAGGTAAGTAATTGTCATCCTCGACCTCTTCGTCTACCGCCCTCTCGTGAGGGCTCGCTTCTGCCTCCTCCTGCGCTGGATCGTGCTGGAGGAAGTTGTCTTCGGCACTTTCTGGGGTGTTATCATCTCCTGTGCCGGAATCTCCATTCTTGCCGTGGCGGGATTTAGAGCGGCGCCGCTGACGTCGGCGCTTGGGCTGTTTCTTTAAGGAATCGGCCTCCGCTGCTTCTTCGCCGTCCCCATCTTTTGGGGTGTCCACCATGTATATGTCGTATGACGAGGTGGTCTTCCGGTGTCCTGTGAGCTTTGGTTCTTGGTAGTCTCCGGCATTGTCGTCCATACCGTCGATGTCTTGAAGTCGTGGTCAATCGTCGGTTAAATAAATCGGCGGTGGCTCTGAAGTGGATGGTGGGTGGGCTCTGAATTTCTTCGTCGTCCGCGTCCCAACCGTCATGGTCGTGAGTTCGGCCAGGGCTCTCCGGATAGCGAGAGATGCTTGATGAATTTATGATATCACCGAAAGGCGAGTGCTGAAAGATGTCCGCAGCGGTGAATTCCATGATCGGCGTAATCGGATTTGGTGGCGGCGCAGGAGGTTGAGTCCGGCGGAGAGTCGGCACCTCGAGTCATGAGCTTTATGCGGGACACGGTAAGTGTTCGGCTCCATCGCCGTAAAGTTGCCGCTCGGCGGTGTCCAGCCATCCGTCCTCGATCCGGCGATCGGCTCCGGACTATGGGTCGGGCGGATTCGTGTCTTGACCTCAAAGCGCTGTCCGTGGCGAGTTAGGTCATGCCCATCGTGACAGCGCAGCACGCTTCGGCTGTGGCTCAGATCCATCAAGGATCAAGTCCCGCGGATATCGGCCGTGAAGTTTAGGCTTCAAACCTGACTCGACGGCGAGGCGTAGCTTCGATCTGCTCGGATGGCTAAGCGAGTTGGCCCTTGATCTGGCCGCCGAATCTGAAGATCTGTCCGGGAGAAAAGTCTCACCAGGACTGCGTCGTTGTTGATTGAAGAGGCCATCAAGCCTATCGGTGGCGACACGAGGAACTCTCAATGAAAGCACCAATGTCGGTGTCAAAACCGGCGGATCTCGGGTAGGGGTCCCGAGCTGTGCGTCTAGGCGGATGGTAACAGGAGACAAGGGACATGATGTTTTACCGAGTTGGGCCCTCTTGATGGAGGTAAAACCCTACATCCTGCTCGATTGATATTGATATTGTGGATGTTTACAAGAGTGGATCTACCACGAGATCAAGGAGGCTAAACCCTAGAAGCTAGCCTATGGTATGATTGTAAGGGTTGTTGTGTTCGTAGTCCTACGGACTAGAGCCATCCGGTTTATATAGACACCGGAGAGGGCTAGGGTTACATAGAGTCGGTTACAATGGTAGGAGATCTACATATCCGTATCGCCAAGCTTGCCTTCCACGCCAAGGAAAGTCCCATCCGGACACGGGGAGAAGTCTTCAATCTTGTATCTTCATAGTCTTGGAGTCCGGTCGATGATGATAGTCCGGCCAATGATAGTTCGGCTGATGATGGTAGTCCGGCTATCCGGACACCCCCTAATCCAGGACTCCCTCACCTAATGAAAGGGGTAAGCACTCGTAGACAATTGGCAAACTATTGTGAACATCACGCGTTTGTCTCTTGTGTTGAACCCCAAAAGGTCTATGAGGCGCTCGAAGACTCGGATTGGCTCAATGCCATGCATGAAGAGCTCAACAATTTCGAGTACAACAAGGTGTGGAGATTGGTGCCAAGGCCATCGGGGAACCACAACGTCATTGGAACCAAGTGGATCTTCAAGAACAAGCAAGATGCTCATGGGAACATCATTCGCAACAAGGCAAGATTGGTAGCACAAGGCTACTCCCAAGTGGAGGGTATCGACTACGGTGAAACCTTTGCTCCCGTTTCTCGTCTTGAATCCATTCGTTTGTTGATTTCTTATGCTGCCCATCACAACTTTAAGTTGCAACAAATGGATGTGAAAAGTGCTTTTCTTAATGGTCCTATTAATGAGTTGGTCTATGTCAAGCAACCCCCCGGGTTCGAGGACCCCTACTTCCCGGATCATGTGTATCAACTCGATAAGGCACTCTATGGCCTTAAACAAGCCCCACGTGCGTGGTATGACCACCTTACCGAGTTGTTACAAGATCGTGGTTTTGAAGTAGGGCAAATCGACCCCACTCTTTTTACTAAGAAGGTCAATGGGGAGTTGTTTGTATGCCAACTATATGTTGATGATATTATCTTTGGTTCCCCTAACAAAGCTTTCAATGAGGAATTTGCCGCTCTCATGACCTCCAAGTTCAAGATGTCTTCTATGGGAGAGTTGAAGTTCTTCCTTGGTTTCGATATCAAACAAAGAAGAGAAGGAACCTTCATCAACCAAGCCAAATACACTCAAGACATGCTCAAAAGATTCAAGCTAAGTGATGTCAAGCCGGCTACTACACCAATGCCTACCAAGTGCCAACTTGACATTGATCCCAATGTTAAAGCGGTGGATCAAAAGGTATATCGCTCCATGATTGGCTCCTTGCTTTACCTTTGTGCATCTAGACCGGATATCATTTTGAGTGTGGGAATGTGTGCACGGTTTCAAGCCGCACCGAAGGAAAGCCACTATGTGGCGGTCAAGCGAGTCTTTCGATATTTGGCTCATACCCCAAACTTTGGCTTATGGTACCCAAGAGGAGCAAACTTCAAGCTTGAAGGATTTACTGATTCGATTAGGCGGAGACAAAGTGGATAGAAGTCCACTTCGGAGGTGCCAATTTCTTGGTTGCTCTTTGGTAAGTTGGTCTTCCAAGAAGGAAAGTTTGTGTCTCTCTCGTCCACGAAGCGGAATATGTGGCGGCGGTAGTTGTTGTGCTCAACTCCTATGGATGAGGAAAACTTTAAAGAATGCGGTGTCATTTGTGACAAAGTGCCTCTTTGGTGTGATAATGGAAGTGCCATCAAGATTTCTCTCAACCCGGTGCAACACTTCAAGACGAAGCACATTGAGATTCGGTATCACTTCATCCGGATCACATTAGGCGAGGGGAGATCGAGCTCAAGTATGTCAACACTCATGATAACCTTGCAGATATTTTCACGAAGCCCTTGGATGAAGCAAGATTTCGCGAGTTAAGGCATGAGCTAAATATCATTGATTTGAGCAATGTGACTTGAACCCGTGCACCCCCACCACACTCAACTTGTTGTCTAGTTTAGGTGTAGGCATGGACAAAGGGGGAGTGTTGTTCTCTCAATGAACCCTCCTTCCCCCCTTCATGCATAAATAGATCAACTCTTTCACATTAGCCATTTTTGATGGTACTTGTGCTTCAAAGACGAGTTTTGGTCATGGGCCCAAGGATAATTCTTGGCGGTGCCATACCATCTAACTCAAACATAGGTGGCCCGGCCACCACCCTCTCCTTTGAGAGGTTGTGTAAACAGTGTTCTCTTGTTGTCTTTCTGCCTTTGGGTTGTGCGTGTGCTTGTGGCTTCCTTTGTGTGAAAAGTTTCCGTGCAAAGACCTTCTCTTTTGTGTTGAAACCGGGGATGTCTTGAGCTCGCGGTACTACCGCGGCCGGCTACGGTACTACCGCGGCCAGCCACGGTACTACCGCATGTGGGAGCACGGTACTACTGCCCCCACGCGGCAGTAATTTTTTACTGCCGCCTGGGTGAGCGGTACTACCGCTCCGGTGCGGTACTTCCGCCCGAGCGGTACTACCGCGATGACCTGCGGTACTATCCGCGCCGTCGTGGGCGCGTGGGGATAAGGACGTGCAGGGGGAGTTCTAACTCCCCCATACCCATTCGCAGTTCCTCCACGTCGTCTCATCTCTCTCTCCCGCTCAAGATAGGAGCCGGCGTTCGTCGCCGGATCTCCTCCTCCAGCTGCCCTCCCGTGATTCCGTCCAGTGGGATCCTTCCCCACCTCGTGCTCTTGCTATGGACCCAGGTTTTTCCCCAATCCTTTCTCGTTTTATTGCGTTCTTTGTCTTTAGGTTGTTGGGGAAGACTTGGATGTTCTAGAGATTTGTAGGCCTTCTCTTTGCAAGAATAGGATGATGGAGAGTAGCCTTGCATAGGAATTATACTTGTTTTGTTGTCTTGCGCGAGATCTGATCACCGTAGCACTGCCATTGTTTTGCGGGTCTTTTCAGATTCGAACTGCCGTTCGGATCTGACGCGGCGCGGTACTACCGCCCGTCGGGCATGGTACTACCGCCCCTCTGGCGCGGTACTACCGCACACACTGCGGCACTAGAACCTTACTACTGCTCCAACCACGGTACTACCGTGGCCTAGCACGGTACTACCGCGACTTGGAGCAGTAATAATTTTTTAGTACCGCAGACACTGGCAGTACTACCGTGGCTCACATCTAACGCTGGCCAACCTTCACGTATATTTCCTATGTGTTTCTTGTACTTTGTTGTGGTCTTTGCATTGATCCTCTTCGCGTTCGTTGGTGTTTTGCGTGTGTGTCTCAGGTGGTGGCTCTCGCCGTTCCAATCCCAGTCGTGACACTGGCTCCAATCGTCTGCGCAACCCAGGTGACGCACCAGAGGGCTCTTCTGCCCCCAAGCACCATGTCAAGACTACTGCTAGCAAGTTCAAGGAGCCCGCCAAGGGCATGGATGAGATGCCCCAATCCAACTACGTCCGTCTCAGGCAAATTGACCCGTACGTGACCCCTCGTTCCTCTGTCAGGGGTTGTGAGCTGTTTTGGAACAAGCATCAAACCAACATCTATCTGGATGTCATCAAGAACAAGCAGAATACCTATGTGGATGTGAAATGGATTGACATGCATCACTTGAGGAAGGACAATTTCGTGCCTACTTTGGAGAGGCTCTGGACTTAGTGGAGCAGTTTGGCATTGAGCATGTGATATCCTTCCACCTTGACTATGATCCACGAGCTTATCATCGGTTCTTTGCTTGTTTACTTTCACCACGATGAGGAGAGGAGGATGACCTGGATGACCAATGGCCGTAAGCTGACTGCTACCTGGAAGGAGTTCATGGATTTGCTCCAAGTACATGATGACGGGCTCGACACTCCTGTGGGTGTTCGCCCCCATGCCAACTCTGACTCTGCCAACAAGGACAGGCTTGCACCATACTATGTTGAGAAGACGCTTCCAAGTGGCAAGATAAGGTTGGTGCTCAACTCTTTTCTGGAGATCATGTACCGCATCTTCCGCAACTCCTTGTTCCCTCGCATTGGTGACAAGGACAAGGTCCATGCCTATATGGTGGATATGATGCTCATCTGCGAGGAGGCTCGTTTGTCTCAGACTCAGCCACTACTTGATGTCTCACACATCATGTGGTGTGAGCTTAGGTTTGCGGTGTTCAACCGCAAAGTGCCTATCTATGGGCCCTATCTGTTTCTGTTGATCTCGAGGACCTGGGAGAAGATGTTCCCTGGTGAGGAGTTCCTTGCCCCTGACTGGATTCGCCATGACCCCATCTGTCTGCGTGTCAAACCCAACTGGGCCAACACTACTACTCGTGCCGATGCGTCTGCTGCTAGGGCTGCTGTTGGTGAGGAGGATGCTGGCGCCGAGAATGTTGCTGAGGGCCATGCTGCTAGGCCTTCCCAGAGCTCCTCTGTGCCTTCATGGGCCACGAAGCTGAAGGACAAGATGAAGACTCTTTTCTGCATGCAAGCCAAGGGGCAGTACAGGACTCACGTGGCATCCAAGGAGAGTCGTCGCCGGGACAGGAAGATCTTGAAGCTCTATGGTGAGGATGTGTCTGGCGGGTGCGAGGGCGCATCACTCCGAGGCCGAGTGGATGGAGAAGCAAGGCTACAGGTGGACTGATTCTGAAGAGGACGTCGAGGAGTCCATCCCTGCTGCTGAGGAGTCTGACGGAGAGGGTTGGGATGAGTTCCCTGCTGCTTGAGCCACCGCTTGTGTGTAGGTGTCCTCTCTGCCTTTTTGGCGTCTCGATGCCAAAGGGGGAGAGAGTGTAGGGATTTGCGAGTCTTGTGTCGTGTTCGTGTTTGGTGTGTTTATTGCGTTCTCGGTTGAACCTCGTTTGAACCTCGTTTTAGTTGCTTTTCCTTCATATGGTGTAAGACATATGCACTCTATCTATCTTAGCGAGCTTGTGTTATATTGTGCTATATGTTGCTTAGATGTTATTCTTCGGGCCTTTGTCTCTAAAATATAGGGGGAGTGGTGATCCTAGTATGTGTGCTATGCAGTCCAAAGCATTCATCCAGAGTGCACACATCTAGGGGGAGCCCGTCTATATTTTGGAGAGGAGGGGTTTTGCCCTTGCTCTATATTATCGTATCTTTGTGCAAATCCCGTATTGTCATCAATCCACCAAAAGGGGGAGATTATAAGGGCGTATTTATCCCGTAAGTGTTTTGGTGATTGATGACGATACTTTTGCGGACTAATCGTATGCCTTGAGTTTCTCAGATGTTTCATCACTAGGCACGAGACCATTCGGTGCCCCTCGGAGACTATTGAAGACGGCGTCGTCCTACATTTCTTTTTGGTGGATTTGAGTCGTAGGAGAGCCGTACTATTAAGAGGGGGTCCGCGTCGGAAAGGTTTGGGAGGAATCAACACGTACACTTGTCCTTCCTTTCCTTGCACTTTGGAGCTTCTTCCCGTTGTCATAGTTGTGCTTAAAACCGCGGTGACTCTTGTTGTTCTTGCGGTAGTACTGCTCTAGGGAGCGGTAGTACCGCAAGCACCAACATGTAGTACCGCTGGGGAATCCGATAATGCCGCTCCCCCGGAGCCGTAGTACCGCGACTCCCGTGCCTTGTGCCGCTCCGTCTGGTAGTAAGCGCGGATGTAATTTTTACATCCGCGCCACACGGTAGTACCGCACATCTTGCGCGGTAGTACCGCGAGTGGACACGGTAGTACCGCTCTCTTGGAGCCGTAGTACCGTGGCCCTCATGCCCCGTACCGTTGCGCCGCGGTTTTAGGAGCGGATGTAATTCTACATCCGCGCCTCCACGGTAGTACCGCGTTGGGTTTTCGCACTGGTTCTTTTTCAGCAGAAGTAGGCACGGATGTAATTTATTTCATCCGCGCTCTTCGTAGGTTGGGGCTTGCCTGCCTTGCGGTAGTACCGCAAGGGTGCGCGGTAGTACCGCGCCATCGGTAGTACTGCGCTCAGTCAGGCCAGTCCCAGGATCTGCTGCTGCCGCGGTAGTACCGTGGCACTCCACGGTAGTACCGCGTGGCCGTGCGGTAGTACCGCTTTTTCGGAGCGGTAGTACCGCGTGTCGCGGGCTGAACAAGAGGATAACGGTTGGATCTTTTCTCTGAGTATAAAAGGCGTGTCTCCTACCTCTAGTTGACCACCTCTTCCTTCTCTAAGCTCCATTGTTGCTCCAAGCTCCATTTTGGCCCGATCTCTCTCCCTAGCCAATCAAACTTGTTGATTTGCTCGGGATTGGGTGACAAGGGCCCGATCTACACTTCCACCAAGAGACTTTTGATTCCCCCCACTTATCCCTTGCGGATCTTGTTACTCTTGGGTGTTTGAGCACCCTAGACGGTTGAGGTCACCGTGGAGCCATATTCCATTGTGGTGAAGCTTCGTGGTGTTGTTGGGAGCCTCCAATTAAGTTGTGGAGATTGCCCCAACCTTGTTTGTAAAGGTTCGGTCGCCGCCTTCAAGGGCACCAATAGTGGAATCACGGCTCTTGCATTGTGCGAGGGCGTGAGGAGATTACGGTGGCCCTAGTGGCTTCTTGGGGAGCATTGGGCCTCCACACCGCTCTAACGGAGACGTACTTCCCCTCAAAAGGAAGGAACTTCCGTAACACATCCTCGTCTCCACCGGCTCCACTCTTGGTTATCTTATCCCTTTACTTGTGCAAGCTTATTTGTGTTTCTATCCTTGCTTTCTCTTGTGCTTGTGTTGATTGCATCATATAGGTTGTCCACCTAGTTGCACATCTAGACAACCTTTATTATTGCAAAGTTTAAATTGGTAAAGAAAAGCTTAAAAATTGTTTGTTGCCTATTCACCCCCCCTCTAGTCAACTATATCGATCCTTTCACCGCCGAAAGGCAACTATGAGCGCATTATTGGAAAGGCATTTGCGAAGCGGAGAGGTCGGGAAGTACTAAAAGTGATCAAAGAATGAAAGAACGACGAGAGCGGAAACAAATTGCCCAGCTCGGCGAACAAGCAAGCAATCGTGCCCCCGCTCAAGGTGCACGCTAGCGACATCGTCGATCCGAGGATGGTGCCGGTTATGGCAATCCTGAAGATTACCTGCCCGACGATGTACATTATGATTTCTTGGAGGTGCAGATACAAAGATCTGATACGGAAGCCTCTCGTCAAAGATGAAAGCTCTCTATCAGCGATGATGCGAAGATTGCATGATTGGTACATGAAAACCTGCAGAGAGTCTGAGGGGAGGAGTACTTTGTATGTGATAGTTAAAAAGGAGCATGACCTCGTTGGAATTGAACTGATGCCTATTACATTTGAGGAGTTCTATCAGTTTTTCAATCAATTGACCCTCGATAAAGCAACGGTCACCTGCCATCGTAAGTAGTACTACTTCTGTCATTAAGTCTCTATATAACTCAGCTCTTTCATTGCATGTATTTATAATTATCCTCACTATATTATACAGATTGAAGATCGCCGAATTGAAGAAAAGACAAGTGGGTTCCATTGGGTTCATTAACACATATCTCATAGATGCAACTGAGGTTGAATTTCATGCCGAAAATACCGAGGCCAACTTGCTACAATCATTCGTAATAAATGAACACAAGGATATAATACTCTTTCCTTATAACTTCAAGTGAGTGTTACTGTCTTGTGGCATATTAGGTTACCCTTATTAGTCCAGGTTATAGTAATGTAATATTGATGAGTTATGCATGCGTGCGCAGCTACCACTATATTCTCCTAGAGATTAAGCTTGAGCAGGGAGTAGTAACTGTCTTAGACTCGAGACGAAAAGATCCCAAGGAGTATGCGAACATGACTGAAATGCTCGAGAAGTAAGTTAAATCGATCATTATCCACCATATCAGCAACTTTGTTCATTTCTGATATCAAGTAATTGTTTTCTTTGTATGGCAGGGTTTGGAGAAAATTCACCAAAAAAGCTCCGGGACTGCCGAAGAAGCTGCAATTTAGACACACGAAAGTAAGTACTATAGTAGCATATTCCACGCATCTCCTAGTGATTCAAGCACTAGTTTCATCAATACCATTTAACATGCTTGCTAATTATCAGTTTGATTAACCTCTATTTTTTGTAAAGTGGTTGTGGCAGGAACAAGGAAATGATTTCTGTGGATATTACGTTTGCGAGTCCATCCGCCACACGACCTGTGAGCGGGCTACTCTGACAAACAATATGAAGTGCGTAAATAACAATATTCACAATTTTATTTTATTACCATCATTTGTGTTGAGTTTCATTCATTCATATATATATGTATTGACCCCCTTCTTAAAATTAGATGTTTCGGATGCGGGATGAACTACTAGCACCAGATCGCATGCGAGCAATTCAAGAGGAATTGGCGGCATTCTTTCTTGACCACGTGATCGCTGAAGATGGAGAATATTATGTGGACCATGCGTCTGTATGTTAGGAGATTATTTTTGTAAAAGATAATTATTGTATATATGTAGCCGGTAGTGTCGGATAGATATACGAGAACTTGTTGTTCGACCAATCTCTCGGAGAAGGAGAGGTGGTCGATATCACTTCCCTCTGTATGCATATATGTTCATGACGATCTTCTGTTTCCTTCGTTTGCTTACTAGCTAGCTAGCGTGTCTAGCTAGTCATCTCTATACGTATATATAGTACGTAGCGTCGACCAAGCACGGACAAAAGAGAGGACACTTCTCTCTATTAATTAGCTAGCTAACACAATATATGAAACACCTAAATTAACCCCCAAAACCCCAAACCCCCCCTTTCAAAAAAAACAAAACCCCAGCCACGAAATCTTGTGGCGTGGATGACTATTGGTCCCATTGGTGCTACCAACGGGACCAAAACCCTCTACTGGGCTCAGCGCAGAGAGCCACGTCGAGGCCCATCGGTCCAGTTTGGATTGAACCGGGACTAAAGGGCCAGGTATTAGTACCGACCCTTTAGTCCCGGTTCATGAACCGGGCTAAAGGCCCTCACCAACCGGGTCAATAGGCCCCTTTTCTACTAGTGAGATCAAGCCCGAACGGATAGCACCATGCCCAAGCCCCTGCATCAAGTTGCTGCTAGCAGAAGAGAGGAGCCCTATCCCCTCCCTACCCAAGAATGGCGCCAACCGGCGAGCAAGCAAGCAAGGATCCGACGAGCAAGCCAAAGCAGAGCATCACTGCTATATAAACAGAGCACCAAGCTTCATCTTCCTCGCTGCTGACGCAGCCAACCCGACACCCACCTCACAGCACTCTGCACACTCCTACCATGCCCAAGACGACACCTTCAAGAAGGTGGCGACGCACGTTGCGCCGTTGCCGTCCAGTCTTGAAAAGACAAGGGTCTTCACCCGGGTCATGGAGCAGGAGGGAGAGGAAACGAACCTCGACGAAGCCTCCGAGGAGGAAAACGGCACCTGCCTGTGTTGCCGACGCCGTGGCCGGAGAACCAGCCAAGGATTTCTCCCGGTCCAATTCCGTAGCTCCAAGCAACCCCACCAGCCACGTATCCGGCGTCCAGAGGCCGCCGGCGACCAGATCCGGCGAGGATGGGCGCGCTGAGGGGAAGTGGAAGCTGCCTTCAGATCCAGACGCGAACAGGGGGGCCGCGCCCCCGCTGCGACCGGCGCCAGTGTCCGCCGTCACTCGCCGCCCTCGCGACCAAGAAGACGGGGGACAACACCCGCGACACCCCTCGCCGCAGAAACGGCGCCGCCGCACCACCCGAGGCTGCTGCCTCGGCGCCCTAAGCCCTCCGCGAGGAGCGAAGCAGCCAGATCCTCTCCACCGCCGTCCTGGGCGACCACGTGGGCTTCGCCGGAGGCCTCCTCGGGCGGCAGCGAGGGGGGAGGAGGAGGGGAAGGGGGGGCGGCTAGGGTTTTCGTCGCCACCCGAGTCGCCCTGAGCGGAGCGACGCGGGGGCCGCTCTCCAGGTGGAGTGCCATAGGATTTTTACTTGTATTTTTGTTGGAATTCTAGCTTTCCAAATGTCCATCACCACGCAACGAGACACTGATATGAAAAATCTCTTTATATAAGGATCTTGTGGGAAACTGTCCTGAGGGTTTAAGTTTCCACACGACCTATCCGCAAGAACATCATCCTAGGATATCTTGTCCAAAGTGGTCCCTCACCCGCCCAATCGTCCAACAAAAAATGAGTCAATTTCCTGTCATTGACTTGGAATCTGGTACCCAAACTCAAAAACGGTTGAACTTTCTGAAATTCCTTCGCGAATTGAGAGCACTTGATATTCGAGCTGATCTCGATCCACCCCGGAAAAGGCACTTAATAAAGATCTGCAGCCAAAGTCCCTCGTTCCACGCCCATTTGGCCATAAACAAGGCACCAATCAGGATCTTGGTACTAATAACCCCCAAGCCCCCAACTTCTTTGGTGGAGCAAATCGTGAGTCAGTTGACCATGTGGTATTTTTGCTTGCCCTGCTTCTCCTTCTCCCAAAAGAATCTGGAGCGCACCTTGTCCATCTTCTCATGCACCTCATCTTATACATAGGGATGTTCGTCAAAACCTGAAACAGGATAGATAAAAGATGTGATGATCCTGAAGAAATGATCATGGCAAAATCAAGTTAATTTGGATTCTCTAAGCTGGTGGTACATGTTTACTGCATTTAGTAAAGCAAAGGTGAACACTTTTTCCTTCTCCTACCTCGCCTTTTCTCACTTGATTGATTCTGACCGAGAACTAGACCCTGAATCGCACAACTTCTCTCGCAGGCTCTCAGCTGTGATGCTTCCAAGACCGATAGAGCTAGGTAAAGCGATTTAGGGAGAATCTAGTATTCTTTAATTTGGATGATCTCTTAGGAAAAACTGACTCGGAGAAATCTTGCATGCTTTCATCGTTAGTCTCTCGTTGAGTAACTGCATGTATACCAAGATGCTCTCACAATTCCTACATACGGAATAGCTAATTAAGTTACCTGGTATGATGAAGCACAAATTGCCATATACTAGTAGGGAAGTAGCATATTTATTTATTTATTTATAAAAATATCTAGGAAATAATCTTATAAAAACCCGAGAGGAAGATGTGGTGCCTTCCTCTTCAACCAGATATAAGCCATGGCATGCAAAGGGAGAGCATCGGTGCCCAACAAGTGCGCGAAGAACTCGTCAGTATTCCCCAGCTTATTTTTTTCGAGATGATGGATTAGAAAGTTGTTGCACAAAACATTTTACAAAGTTTTCTTGATAAACCATGTTAATCGTATGCAAAATCGCTGCCCTAATAAGCCATAACATCGAAGGCACGCCCTTTCTTAACCGCAACACTTGAGAAGCATGATGCTTTAGCTCCATCTGTCAAATGAAAAAAAAAAGGGATGTAAGCTTTAATTCCAACTGCATCTTCTGCGGATTTAGCATCAAGCTATAGATGAACACATAAGACAAAACAATGCAAGTCAGAAAATGGATGAGCAGTTACAAAGTTGAGACACTTATTTTTCGGACGGAGGGAGTACAAACTGCATGAAATTAACTAAAAAAACAAACTTTGTGTAGAAGTAAACGTAAGACACCACACAAACAAGACACATGTTTACCAAGCAAAACTGAATTCAATATCAAATACCAAATCAGGAAGGTATATACGGTGCTTAACTCTAGACTGGGCCCAAGTTTAATTTTTGGAAATTAAAAACAATTAAGCTAAGTGCATAATTCTTCACCAAGTAAATATCAGCAGAATCATAAGCCCAGCTTTGAACAACAGAAGATGCTTGATCTTATACTTGGACAGCTGGGTCATGACTATGAAGCAAAAGTTTGCCTCCATACATCAAAGGCCGGCGTTATTAAACATACAACAATCCTGAATGCAGAGCATAACTTTACCAACATGTAGTTATGGAAACGCAAAGTTCTATTGTAGGCCGAGCTACCTGATGCCCTCTATCATATCCGTCGCTTTGCTTAGCGATCTATGCAGCCAGGAGAGTCATGAGCGGTGTCTCGGTCCAAGCTAACGTCATTAGCAGACGCTGCCATGCATGCCTATGTGAATAATAATGCATAGTAGCTATAGGTCCTGCACGCTAGCTACAGAGGTCTACTCCTTTGTCACATCTTTTAGTCACTGTTCACCTCGTGGCCGATGCTGTGTGGTAGTAGTCAGTGGGTGGACTGCACCACGCTCAGAGCTTGTGCATGTGTCACATCGATGCAAAATACTAGCTCACTGCAAGGCCGAAACATTTGCGTATGTCATTTATTTTATCCTTTTTAATACTGCAGAAATCCTGAGGTGAGTATCCCTGCCACATTATTATTTGAAACAGAGTTAGATGTATCGTTGTACCCATCCTGTCAAAAGAAAAATATGTGCCAGAAAGGTGGTGCGTTGCCTTGTTTGCTAGCCATCATGGGGCCTACATGCTGTCAATCGGTCTGTAACGTAGCAGAGAGATTCCACAACATTACCTTAGAGTAGGTGCTAGAGCGTCTAAACACGCGGCGGCGTCAGTTATCACAGCTGCAGTTTTTCAAATCTGTACAAATATCCGCATGCATCTGAGTTCAGCTTGGACGGTTATGATATGGGGTGCTACGTAGCTCGTCCTTAAAAAAACCACACTCCTTATGGAAACAGCTTACATCTTAGGTTCATACGTCTAACTACATATTACACTTGGATCGTTAACAAAAAAAAAAAGGTTTACTCCTTGTAGAAGGACAACAAACATTGGACTGAAGGTTGTTGTCCTTCATTGGTTTTGCTGAACCTGCTGTAACAAACATCGTGTACCATTTCCAGACTAGTAAGGCCCAAGGAAACGGGCACCTCAGCATGTGTCCACCAGTCGATTGCCGGTGCCCCGTTGGGACGCGAATAGTCTCCTTCTTCCCTCCCATCCATCCTAATTTTGGCAGACAACCAGAACAGGCCCAAAGAAAAACCCGGAGGCGACGCGAGGACTAGCCATCGATCCAACCCCATTCCCGCATCTTTCCTTCCTTCTGGTCTCCGTTGGACGGACAACATCCATGAACGGAGGCGGCGGCGGGATCCTGTCGTATGAGAAGCTGGAGGGGTACGCCGTATGGGTGGGCGCGAGCGTGGCGGCAGCCTTCTTCATCTCCATGGAGCGGTGCTCCTGCATCCACCTCCACACCATGGACGACGACGATTACGACGACCCCGAGGAGGCCAAGGACCGCCCCCTCATGCTCTCGCGCCCCCAGGCCCTCCCCGAGTACTACTACGACCGGACAGGCTCCTCCGCCTCGTTCGCCAAGATGTGACGATCAATCGAGGCCGATCATCTCGTGTGATCTGCTGTTTTTTTAGTTCTTTTAATTGTTGATTAGGTTTTTTCTTTTTGCGTTATCTCGTGGTTCGTCCGTGCTATGATTTAACTGTGTTGTTCGTATGAGGCTTTCAAGAAATCCATCCCCTCATTGTTCATGCACGATTCAGAGGGCAGATTAATCTGTGATTTTGTACCGTCTATCGGTGAATCTTCTAGAATTTGATTCCGAGACGGTCATATGGATCATGTCCCGCATTTTTGTCGCATTGTATCTTCGAAGCTGTGGAGCTAGAGTACATGTTATTTGGGTGTATGCGCGTCACCATGTTTGATTGTTGTAACGCGTAGCTGGAACGTGAACCTCTCAGGTTTCAGGATCATGTTTCTATGAGGATAATGAATTTTCGAATTCGTGGAGAAAAAATGGGCACTGGTAGTTGTTTCCCTATCCAAGTTCATTCTCACCCGGTTCAGCCACATTTTCCCCTTATTCTCTCTGTTCTACAGTACGAGAATAGTTCACAGACACGACAAAAAGAAACATGTTTCGAGAGAGCCAACTTCCAGATGTACCAGATGATAATGCATATGTTGTCCTTAAAGGTAAGTTGTTTGATGCTTGCCTACATAGAACAAGATTCAACACAACAGTTTGGGAACATAACAGGCTTTCAATATAAATTGTGTATACATAGAAAGGATCCAATATATCTTCATTTGCCTGCAGTGGCGGAGCTAGATGCAGATTACGCCTGGGGCTGTGCTATGTTGAGTGATAAACTTCTATGATTTTCTATGCTTTGCATGAAGAAATTACAAAGGAAGTTGTTTCTAGGCCTGGGGCTATAGCCCTAGCTGCCCCAGGCCTGTCTCCTCCACTGTTTGCTTGTATATCTTAATTTCCTGTCAGGTCGACGATTAAGAGGATCCAACATAAATTCGTCTGCTAGGAAACGATCCAATTCCCAGCCGGTGGAAGTGATGCTCTAAATAATGCAAATGTGCAAGATTGAACTTTGAAAATGCAATTACTCAACATAGCACTTCCCCTCATCTAATTCTGAGGTTTCTGGATCCACCGTTCCTCTGTCTCATCTTTATTACAGTTGTCGTCCGCGAGTAAGGACCAGTTCATTGTCTCATGGATCATTTGCTGAAGGGGAAGTTCGCAGAGCCGGTTTTCCAAATGGAGCATAACAAAGCTTCCGGACCAGACAATTCAGTTTTACCGAAGTTTTCAGACGTCGTCAAGGGTGACCTGACAGAAATGTTTCATGATTTTCATGCTGGCAAACCCCTCTATGTAGCCTCAACTTTGGAGAGTTTACGCCCTCACTGAAGGTCAAGGATGCTAGTAGAATTCAGCACTACTGCCCTATCTGCTTGTTAAATGTAAGTTATAGTTCTTTTTTACTAAGGTGGTTAACAGATGTAATCTAGTGGCAAAGAATCTGTTTCTTTAAGAATAAACTAAACAAGTTAAGGAATCAAAATGCATTTTTTCATTAACAGCTGCTTGTAAGTTGCCAGATACACTTCTGGGCTGTGGAGGTAAAAAAGAGAAGCCATAAAATTCACTGCAATATTAGAGTCGCATGCATTACACTTGTACTCAGCACATAATCACCAAAAATGCTGAGGGGAATTTCCCCTCAGAACTCATATCAGATGGCACAGTTGCAGCACAGGCAATGTCCACACTGCATGACTATGACATTGGTGTGTGCGCTTCTTTCTGTAATTTCAGTTGCATCTTCAGCTCAGGATTCATGAACACTCTGTTTTCAAGGGACTATATGAACATTCTTTGGCCTATGTATCTCCATTTGCCAGTCAGACTGGCGTTTCGGCGTCGAACCAGCAGCTGCCTCAAGTTCGCCACGCGGGCGATTTCTCCTGATCGAAATTCTCTTCCCACCAAGTAGCATTCTGCATGAAAGGATCTCATTTTCAGCTGGTAAAAGCGATGCTCCGAAGAAATTCAGATGTGAAGGATTGCAAAAAATGCAATCAATCAACACAGCACAACATTTACAAGCTTGCTGGATTGATGGTTCTGTAAGTAGGTTTAGATTTTCCCGGACTTCACAGAATATGTGATCATGTCAGATAAATTGCTTGAGACCACTGCTCTCGATATAGGGTTTTATTTTTTTTATTGCACTGAAATTTTGGAAATGCACTTAATCATGATTATTCCTTAATCATATCAACCAGTATGTGAGATGAGATTGCATACCTTGTATCCTCTTCTGAGGAATTCAAGCTGGCTGCCTACCTCTTCTTGCAAACCGAGAACTCTCAATAGTTCATCCTTGGCCTAAAGGAATGACATGGCATGTCATACTCCAAAACTTCGGTTAAAATAATAACTATTATTCATGCAAATGATATACTGTAATGACCTGCCCCAAAGTGAACCGAGATGCACTCTCTGCAACACATGCATAGGAACCATCCCCCTGCTTAAGCATGACTTGCCAGGGCCCTGAACAGACAGAAATTAATAGATCAGTAGCTGATGGTGATGCGGTATCAACCAATTGTATGTTACAACGCGATGAATTGGAGGATGCAAATACATGTATGAATATTAATATATTATCACCTTTTAAGGTGAAGAAAGACATGGAAATAACAACTTAGTGCTGCTAGTGGCCAAGACTACAACCATGTGCTACCTGGGTACTGACGGAAGACAGCGCCACTGTAGTTCACTATGTATGGAGTGACCGCAATTGTCTATATTGTAAAGTGGAAAATGTTAGTTACAGACAGAAACACAAATGATGGTTAGGCACGCAAAAGACAAATAGATGATACCTTCGAGTAGTCACGCTGTCTGATATAAAATACTGGGGTAAACTGAGAAAGAAACCGGTAATGCAAATCCTTTGGGGGGAATCCCAGAAGCCCCAGGTCAGAACTGGAGGTTAAAGTTCGTATGTTATCGCTTAAGGCACTCAAAATGCTTATAAGGAACAGAGTATCAAATAGAATACAAAAGACATACCGCAAGGTATCTAGTTCAAGGTTAAAGAGAACAGCAGGTACAGAGGCAGCAAATTGGTCCTGGTCAAGAAAGAATGCACATAGGACGAATCAGCAAAACATGCAAACAAACACCAGAACATTTATAAACAAAGTTGAAGTTAAACAGTTTTTGCTCCTTTGCTACAATAGTAGAGAATCACTGAAAATGTTTAACTTCAACTTTCATGTTCTCTTGCAAATGCTTAGAATACAAAGCAGTTTTTTTAGAGGGGAGACACAAAAGCATTATTCTAGACATACCACATACTTCTCTATAGATGAAAGGTCACCCGTGCTGCTGTTGATAAAGATATATAGTGATGGTGGTTCGTCAGACTTCCATTGATCTGTAAGTACACTAGCACATCAGTTCCAAGCAATATCTGATATCTCCAGGGATGTTTATGTGAGGATTTTCGCAGAGTAATAGGGCTCAAATTTACTGATGGCTGGCTGTTACGGACTTTCTGCTCACATTAATAATAGTATCATAATGAATAGCTAACTACCCATGGTAACCTGCCTACGCTTGATTCACACACACATCCTGCTCATGTTCAATTATCCTTTTATATCCACTCTTTGAACTGATGATAAATTAACATGAAAATATTTTGCCAACTAGGCAACTACACAAAAAGAAGCTAGCATATCAATGTTATTCGGCATGCTACATGTACTCTGAACTGGTAGTTTTGGCACAAAGCACTCGGCAAGATTTAGTCAGGTCCTGTATAGAATAAAACATCAATGCAGAGAAGTGGCATAAAAATGCAATTTTCAGTATTTCATCTTAAGACTCAGCAGATTCATTAGCACCAGCAGCTCGTCGGAGTAAATGACATCGGTGTTTTCAGTGTCACCATATTAGACAGAGCTGCCTGAGATCTTACCTTCGTTGTCATCAGCAAAATCGAAATCGAGGGTACTTCTTATCGATTTGAAGAAGGTATCAACAGGCCCGGTGGGCAGATCGTCCAACGAACTGATGGATATACCCTCGATCTAAAAGAAGTGCCAAGAGAAAACCAACCCATCACTTTAGTCACCCATGAAGACACTGGGAGAATGCAATGCTTCGAGGTGCAACTTACCTGATCTATAGCTGTTTTGAATATCTGCGAGGCCCTTCGCTTCTCCGGTTGATCAGGAAACACCTGGAATGGACTAGAAGAGAACGGATGAGCATGGTTCCGCAGTCGGGAAATAACTTGGAGGACAAAGGGTGAAAGGTGGAGCCTGAACTTACTATGCAGGACCGAGTCCCCTTGAGCTTTTTGAGGTCCCTTACGACAGCGAGAGCGAGCTGGACGTTGGCATCAATGAACTCATCCGAAGACCCCTAGAGAAAAAGAGGTGAATCGGCGTGATCAGAACTTCAGAAGCAAGAGGAATAGTTCAAACATCAGTCTAACATCAACCCCTTCATTTCAGTAATGGGAAAAATTTATTAATGCGTCAAATGTGATGCAAATAAACAAACTCGGACTCTCTGACAACACGATGATGACAAAGCGTTGATGCACATTATAGAATTGATTCCTAATTTATCCTCAGACTTTAGAGGTGGGTAATAAAGCTCCTATTTTCCAAAAGAGAAAAAGAGCATGTTTTTTTTTTTGCGGGGGTAATAGAGGTTTTATTCCAAAAAGATAGAGTTACAATCGAGGGGCAAAATGTCCTCGATACATGGGGGCCCTCTGTTGAGCTAGACAAAAGTGCTACATTCAGTACGGCTGTATTTTGCCAAACAATCTGCAACTCTATTTTGATGAGGTGGGTGCATCCACGTTACATAATTTCTTTATCTATATATGTGCATCAATCACTAGTCAAATTCGTATCCATTGATGACCACAATGTTGCTGCAGCAGGAAACTTTGGGTTGAACCAATTTGTATCCGGTGTCCCATAACAAGATTCTTATGTCCGTTTCAAAAAAAGCAAACAAGATTCTTATGTATGGATTGAATTTTTGTGCATATGTCACTAGAATCAAACTGTATCCAGTAAAACATGGCAACATGTGGCAGCAGGAAATTTGAGCAGGGGTTGGAGAAGAAGGGCGTGCGGTCAGTACCTTGTAAGAAGAGATGCTGCTGGGCAGAGGCCTAGCCATCGATTACCCGTGGAGGTTCATGAAAGAAACACGAAGGGGATGTGAGAACAATCGTGGGATTGCATTAGATTGGAACGAGACGAATGTGATGGTGGAGCGGAGTGGGCGCGTACGGGAACTCGATCTCGAGGCGGGTCCTGCCGTCGTCGATGGCGGCGGCGAGGGAGCGGGCGGCGTCGGAGACGAGCACCTCGTAGGAGCGCGGCTTGTAGACGGACACCCCGGCCCTGAGCTCCCCCACCTCGGCCTCCTTGGCCGCCTCCGCGCGCACCGACCGGAGCCGGCGGCGGCACCGGAAGCGCGCTGGCGCCCCAGTGAGGCGGGCGGGCGGGGAAGGGACGGCGCGCGGAGCCGCGGGGGAGCGCAGGAGGCGGACGGCGGTGGAGAGAGGCGCCATGGCCGGGCGCGGAGGAGGGGGAGGGGGAGGAGGAGAGGCGGTGCTCTGCTCTGCTCTGCTCTGCTCTGGTGGTGGCTGGCGTCCCGCCGCGAGGAGGGAAGGAGAAGCGAGTCCACACCACACACTCGCCACTGATCCTCCACGTCCATCGAGAGTTTGAGACCTCGGCCACTGCCGGTGGACCCAGATAGAAATTCCTGGAGATTTCCTTTCCTGCTATTAATACAGTTGGCCTTCTTCACAAACATATTCGATTGTAAAACTGAAGGTCATATATGAAACAAAGCCAGCCCCTACAAGGATAAGAAATTACAGACAAGTCCTTGAAAAAATCGCTGCTTGTTCTCGCCTCTATGCCACCACCTTATCGGAACAACATTGTTGAAAGTCAGGAGCTTGTGGAAGCAGCACCCGGCAAGTCGTTGATGTAGAGCAGTAGAGGTCGGCGACCACATACTAGATAGATTGTCGTTCCGGAGAAGCTGGCGCTGAGGAAGGTCATATGATAATCCCAACTCCGATTGGGCAGGGCAAGGGACACAAATCTCACAAGTTCCATGACGGAGCGGTATCTAGTAGAGCATCATGGGGTGGATAGGGAACCGGAGAATATAAACACGTCGCAAAGCCACCCACTCCATTGGCCGCAGTCGCCATGGACAAACAGTATCACGCCAAACAGAGTGCCCAACGGTCGACAACATCCTCCAACTCATCAATGCCACTCCAAAGAAGGACATCAACATTAGGAAAGCCAATGAACCTTTATTCCCATCGCCGTTGTTGCCTCAATTTTGCCAGCGACGAAGACCCTATGAGGCACATATTGGGTAACTCAGGGTTCCCCAATCCTCACCCATGCATTGGCTGGTGGAGGCCACAGGAACCCGCGAAGGCACTGACGGGTTGAGGTCGCCTCCACTCTAGCAAACCCTAGAAAATATTTCGTCTATTGTTTTGATTCCTTGTGTCCAATTTCAACTTTGGTTAAACATCAATCATTCACTTGATTCAATTTGGCCGCGACCATCCATGTCTTGGATATGTTGTCATCAGATAAATATTTCTATCCAAACCAACCAGAATCAGCTAACATCGTGGAAGCATTAGATTATTTGCACATTGTTGAGGGGTTCGGATCCCCGTGGCCTGGAGGTGGTGGTCTCGCTAGCACACGTTGTAGACAGAGTTCAGATGGCGTCGTGTTGGAGTAGTGGCACATCCCTAGGTCCCATGGAAATGGCGCGCATTGAGGGGCACGTGTGTGTAGTCCACACATCTCACAAAGCAGAACATAGTGTGCAAAGGAGCAGGGAGTGCTCTAGGAGGAGGGTTGTGTCGAGTTGGGCAGTTACAAAGGCTCGATGACTCATTCATATTTCTGGGTACTTCAGCAAAATACAAACAACTAAACATCATTTCTTTTGCATAGATAGGAAAAATAAGAGCACATAAAAATGAAAGTTGGTTGAAAATGAATTTTTATGAATAAATTATTTTCTCTCGGTGCTCATCCATCCACTCTTGATAATGTGGTGTACTGTTGTGTATGTATTCATTCATCATCTAGTCTACTTATGATACCATAAACGTATCCACTGCATCGGTTTTCTTTACTAATGCCTATGCATCCATGATACTGACATAGTAGATACAAGTTTTTCTACACCCACACTAATCTTAAGGTGCCATTGGCGGATATAGTGTAAGGTACATTGCAATCTGAAAAATGAAATGCCAATTTATCTAAATATTACATACTTAATTTAGTCTCGTATAATATGTCAACAAACATATATTATGTTTATCATCTTGTACTAATGACTTTTTGCATAACATGACTTCATGTTATGGTCGTGAAAATTGACTCAAAAATAGTGGCTCATATAAATGTTTTATTTTTATAACCCAAACAAACATCACACGTTCTATCATCTTATTCAAATGATTTTTCAAATATGCATTTGGTGAAGATTATTTTAAATTTGATAACATTAGCGATGACATGAAAAAAGATGATGGGTTAAAAAAATCTAGAAAAAGAAGTATGTTGAGATTTTGGTTAAGCTTAATAAAACAAAAAAAAATTATTCTATCTTTACAACTTAATGCACTTTCTTCTCAAACTAGGGTTCCTTTAGTGGCTCTGGCATAGAGTATCGAAAAGGTTTTATTTTGATATGAACATATAGTGAAGAACATATATAAGTTGAAAAGATGTATGACCAGTGGATGTGGCGCAGATGTTTAATTGCATTTATTGAGCAAGATATTTTAAGTGATGACAATTTACTCAAGATATTTATCGGAAGGGAATATATAAATTAAAGTAAGTTGAGTTTGATAACACATTTGAACTATTTTGCAAGATTAATATACGTCGTCCCTTAACTTGCACGATCCAATCAATTTAGTACTTAGCTACAAAAGAACATGTATATCGGACATGGAGTATGTGAGCTCGAGCTCACATGCACCCTTTGCTACAGTAAAATCAAAGATATTAAAAAATTCAAAAAAATCTGAATTTTTTTGGCAACAAACATTGATGTGTGTTACACATGCGTACCAATTTTCGTGATGAAATGACATTTGTGCAAGTCTCGACAAAAAAGACAAAATCATGCTCAGAAGAAACTGTTTTTGAAGCATTTTGGAGCATCGATTTTGTTTTTTTCACCGAGACCTGCATGAATGTCATTTTGTCATGAAATTTTGCACCCATGTTGACATCAATGTTTGTTGTAAAAAAACAGATTTTTTAACTTTTTAAATATATTTTGATTTTACTGTAGCAAGGATGCAGCTGAGCTCGAGCTCACAAGAGCACTTTCGCATGTATATTCCCTAAACTCTGTGAACAATTATATCTTTCTAAACGATTCATATAATGAATCAAGGCCCTCACATAAGTAAAATTCTAGATACGCCAGTACAGGCTTCCCTTGAGGGGGGTATCACCATGATGGTGAAGGAGGTTTCCAATGCTGCCAAGTGAGGTAGAATGCTTCCTCTGGTCCATCAACGTGGTGCATGATGTGGCGCGCCTTGCCACTATCAATGATGTGGTGCGGGTTGTAATGAAAGAAACGAAAGAAATCATGCATATGTCTACATCTTGTGTACGAAGGGTGATTCTCATCCATTTTCGTGCTCCCCAGTTGGGTCCAAGACCACTAAATCCTCTTCCTCATCCTCCTCTACCTCGCGTACCCCTCCCAAGCACTATCATTATCGCCGTTAACTACGCCTTTCACCAAACACCAACATCATGTGTAGTGATGGGCTCTTACTCTAGCATGTTGCTTTTGCCGAACCAATGTGTGCTCTTTCCTCTACTGCACACACAAGTTGTTCAGCCGAATGCTCGTGAATCGGCCTCTGACTCGCCCTTGACGTCTTGTCCACCTTTGCCAGCTCCAAGTATCCATATGTCGCCGCCCTTCAAAGCTCGTTGTTCCTTACTTACGTACAACTAGCCCAACCCTTTCCGTTCCATCATCATATTGTACTCCTTCAGTGTAATGTCTCTCGATATAATCCCATATAAGTAGGAGTAGGGTTGTTATCAGAATCAAGGGTGTCGAACCTAGGAACAACATGGGTCCCAATTTCATTCGGTAAGCCAAGGTTATGTCCCACTACCATCTACCTCCAAGTTACAGGAAACATTTAGGGACATTACCAAAACACCCTCAAACCTAGTGCTCAAATCCCAGCAAGCCTTTGCAGGAAAAGAAAGGGGAGCCCCTGATCAACGTTTCTACCGAACCAAATACGAATCCGCCTTGAGTTCAATGTGTTGCTTGTTACTCTTGGGTATTCGGGAATCCCTAGCCGAAGGGTGTTGTCCACAAGACTCCAAGTTGTGGTATTTGTGCTATGGGGTTGTTTATGAGGGTTTGGAGGCAACATCAAGGTCTACCTCTAGTGATTGAGTTTGGGATTCGTTGGCTGAGGCGAGAAGGGTGAGGCATTGGTTATAATTGGGATATCCCCCCGCACACCATAAATGTTCCCGTCCGACTTTGTGTGATTATTTCTAGCCTTTACTTTTAGACAGGGTTGTGCTAGCTTGTTATCTTGTATTTGTTGTTGCTAGGTATCTTATCATGCATATATGCTATTATACTCTATTGGATTTCAAGAACACTGCAACCCCTTAACTCAACCAAGAAAATGTTAAAATCCGTAGTCACCTAAACCCGGGCAAACGTCGGGCCGGGCCGGGTTTTGGGCCGGGCTTGTAAAATCCCGACCTTCATTTCTCAAGCCCGAGCCCGGCCCGAAGCCTGAAATACTCCCTGTTTTCAAGCCCGAGCCCGACCCAAAATCAAGCCCGAAGCCCGAAAGCCCGGTCCGAATGTTGTTTTTTAGTACGCGCACGTGCAAGCCCGGCCCGATGCCCGAAAGCCCGGCCGAAAATACAGAAAAATTGTAGCCCGAGCCCGGCCCAAACTATCTTTCGGGCTGCAAAACAAAGCCCGAGCCCGGCCCAAACTATCTTTCGGGCTGCAAAACAAAGCCCGAGCCCGGCCCGATTGTCAAGCCTGACCCGGCCCCGCCCGGGTTTTTCGGGCCGGGCTCGGGCCGGGCTGCCCATGCTCGGGTTCATAGTCACCTATTCACCCTCTCTCCAATCAATATTTTTTATCCTTCAAAAAAGTGAAAACATGTGATCCGGCTCGGGCCGGGCTACCCATGCGCCCATTCGTGCTCCCGCGTACGTGACTTGATTTGATTGGAACAAAATAAGGCCCGGCCCATCCCGTTAAAATCAGGGGGGTGATTAGATTAGGAAGGAAAAAGGAAAAAAAAACAGCCGTAGGATGAAGTGGGAGCACGGATGGGAGCAGGCAAGCCGGATCCGATCTGGCTTACTCATCGAATCAATCAATTTCGATGTACGTACATGTTACCCTTGTTGAAAAAAGGTGTTGGCTTGAAGTTCCGCTTCTTGGGTGATAGCCCCACGTTTGACCACTTGGTGCAGGTGTTTGTGCACGCGTGGACGCCACGCTTATTGTTAGGTTCCACGTTGTTTTGCTGTGGATTTAGTCAATGGTGATAGGTTTTGAAGGGAGCTAATATCACCAAGAGTCATAGAACTTGTGTTGGATGTTCAGTTTGGTGCTAGAATTTCGAAAATACGGATTTGTGGTCATCTAACTTGACTCAAGCATGCAAATATGATCACAACATGCGTATGCGGACGGATCTGTGTGTACGACCCCAGCTGTCAGTGAGTGCGTGATGTATTTTTGCCCAAAACACCCTTGTATTATTATTTTTGTGAAAAAAGTCAAATGTTGCGATGATTTTTTGCACGAAACAACGTCACATTTTTTTTTGTGGAGTGCTCATAAATGAGCAAATTAACAAAAAAAGGGGGGACGCTAGGTCTCCAACACCCGCGTCCAACAATCAACAAACGAGTCCTGCTACAGCCACTACACAAGTCCAGTTCTACTATCTAAAATGGATAACTATATCTATTGAACCAAGCCTATTGTGGAGCTTAAACGGCTGCACATACTCCAGCCTCTAACTTGCACGCGCTATTTTCTTTAAGAAACTGTAAACCATAGGAAATAAGTTATGCTCGAATATTTGTGTGTTACAAATATACATACAAACAACGATTAGTAAATAAAAAATTAAATATAAACCTGTGTATTGTATAAAAAAATGTTTAGTTAATACGGACATTTAAAATGTTTATTAAATAAATATGTTTAATGTACAAAAAAATAGAATGTGAAGTTAATATGGATTTTTTTACTCATGACACCATTGAATATCCATATCCACAGTTTAATTTTTTTAATTAATATGTTTAATGTATCCTAAAAATTATGTAATTTCAATATTGGACAAGATTGAATATCCATATCAGCAGTTCGAATTTTAAGTTTTGGAATATTTTAATTATACAAACACTGGACTAAAAAATGTGCGTACAATTATTGAAATATTCGTATAATTAAATTAATATGTTTGAATTGTAATTTTACAAATATTTGTATTATTTGAAATTATACAAACATTTTAAAATTCATAAATATTTTTAAGTATATATAAATTTTAAAATAATAATACATGAACGAATTAAAAGTAGGTTATTTCAGTGGTGTTTACAATATTTATAATACATGAATATTTAAACATTATTTTTATTACTAAGATCACAATTGTATATGGTAAGTCAAGAACAATATTTAAATGTTTTATTTACTTATCATCGTCTGTATGTATATTTTTAACACACAAATATATGACCATAACCTGCGTTTTACAATTATCTTAAAGAAAATAGCGATTGCAAAAAAGGTTGCAGTACCTGCAGCCTGTTTAAGGTCCACACACCGCTTGGTTCAATAGATTTTGTTATCCTTTATAGAGAGTACAACGTGAATGGTGTAGTAGTTATAACGGCTCGTTTAATAATTTTTGGTTGCGTGTTCGAAACCTAGCTTCCACTTTTTTGTGTTAATTTGCTCTTTTATGAGCAGTACAGTGGTCTGTCTTTGGCACAAATAAAAAAAGATGACAGGGTTTCACGCAAAAATTCATTGCAGTGTTTGGCTTTTCTCAAAAAAAAAAAAGTAATACAAGGGTGTTCTCTAGAAAAAATGCATCGCTCACTCAATGGCAGATGGGTCCATACATACTAATGTGTCTGTATACATGTGTTGTGACCGTATCTGAACGTTTAGTCAAGTTAGATGACCATAAATTCGTATTTTTATAGTTCTGGCACTAAACTGAACATCCAGCACAAGTTATATGACTCTTGATGATATTACCTCTTTTGAAGATGTTGGCGCTCGTCAGATGCTAGTGGCCCTCAAGTTTACCTTTCTTTTTTCCTTATTTTGTAAGCCAATTGCTTTGGCATTGATACTCGAAATCATTCAACAAGATATGATTGTGACCATTAATTGCAATATGTAGAGATTGGAAAGTTTGCCTTCCTTCTTGGAAAATACGCCCAAAATTTCAAAATTTTGTTCCTTCGATAAAATAAGACTACTAAGTAGTAAAAATTTCATGGGAAGCATGGGAATAATATTATTGGATCATCCTTTGATTCTTGAAAGTCCTTTAGAGACTCCTGCTTCGGGGGTGCCACCCTGAGAACTCATTTATCTTTTCTAGAATTTTTTCAGAAACAATGAATTTGTTTTTGTAGGGAAGCTGACTGATCTGAGCTAGCTAGCTAGGGTTTGTCGCCGATGGGAGAAGAGATCGGTGCAAAGAAACTATAAATTTGACTACTGCGTATAACCCAACCAAGAGAAATTTCCGGGATGAACTGATAATAATCTGTTGATGAAACGAACAAACTGCGATGATGCACATGCGCGAGAACTAGCTAACCTATTTCCAAAATGTAGATGAAGGTAATGCATCCAAGTCCAACATCATCACGAAAATATAGATGAAGGTGCGCATGCACAAGGTGGGGGAACTAGCTAAAAAAGCAACAAACATGATGTATCTTCACTGTTGCCTCATCAGTTCTTGTTGGAGAAAGCGCCAATTATTTCTTTCGGCTAGTGTCCACGCCATATGGGCTCGATCAGTTCGCTCAGAGGAGCCAGCTCTGACCTATCGATTAACTGAAATTCCTGCCAAAAAAGTAGTGCCAGCAATAAGTATTGTGATGATCGAACCGCACAAGGCACTACAACAAAATTTGCTCGAGACGAGAGATGTAGCAAGTGGTGAATAAAAGCTATTGAATAATAGTTCTACTAATCATGATGAGGCAATCTTAACTGACAAATTCTAGTCGATAGGGTGATCAACAAAACCATCATAATTTGTCGTTCATGTTTGTAGTGTGCTTCCTAAGAATAGGCAGGATGTGTTTTTTTTTTGCGGATAATGATTGATCACGGCTTCCAAAGCAGTAATCAAAATCAAAATATTGAGTGCCGGAAAAAAAATAGAATTCGGAATCATGGAACCAAACTACCAAGGAAACGAAGTCCCTTCTTTTGCATTATATGATAATGTAGATGGGAGAGGTTGGCGCTAAAGGCATGAAGTTGGGTCGTTACCGATGTGAAGAGCACGAAGTGCTTGAAGCAGGTGTTGAGATGTGCTTCTTCCTGGAGCTTGAGAATCATCTGGAAATGTGAGTGGTATATGTGGGCATACACCCTGAACAGACGCTTGAAGATGGTCTTGGCGACGTCCCGGAAGTTTGGAGGGAAGGGAGCCCCTGTTGGCACCACAGGTTTTCCACCAGAGTATATGATTAGACCAGATCATTTTTTAGCACTCTTCATCGATTACACCAAAAATAATAATCAGTTACCAAGCTTTTGAGGGAAGATGGATTCTTCGTCGAGCTGGGCCTCGATCCAGTCCATCAGGTACTCGACGTACTTTGGTGCAGACACTTCAATAGGCCTCTTGATCTTGACTCCATCAGCCCACCTGTACTCATACCTGTTTGATGAAGAATTCTTCTCATTAAGTTCAGAGTGTGACATACAGCATATACGTACTCCCTCCGTCCCATTTAGTTGTCGCTCAATGTATGTAGCACTGAAATACGTCTAGATACATCCATTTTAGTGACAACTAATGTGGGACGAATGGAGTAAAAACTTTGAAGATTTGAAGGAATGTACTTTGGACCGGCTGACATGGTGGGGCAGGTAGCCGGCGTGCAGAACTCCATGAGGGTGCCATACAGGAGGCTCACTTGGTTGAAGAAGTCGACAGCTGGAGATGGAGGTGGTCAGAAACTAGCAAAACTTTCAGCCCATCAACTAAAACGGCAAGCAACAACAGTTTCAGAAAGAGAAAAATTGCAAGAACTCACTGTTGACAGCGAGCCACTCGTTGAGATCCTCTCCGACAGGCAGGCGGACCACCTCTCGCAGGTTACCGCTGCCGAGGGTCGCGTCGATGTGCCTCTTCAGCTTCATGCCCTGTGTACGTACAGTCCAAATATGATGATCAGATTTTGGTAACTGAACTTCTTTTTCTGGATTGAGCATGAGGATAATGACAACATGCATGCAGTTATATATATAGCTGGCTGTGTGCATCAAAATTAGAGAGGCTGGGGGTTTCGACCTGGAAAAAAGGGGGGAAATTACTATAATAGCTGACAGTCCAAATCATTAATTCTTCCTCGTCATAGCAGGCAGTCCTCCAACTGAATCGAGTCCATGTTATTCAGCGGGAGGTAGAGCAAGATAATCTTAGAGATTCAAAATCCTTTTGATGAACTCTTACAAAAATTGGCCAACGTTTGTCACTAAAAAATGTTTGATCCTGCAACTTGCCACGTACCTTGTCCCCCGCTGGAGCACTCTTCTTGGGCCTGAACGTCCTCTGGTTCCTGCGAGCCAATCGAAACACCAAATAAAAAATTTAGGATCCTCTGACAAGTGGAGAATTAACCAAGAGCCAGAAAAGCAAACGAGACACGAGAAGAGCAACCCAAAGAAACAAGAAACTAAAACAGCAATCGAAGAAGGAATTTGATTCGTTCTCGCGTCTTCACCTGCTGCTGCGACCAAAGAGGCTCTGCATGGTTCGACGTCGACGGCCGCCGCCGGATAGATGCCAGCGAGCGCGAGAGGAAACGACGGCGACGCGACGGCGACTGCGGAGCACTCGACAAGGACAGAGGATTGATCCACGGTGATCCGAGGGAGGGAGCTTTCCGAGCTCCGACGTCTACCCGAACTCCACATATATATATGGGTACTGACGACGTACGCCGAGAGAAAGAAATAAGAGAGACAAAGAGCTAGGCTGGCGACGACGGAGGGAGGAGCGGTGGTGGGTGTAGGTGGCTGGCGTCGTGAGTGCGTGCGGTGCATCCGTTACCGTTTTGGGCTGTGCGTAGGCTGTTATCCACTGATTACGTCCTGCTAGCTGTGCCCTGATCTGCCGCCTTTCATGGGTTTCCGCTTACTCCAATCCTGCCTTGTTGGTACTCATTCGGCGACAGCTAGCTGTACCCTGCCTTTCCAGACAAGTGACATCAGCCCCTCCTCCATACGTTTTTTTTTCGCCAGCATTTCTTTTTTTTATAGAAATATAGTACAGACGCAAACGCTTTAAATACTTGTACTCCCTCCGTCCGAAAATACTTGTCATCAAAATAAACAAAAAAAATGTATCTAGAACTAAAATACATCTAGATACATCGTTTTTTGTTTATTTTGATAACAAGTATTTCCGGACGAAGAGAGTACAAAACAAGGAGCGGAATGCATATAGCCGGTTTCTATTCCTAGAATCCCGATACAAATCACAACTTCGCCGGTTTCGGCCAATCAACCACCTAAATCCCCCCACTTGGGAGGATTCTCATGACACCCTCTCGACGCCCATTTGCGCTCTCTCTCTCTCTCTGTGTGTGTGAGAGACTTTGGGGGTACCATCTCATCTGTGACGGTGGGTTTCTCCTCCCTCACCTTAGTCAGCGTTACCGACTTTCTTTCTCTCCTCTCTGGGTGATAGGTGGACCGTGTAGCGGCAGCAAGGGACCCGAGATGGCGTGACGTTCTTGAACTGTGTGGCAGCCAATGAGTGCAAATCCAGTGATATGGTCCAAGATACGATCCCCTAATCCCCGACTGTGTGGAGTGTCGGATCTAGGCTGTTTGTAGAGAAATTCAACATTCCATTATACTGGTGTCAAATTACAATAAGAAACAACGAAAACACCCGTAAACTTGGCGGCCTCGCTGGTGACTTGGTGAAGGGTCACGAGTTCATGTTGGTGACCAAGACTGGCGACTTCGATAAAGAAGCCAACACGGTCAAATTTTTGGCGGCTTCACTGGCGACATGGTGAAGGGTGACGAGTTAGTGTTGATGACCAAGACCGGTGATTTTGATAAATATTCAAATACGGACAATTTTTTGGCAGCTTCATTGGCGACGTGATGAAGGGTGACGAGTTCGTGTTGACGACCAAGACTGGCGACTTCGATAATCATGCAAACACGGACAATTTTTTAGCGGTTTTGCTGGCGACGAGGTGAAGGGTGACGAGTTTTGTGTTGATGATCAAGACCGGCAACTTCAATGAAGACACGAACACTGCCAATTTTTTGGTGGCTCCGCTGGTGACATGGTGAAGGGTGGCGAGTTTGTGTTGACGTTATGACTGGCGACTTTGGTAAAGACGCAAGTACAGACAAATTTTTTGTGGATTACCTGGTGACATGGTGAAGGATGATGAGTTTATGTTGATGATCAAGACTGGTGACTTCGATAATGACGCGGACAGAGACAATTTGTTGGTGGCTTCGGTGACAACATGGTGAAGGGTGATGTGTTCATGTTGACGACCATGACTGACGATTTCAGTAAAGGTGTGAACATCGACAAATTTTTGGTTGATTCGCTGACGACATGGTGAAGGGTGAAAAGTCATGTTGATAGTCGGGTGTTCAAACTAGGAGTCCTACTCTCCTACGACAAGACCAACCGCCCTATAAATATGTGAAGGGTGGTGGCTAATTTTCAACACACACAATCGAACGAAATCAATCTGCTACTTTTATTTTCATCTACTTCTTCTTTACTATATATTTTTAGCTTATTGTTCTTCATTGTCAATTGCAGTAGACTACAAGGCTTTAGGCTCGGCCAGGCCAACCTAGGACAACCAACAGCCACCACACTCTCTAACAAGGCCCCTCTCGGGTGTGTGGGGTTTCGGGGTCAAGAGACCGCATCGGCTTGTCTTGCATATCGTGCTCCTGACAAGGCTTCTCTGGCGATGTGTCCTAGATATCGCCCTTGACGGTGGGAGGACATGTGATGTCTTCATTTGCAAACACATTTTTGGTGTTTGAGAGAAAAAGATCAAGGGATAATGTTGTTCATCATGTCTGATTCCCAAAGCCCTGAGAAATCAAGGCCTATAGCATAGTCCAACCTGGCTAGTATGTGTTATTAGAAGAACAATGTAAATCTTGCGAGGTATATAAGAAGAAACATGAGGAGGGGAGTTTATTACAAGTGTATCTTGCAAATTTCAAGAAGGATCGTCAATGCAATGGTCACCCTGATTGAAGAAATTATGTACCTCCTCCACAAGGCAAACACGGTAAAACCTGGCCGGGTATAGGTATACGTATCTAGATGAACCCAACAAAAAAAAAATAAGAATTGAACTTGCAATCCAAATGCTCGATGAAAACCCCAAATGCTCACAAAGTGAATCCCTTCCGTGCCAGCCTGTTAGGCTTGTTTGTGCCCACCCCCCTATTCCTAACAACATGGTGCCATAACCACTGGAAGGAGCTAACATGCTTGTTCACTCCTAGGAAAAACCCCTTCTTCTAATACAACACTAATTGTATGCACAATATTAATTATTTGAAAACAGAATACTCAAAAAATTTAAAAACCATGAATTGTGGAAAAATTACAAAAAAGGGTTAGTCATAATTAAAAAAGTTCATCGATCCTGAAAAATAGTTCACAAATTTTAAAAATTAATTCAATATGATAAAAATCATCAAACTTGGAAAAAATCATCGAATTCATAAAAAGTTCATCAAATTTTAAAAATGTTCATGAATTGGAGAATATCGATCGAATTTTTAGAAAAAATTCAGAGAATTTGAATAAAAGTTAATTGGATTTGGAAGAAGAAAAAAGTTCGGAAGTAAAAAAGTAAAAAAGGGACATAGAAAAAAGATAAAGAAAAGGAAGGAAAAAAAAGAAGAGAAGAAAGAAGAAAATACGAAAGACATCTATGTTATCATATCAAGGTGAGGTGGCTGGGTGGTTCTTGCGTCTTACACCAAACACACACATTGAGGGGGTGGGCGCTTCAGGCGCTTGTTTGCAAACGGGTGCCTGAAGCGCCAAATAGGAATTGCCTATTCCTATTCGCTTGTATGTGTACACGGAAGCCGCAGCTGCACACCTCTTGCCTTTACATTCGCTTCCTCGACTCTGCGATCTACTCTGTAATGCAAATTCCATAGACGCACACTTCATGATTGCCCTTGTTTTTACTGATTGAAGTCATTAGGAATCCATGTCATCCGTCTCAAGCACGTAGTGATTAATTACATAACTATATAAGTTGGAAGGTAGAAACAATCCGGTAGAGAAAACTCCGCATACTTCCACAAACCCAACATATATAAAATAAGCAAAGAACCGGATCTATGACGGTTTTATCCCCAACTAAACTGAATCCCAGCTTTCTATATATAAAGCTAGGTCATTGGGCCTTTCATATGAAAAGAAAAATAATCAGAACGGTAGCAACGGAAATCACCTGCACATCTCCTTCCGGTCGAAAGGCAAGAATACTGTTGTGCTTGCTGGCGGCGGGGCAGAGGAACGGAGGCTTGTCATCTTGGAGTTGATGTTCACGGTCGAGCCAATTGGAATTGATCGACTTGAACATGAGCTGCCATAGTATCAATCTGACCACACGTGGCCGCGGTGGAAGAGGGGGTTGTCATTCCTAGGATAAAATGAAGCGAGGGGTGGGGTGGAGGACTCGATGATGTGAAGGCCACACAGAGACAGAGGTATAAGCTTTCCACATCAGCAACAATCCTAGGTGGAGGGGAGAGAAAGGAGAAGAGAGAATAGAGCGGGCGGCTCAGCTGTCGCTCACCTATAGCACAAAACGCGAGAACAAAAGCCAGCTCAGCTTGCAGCCGGCGTACGGGCGCTGTGCAGCCTCTGTGTCTTGCATGCAAAAGTCCATACATGCAAACCATTAATAATTTTATATTATTGGAGCCAACTTAAAAGCCAGCTTATTATACAAGTAGACTAGATCATTGATGGCGCGCGTTGCCGCGCCCGTCCATTTTGAATGTTGTTTGATACTGTTAGAAAATTATGTAGAACATGGGTTCCTAATTATTTTGAAATGAGAGTGCAAAATAGAAGTTCCATTGAGTCTCCTTTGGCATGATCATGGCATGGACCCCAGTATAAACCTTAGTGGCGGGCATTTTCTCATTCATCTATCCAATAGAATGGTATGACTTTATCTTCACAATTAAATTGACCAAGAATCCACGTCACAGTCACAGGAAGACAACTTCATGGCATTGCCCTTGGCAGATTTGTGACGAAAATATGTAGTTTTACATGCAGATAAAACTAATGAATAAAATATATTTATATATAGTTGAAGATTTGTCTAAGTGAATATAAGCATCAGGAAAAATTAATCTTCCTTCAAGAGTAACTACCATAGGAGAGGCATTAGAAATGTATTAGAATAGTAGCATGTAGACCAACAGGGAATGCTAGTGTGGTATCAAAAGATTATCCTAGTTCCACGGTACCTCCAACAAATCATGACTATACCTGTGTTGTGATGTGCAACAAATTTTGCCAACACAGAATATAGCAGTTCATCAAGAATAAATGAAACTTGATGCACGCAAATATAGTTGACAAAGATTGAAAATGCCATTGGTATGAAGGAGATGGGACAAAAAACACTCTATAAATAGTTAGAACTATACAATACATCAGCGACACCAGTTAATTGTTTTTCCAGTAAAAGCACAAACAAAGGTGACATTAGCATCTCTATTCCTGCATCCGCAAGCTGAAGTGCTCCTTGTGTAATGCAGCTCACTATGCTTGAAAATGTCATTATCATTCAAAAAATTGACGACGGTCTATAAAGCTACTTCTACAATAAATCAGATATCTCCATGAATGCAAACCTCGGTTCACCACATATTCTGCAACATACAACCTTAAAGAAAAAGAGGACACATATATTCCATCAACTAATAATACAGAGAATGGCATTACATGGCTGTTTCGGATTTACTGAAAACATTTCCACAATGTAAATTATTGTTTCTCACAAATGAATAAAGAAACCATTTCCCATTACACACAAAATGAAGAAGTACGAATCACTTTTGACCCAAAAACAAAATAAAGATTGAACTACTGATATGGCAAGAAATATAGCAATGGATATCAAGTACACAAACCACAAATGGAACATTAGGTTTCAGTATTGTTCAAAGTACATAACATTAGGTGTCAAGAAATTTTATGATGACAATCCCTTTTCTTACAAAACATACTCTGCCTTTATCGCTTGAAAGTTCAGAACAAGGCCAAGATGCATAAACCATAACTGAAACATAAATTGTACTTGGGCAATTCTAGCTATAGATTTTATTTAATGATAGTAGTAAGAAACGAATATACACAGGAACATAGAGTATCTAGGGAGACTTGAGGAGGTAATCATTTAAAAAAAATGGACATTGCTTTCAACTAAGCGCAGTCACATATCTACTACCGTTCATTTTGTTCACACATATTCTGTGTGGAACATATATTATCATTGCTGGTGTAGGTGATATGTGAAGGCATATGTAGCACATCCCACCCTGTCCACCCTCTAGCTCCGCCACTGCATGAAGCATCCTCTCTAGTGAAAATAGCATAAGTAGCCACCATAAAAGAAATTAACGCGTTATGGCAGGAAATTCAAGGTCCTAACCATTATTAGTAATTTCATGGCAATTGATGATTCATTACAGATGCACTGGTAGCTATTCCACAATTAATAATTATCGAAAATTATTAGTAATAGAAAAGATTGAGAATGACAAACCAGATCCACCATTTGTCTTATTTCTAATTTAGTAATGTTGGTGCCAAGCTTAAGTAAACAGTCCCTAATCTCTTCAAGGGTAAATGTCCCGATGTGGTCAGTATATAGGCATTCATATACTTTCCATTAGCCCATGGTTTATTTCTTTGACAAGCTCTCTAGAATAATATTTGATTATGCAGAAGAAATGAGAAGATACTGCGGTCAAGCAAAAGAAAAACAGCCACAAGTTAAGATCATTCGAGTACCTTCAAGGCTGCCCTTGCTAATTAAAATTCCAGAAGAACATTGGCACGTCCTTCGCAAAATAAAGTAAATGAAATGAATATAAGAATCTCAGGGACACCATAACATAAACTGGAATACAAAGGAGAAATAACAAATTGAAGGGGAAAAAACGAAGAGTGTACCTGTAAGTCTGTAACCAAAGACAAAACATATTGTTCCGGCTCCAAATTTAAAACACTATGCGGATGTAAACACCATATATCTGTTACAGAAGATACACATTATCAATATGTCTCTTCTTTTGGTTCTGATTACCTGGCCATGCAAACATATTGTTCTGGTTCCAAATCTGAAACAGTATACAGAAGTAAACATCACACGTCTGTTACAGAAGATACACATTATCAGTATGTCTCTTCTTTTGGTTCTGACCACCCGGCAATCCAAAATCAAATAAACAGATCAGAAAGCTCCAAGATCTACAGAAATGAGTTGACAACAGCCAACATGAACATCATTTGTATGTAATTTTTTTCGGAATAAGAGGGCATCAGGACAAGGCAATTGCTTGGTGGAAGAGTGAATCATACATGAATTGAAAAGAAATATAGGAAAAACTATCCGAGCATCATGGTGAAGGAGGTTCTGCTGCTGGGGTGGAAAGGTTGAGCGAAGAGTTGTAGTGGAGGAAGCATATATACACGTACTATCATCCGCCATGAATGTCAGAACAGAAACTGAAGAATGACCACATCTTGAAATCTCGATGGAGCAGTTCTGATCAGACGAAGCATCGGCATGAATCGCCTGCGTCGGCTGGATCCTCTCCCTCCTTTCTCCATTCTGTAGCAGACTAATCGCCTGTGTCAGCTGGATCGACTGATCCCCTCGTTGCCCGCATCGCCCGCGACAGCTTGATAGACCGCCATCTCTCTCTCTCTCCTGGATCGATCTGGTTGTATAGTGACCTGGGGCCGATGGAGATTAGCCTAATGGGCAGCGATCGAATTGTTTCTTTGTTGCCCCATCTGGTCGTGCCGCTCGCGTCGGCTCGAAGCCGCCAATGCACTCCGAGGCCATGTCAGGCGGCGCAGTCGGAACAGAGCAGGTGGCGAACGTGGTTTAGGGCTCGTATGTGGCGTTTCACCCTGTGCGCTGAGTTGGATAGGAACGATAGAGAAGGCCGGGATGATAGAAAAGGCCCAGTAGGCCAGTAGGCCCAATTGAATGTCAGAGACCGAAAAAAGCGACCGGAGCAGCGGCCCAAAAAGCCCAGCGCAGCCTGACGCGCGAGTTAGCGCCTGGGTACGAGATTTAGGTGCGACTAACAGTGATCCGATGGCCAAAAACGACTAAAAGTGGCGATCTAACGGCTAGAAATGCTAATGGCCTGAGAGGGCTGGGAGGGTGCTCAGTTTTAATATATCTAAATGTTTATGATGGCTCTAGTCTGACATGGCATAAGCTTGCAGCTGGCCGTCGGCTACATTATTGTTCTTGCTCTAAGTCGTTATAGGCTTCGGGATTGATTAAAAGAAAAAAAAAATCCTTGGGGGATTAGGAGAGACCTAACTTATGAATCAAGTTGACGTGTGAGCTCAAAAGGTGCTTCCAATTAACGCTCCATCCTCAAAATATACTCCTTCCGTTCCCAAATATTTGTCTTTTTAGAGATTTCAACAAATGACTACATACGAAGCAAAACGAGTGAATCTACACTCTAAAATATGTCTATGTACATCCCTATGTTGTAGTCCATTTTGAAATGTCTAGAAAGACAAATTTGTCTTTGATGCAGACTTTGACCATTAATATATATATCAAAGTTCATAGATCAAAAATGTATAAACGGTTCTTCTATTTGTCATGCGAAACAATTCATTTTTATATGTTTTTACAGTACTTTTGCAGATCTACAATAAGTGAAAATTATAGTCAGAGTTATGCGATGAAAACCAGAAAAATTCAAACACCCTTTACAATTTGGGAAGGGGAGAGTATTTTTTTTCGAAAAGGAATTTGAAACCCTAGTCTCTGCATCCATAGATGCACACAATCATCATTAGTGAATTATATATGTAGAATGATTACACCAACCACTATTGCAGAAATGGAGTAGATAACAAAGTCGTCTCAAGGACAGACCAACTGAACCGCCTTTGTTGATCAGTCATAAACAAAGAAATCCAAATATAAAAGAAATATAATAAGCTACATTATCTTCTCATATAGTTAATCTTCAGGTCTGCACTTTCTAATGATTGGGACCTGTTTTTCTCTCTCATCACGCTGTCATCGTTATGCACCAACATTTTGCATCATGTTTTCGTCCTCTGCAGATGTATACACATGAGCTTGACTCAAATTTATATACTCTCTTCATTTCTAAATATAAGACCTTTAGAGATTTTAATATAGACTACATACGGAGGAAAATGGGTGAATCTACGCTCTAAAATGCGTTTATATACGTCCGTATGTAGTGCATATTGAAAAGAAATCTTTAAAATATCTTATATTTAGAAACAGAGGGAGTAGAAAACTAGATAAAGAAATATAAAGGATGAAAGAAGATACTCCAACTGGACATTACTGATTCTGAAGAAACGGAACCAGAGTGTAACTCTTTACCTGTAAGAATGAATTATTTTTCAATCAATTGACAAACAGCTAGGTAAACCATTATTATGACGGAACACAAACAGGTCAGAGCCCGCTAATGTTCATTTTCTATCAATCAATTGCCACACTAACTAACAGCTAGCCAAACCATTATTGTGATGGTCTGATGGATCACTAAACAGGTCAGCGCCCGCTAATACAGCAGGCTAAGTTTCTTTTGTTTCGGTGCCGTCCAGGTTTTCGCCCATAGTGTACGTTCTGATATCGGTGCAGGTGGCATTTCTGGCCGGGCGTTGAACTGACTTTCCTTTCTTTCTCGTCCCCTATTTAAACTCTAAAACTGTTGTATTGTCCGCGTCGCCCGAAGCGGGCGACACGGGGAACCCTAGCAGCCGCCGCCAGGCCCCCCGACCACGCCCTCTCCCGCGCTGCCGCCGCCAGAGGGCCGGCCCGCAAAGCCGAGCCGGGCCCTGGGATGGTGGCGGCGGGGCTACTCTTCCTCGACGCGTCGCTCCGCGCTGCCGTCCCCGTCCACCTCCGCCCATCCCCGCGCCGCCGACGACAAAGGGTTGGTCGGCACGGCCTCTCCGGGCCCCTGGCCTCCTCCGTTCGCGCTGCGGCATCCGCCCCACCTGCCCCCTTCCCCTCGAGCTACGGATCTACGGTGTCCTTGGTTGCCCGGCGGCGGCTGCCCCTGCAGCTCGCCCGGCCGGGAGTGCGGTCGGCGTGCCATCCCCTCGCGCGCTTCCCAGCCTGCAGGTGCGGCTTTGGCCCTAGAATTCATGGACACGCGCTCCCCTCCCCTGTCCATGGTTGTCCAGCGCGATTCCAGATTTGGCCCCCCGCGTGAGCTGTGTCCCTTCCAGCTCCTCCGGCTTGTCTGCGTCTTGGTGGCTTCGCAACCCACCCTGCAGATGTCCTTGTTGGTCGGTGTCCATCCCGGTGCGGCTCCGGCTTGGGCGTGTTCTTGGAGCTACGTCTCCTTCCGGCTCCTTTGGCACGTTTGCGCCCCTACGGCTCCGGTCCCGGCGGCCCAGATTTGCGTTCTCTCCAAATCTTGGCTTGTCTGGGTCCCCCGGCCACCTTCGCTTCCCCTGTGTCATCCACCGGTCGCCCAACCTTGCCCACCTCCATGCCCCCCCCACCTCCGCCCGATCCGTAGCTCTCATGTCCGGCGATGTTTGGTGCCTCCTTCGGCAGCGGACGCAGCTCCCCTTCCTGCGGTGGCAGTTTCAATCTGACGACTTGGCTTCCTCTTCTCGGAATCTTGCTCCGACGGCTTGGGATTGCTCAGACTCTGGCCTAGGCGAAATCCTTGCTCGATCTTTCGATGCTGGCAGCGGCGACGCCTGCGGGTGCCGTCACCTTCTTGGAGGCGCTGCTATGGCCGCCATCTGTGCCCCTCTTCGAGCAGCAGGGGAAACCCTAGGTCCGGTTATCCAGATCGGGCGGCGACGTCGTCTCGGCGTCGTTCTCCTTCATGAAGGTGCCGTCTTGTTTGTTTGTGGTGTCCTCGGTAGTGGATTTAGAGATGTTGGTTGTCATGTTCGGTTGGTTTGGGCTGCTTACAGGGCGGCGAGTTTAGCTGTGTTGTGTCTGTGTCTGGGTTGAGCATCCCATGTCTCTGCTCCGTGCATCATGTTTACGTCTTCTGCGTTCGTGCCATGTGTTGTACTACCGCCTGTATTCACTCTTACTTCTTCTATCAATGCAATGATACGCAAGCTTTGCATATTCGTGAAAAAAAAAACTGTTGTATTTTTGTTTGATTAAATTGAAAGAGGGTTAGCACGCTTAAAAAGAAGGCTAAGCAATGCGCCAGTTTGTTTATCAATAATGTACCAGTTTTCAGTTGAGACATCTTATATTTGCAATTTTCTTCTTCTTATGAGATGATGATGGGTTGTCAAAACTCTGGGCCTGGTGGCTTCGGCCCCTCCTTATATTGGAAGTACTGGCACATCTTCTCTGAATGCACAAATCGACGAACTACCGAGTTAAAGTTGTCGCCAATGTCCTAACAAATCATCTTAACCCCCTAATTAATCCCACAACTCGTTCATGGTGACCAAACGGGTTTCATATCTGAAGAAATATTGTGGAGACTTTCGTATATGCTGCGACATCATCAACTCATGTCATTCTAAAAAAAACACTATGTTTCTAAAGTCAGACTTTTATAAAGTTTTTGACTCTCTCTCTCATGGTCATCCCTCTCCACAATCCTCCTCGTGAGAGGTTTCCCTACTCAATTCTGCTCTTGAATCATAATATCCTTTCAACTAGGAAAATGACAGTCTTACTTAGTGGAGTACCAGGGGATTGGATCAACTGCAAACACTGGTCTACGACAAGGGGATCCGCTATCATCATATCTATTCATCATCGTTGCAGACCTTCTACAATGACTAGTCCGCCAAAATCCGCACCCTCTATCTCTGCACCACCCAATCTCCCTCCACCTACCACCCACTACGCTTCAGTATGCTGACGACACCCTCATAATTGTCAAGCCTTCACCTACGATCGCCCTAAAGGATATCCTAGATGACTTCGCCAGAGCTATGGGTTTAGCCATGAACTTCAGTAAAACAATGTTCTTATATATGCATCTCCCTGCCGGCCAGGCATGCTCAATAGCTAATATTCTTGGCTGCCCCGTGTGGGCCTTCCCTCAAATCTATCTAGGACTGCCGTATTCGCCTATTCCACTATTGCCAGACGCCATTCTACCAATCCTAGAAAAATGTCGCAAATATCTCTTGGATGGAAGGCTAAACTGCTGTCCAAAGAGGACATACTAATCCTATATTATCCGTCATCCTCAGCTCTCTAGCCACCTACTTATGTTTGTATTTAGGAAATCCCCCAAAAAGTGCTCAAAAAATAGATGGCTTTCACCATGTGGGTTGTAGAGGAAACATGTACAAGTGCCAGTGTCTAATTGCTCGGAACAATGTTTGTAAAGCGAAAAAGTTTGGTGGTTTGGGTCTAAAAAACTGGCATCAACAATACAATTGCCTCTTATTAAGTTTGAACGAATTTTTGATTTCCAAACACAGGAAGTGTTATTGGATCATCCCTTGATTCTTGAAACTCCTTCGAACGTTCCTCCTTCGGGGGTGCCACCCTAATAACTCTTTTCTTTCTCAGACTTTTTAGGAAACGGTAAAATTGGCTATCGCGCATAACCCAACGAGAGAAATTCCCCGGATCAAATGACAATCCGCCGAAATGAACAAATTGCCATGATGCAATTTGTTCAACACAGTCTGAGTACATACACTAGCACTAGCTAACTTATCTTTAAAATGTAGATGAAGATAGCCCGTGTCCAAGTCTAGCATCATCACAAAAGCAGAAACGCGCATGCACAGGCTGGGGAAACTAACTAACTTAAAAAGCAACAAAATATGATGTATCTGCACTTTTGCCTCATCAGTTCTTGAAACAGAGCTCCAATTGTCTTCTCGGCTAGTGTCCAACCAATATGGGCTCGGTCAGCTCCCTGAGAGGAGCTAGCTCTGCCCTATCGATTAACTGAAATTCCTGCCAAACAAATAAGGCCAACAATAAGTAATTGTAATGATTGGACCCTATGAGGCACTCGATTACAGACAAATTTGTTTGAGACTCAAGAGATGTAAAGTGGTATGCTGCTGAAATAATAATAATACTAATCATGAGGAGGCAATCTAAATTGACAAATTCTAGTCGATAGAGCAATCAGCAAACCACCATAACTAGTCTCTTTGTGGTGTGCTTCTTAAGAATAGGCAGGATGCTTTTTGTGTGTATAATGATTGATCACAGCTTTCTAAACAAATAATCTGACTCAAACGATTGGTTATTATAATTTAGAATCATCGAACCGGACTACAAGGAAGCTCCCTTCTTTTGCATTCCATGATAGGAGAGGTTGGTACTAAAGGCAGCCATACTGGAAAGCTGAAGTACTGCCATAACTTAGCATCATCCATGCTGAAAAACTAGTGTATGATGTGATTCTATTCTACAGGCTACTTTACTTGGTTTTCAGTACTGTATGGCTTCTCTTCTACTCCCTCCGTTCACAAATATGAGATGTTTTGAATCTTTCAATATGAACTACATACAGACTGAAATGAGTGAACAAAGAAATATCCAAAACGTATCTATATACATCCGATTCACAAAAAAACTAGAACATCTTATATTTGTGAACGGAGGGAGTAATACTTTGCCGAGAGGACACTTACTATCTTTTCCCTCGAAACTATATGGCACAAGACAGTTATTATTCCAGCAATTGTTGACGAATGCAATGTGTCATGAAGTTGTGGAGGGTGGTTAGTTACCCATGTGAAGAGCATGAAGTGCTTGAAGCAGGTGTTGAGATGTGCTTCTTCCTGGAGCTTGAGAATCATCTGGAAATGCGAGTGGTATATGTGCGCATACACCCTGAACAGCCGCTTGAAGATCGTCTTGATGACGTCCCGGAAGTTTGGAGGGAAGGGAGCTCCTGTTGGCACCACCGTTTTTTCAGCAGAGCACATGATCAGACCGAAATTCTGAATCATTTTTAGCACTCTCATCAGTACACTAAAAATAACAATCAGTTATACCAAGCTTTTGAGGGAAGATGGATTCTTCGTCGAGCTGCGCTTCGATCCAATCCATCAGGTACTCGACATACTTTGGTGCGGACACTTCAATAGGCCTCTTGACCTTGACTCCATCGGCCCACCTGTACTCATACCTGTTTGAAGACGAATTTTTTTCTCATTAAGTTCAGAGTGTGACACGCAGCATATAAGATATATACTTTGAATTTGAAGGAATGTACTTTGGACCAGCTGACATGGTGGGGCAAGTAGCTGGCGTGCAGAACTCCATGAGGGTGCCGTACAGGATGTTCACTTGGTTGAAAAAGTCGACAGCTGGAGATGCAGGTCATCAGAAACTAGTACTACAAGTTAAGGCACCTACTTTTTTTTCTCGATAAAGAATGAATTTTATTGGCTCAAAATAAAGTACCAAGAGGATATAAATACAATTAAGACACCTGCTAGGTGTACAAAGATTCAGCTCATCGGCAACTGTTTCATCATCATTAGAAAGAAGAAAGTGTCAAGAATGAACTCACTGTTGACAGCGAGCCACTCGTTGAGATCCTCTCCGACAGGCAGGCGGACCACCTCTCGCAGGTTACTGCTGCCGATGGTGGCGTCGATGTGCCTCTTCAGCTTCATGCCCTGCGTAGTACAGTCCAAATATTTATATATGGTGATCAACTTGTAAACTGAACTTCGTTTTTGGTAGAGTTAGACGATGATCTCAGGGAGAGATTCAAAAGCCTCTTGATGAATTCTGACAAAACTTGACCAACATTTATCAAAATTTGCTAAAAGAAGAGAATAATGAAAAACACATGACTATAAATATAGCTCTTGTATGTACTCGATCCTGGTTTATTAGTCTCCTTCATATTTTGGGTCAAAGTTTGACCATAAATTTGACTAATAAAATGTGAGTTATATGTAGTGAAAATTGTACCATCAGAACCTTCTTGCAAATATGAACTCAACAGTATAATATTTGTGCCATACCACTTATATTTTGTTGATCAAATCTATGGTCAAAATTTGACGCAAAATGGGAGGGGAAATCGATAAACTCCAACAAAGGAAGTATGTATGTAGGTACCGTACGTTGTTCCCTGCTGGAGCACTCTTCTTGGGCCTGAATGTCCTCTGGTTCCTGCGAGCCAATCCAAACAACAAATCAAAGGAAAACGAAGGTCAGTTTGGATCCTTGGCCTTCCTCGGACAAGTAGATAAACAATCGATGAAACGAGACATGAGAAGCAAGAAGATGATGAACAACAAACCAAAGGGAATTCCAAACGAATGAAGGAATCAAAAGCAGCGATCGAAGAAGGAATTTAATCAGTTCTGGGCCGGGGTTCACCTGCTGGCGCGACCGAAGAAGCTCTGCATGGCACGACGGAAGACGCCGGAGAGCGCGGCGAGAGGTAGAAGGCGAAGACGAAGGCGGAGCGCTTGAGAGACGAGAACTGGAAGCGGTGAGATGATCCGAGGGAGGGAGCTTTCAGAGCTCTGACGTCTACCTGAAGCACGAGGTCCATATATATGATGCGTATACCTGACGACGAACGCCGAGGGAGAGATAGATAGAGAGAGCGAGCCAGGCTGGCCAACATTTAATAGATGGAGGCTGGCTGGCATCGATCGTGAGTGCGTGCGTGCGTTGCATCCGTTCTCCGTCTGTCCTGTTCTGTTATCCACTCACGTCTGGCTGTGCCGCCTTTGATGGTTTCCGCTTAATCCAATCCAATCCTGCTTTGTTGGCACTCATTCAGCGACAGCTGGCTATATCCAGCCTTTCCATACAAGTAATCTCTGCTTTTTTTTTTCTTTAAACACAGTACAGACCAGGGTTTTGGTTACCGTTTGAAATTTCAAGATTTAGAATTTTTTGAATTTGTTAAATACAAACGTTCAATGTATAATAAAGTATGGCAGCACCTCACATCACTCGTGTAGACAACGTTCCACTGAGCTAGTAGCTCTTTTATGATAAATAAAAGTTCAAGTACTATCTGTTAGATGTGTATAGTCCCTTTTCGGTATATCCCCGTTGTATAAGGGGTTTTCTACACTTTGACACACATGTATATGTAATGGCCTTTGGCCCTCAGGAAATGTTAGCTGTTCATTTATCCAACATGGTATCAGTTGCCAGGTTCCTCCTCCTCTCCCGCACGCTGCAGCTCCATGCCTAGCCTCCCCTGTCGCCGGCCACCTCTCCGCGCCCGGCAGTCCCTGCACCATGCCTTCGCGTGCTCGGCCGCATCCAGCTCGCGCCCAGGCAGCGCCCTGCCCTGCTGCTCTCGCCTGGCTGCCTCCTCCCCGTCGAGCCGCGCCCGCCGCTTCCTCTCCGTCTGGCGTGTCCCAGCCGCGCCCAGGCGGGCCTCTTCCCAGCCTTGAGCCCTGCGGCTGCCTCTCCGTCCGCCTCCTCCCGTCGGCCGTCGCGCCCGCCCACATGCTTCCCAGCCCCGCGGTTGCCTCCCCCGTCGACCTCTCGGTCGGGCTGGGGCTGCCGCTGCTCGGGCTCCTGTGGCCGCAGGCGCTGCCCCGGGCCGGTCTTCCTGGCCTCCCGATTCCCCCACTCGGGGCTGGCTCGGGCTAGCGTGAGGCTCTCTGCCCCGATCCAGATCCAGATCGGGGGGAGTTGAAAAAAAAAAGAGGAGAAACACAAGGTTCCGTCATGTCTTCTGCGGGCTACGTTGTTGTTCCTAGGTGCTCAGTGATCTTTGATGACACCAATTATGCGGAGTTTGTGGGGTTCATGCGCATCCATATGCGTGGTCTTCTTCTGTGGGGTGTTCTTTCTGGTGAGGTCCCCTGCCCGCCATGCCCTGTTGCGCCCGTGGCCCCAATTCCACCGGTGCCGCCGGTACTTGCTGCCGAGGCTTCTCAGGCTGACCGGGATGCCGCCAAGGCCCTTGATGATGCTGCAGTTGATGCTTATGATCAGCAGGTATCTGCTTATTCCGATGCTCTTTCGGTGTACCGCGATGATCTTTCTGCTTACACTCAGTGGTGCAATGACGATGCTCGTGCTGCTGTTGTTCTCACTGCAAGTGTCCTCCCTCAGTTTGCTTCGGAGTTCATGGGACTTGGCACCGTTGCAGCGATATGGTCTTATCTTTGTCAACGATATCAGCCCTCGGGTGATGCTCTCTACCTATCTGTGGTGCGTCAGGAGCACACACTCCAGCAAGGTGATTCCTCTGTTGATGAGTTCTATTCACAGTGCTCTGCCATCTGGCGTCAGCTTGACTCTCTTTGGATAGTTGTTTGTGGCACCTGTCATTGCTGTCAGACTACTCGGTCTGATCTGGAGTTTCAGCGGGTCCATGAGTTCTTATCTCGTCTCCGCTCTGAGTTTGAGCTAGACGTGCTCACTTGCTTGCTCGTGGTCGTGTTCCTATCTCGGAGGTGCTTGCCGAGCTTCGTCTTTGAGGAGACCCGCCGCTCTCTTTGGTTTCTTTGGTGGTCCCGTCTGTGTTGGCTGCTCGAGCACCTGTGTGTCTGCTCGGCTCACCGCTCCGCCGCTCCTCCCCACACCTTCAGGGGGGTGGGTCGTCCTGCTTACACTGAGAGGGGCCGGTCACGCCGTGACACCTTCTGTGGCTACTGCTCTCGACCAGGTGACCCAGAGTCTGATTGCCGTGAGAAGAAGCGAGACCAGCGGCGCTCCTCTTCCAGTGGTACTCCTGGATCTTCCTCGACTCCATCACTCACTGATCAGGACATTGTGAGGCTCAAACGCCTCCTGGCTTCCTCAGGCTCTACGTCGACTGGTTCAGCTGCTGCCATGACAGCAGCCACTTCTCCACCACCGCAGGCATCTACATAGTCAGGTACATCTTCGTGGGTTTTGGATTCTGCAGCCTCCTTCCACATGTCTTCTGACTCGTCTGTGTTGTCTTCTCTCCGACCTCTTGATTCGCCTGTTAATGTTCTTACTGCCGATGGCACACCTCTTCCTGTTGCTAGTCGTGGCATTCTTTCCACTCCCTCCTTTTCTGTTCCTAGTGTCTCGCATGTTCCTCGTCTTACCATGAATCTGTTTTCCGCTGCTCAACTCACTGATTCTGGTTGTCGTGTCATCCTTGATACCGACTCTTGCTCGATCCAGGATCGTCGCACCAAGGCTTTGGTTGGTGCTGGCCCCCGGCGCCATGAGTCAGAGGGCCTTTGGGAGGTTGACTGGCTTCGTGTTCCTTCCGCTGCCACCACTCCTGCCAGCCCCCATGCTCTTGCTGCCTCTTCGTCTGCGTCCTTCCAGCAGTGGCATCATCGTCTTGGTCACATCTGTGGCTCTCGCTTGTCTTCCTTAGTTCGTCAGGGCCTCTTGGGGTCTGTATCTGGCGATGTTTCTTTACATTGTAATGGTTGCAGACTTGGGAAACAGACTCAGTTGCCTTATCCTACCAGTGAGTCGGTATCTCAGCGTCCTTTTGACTTAGTTCATTCTGATGTCTGGGGTCCTCTTCCCTTTGATTCGAAAGGTGGTCATCGCTACTATGTTTTGTTTATTGATGATTTCTCTCGCTACACTTGGCTTTACTTTATGAAATCTCGTAGCGAGGTTCTCCCTATATACAAACGTTTTGCTGCCATGGTTCACACCAGTTTGCCGCCCATTCGTACTTTTCGTCTTGACTCACTGGAGAGTATATCTCTCAGCTGTTGCGTGGTTTTCTCGCGGAACAGGGTACTCTTGCCCAGTTCTTCTGTCCGGGTGCTCATGCTCAGAATGGTGTTGCCGAGCGAAAGCATCGTCATTTACTTGAGACGACTCGTGCGCTGATGATTGCTGCTTCCCTTCCACCCCATTTTTGGGCTGAGGCTGTTTCCGCATCCACCTATCTCATCAACATTCAGCCATCGACTGCTGTGCAGGGTGGCATTCCTATGGAGTGTCTCGCCGGTCGCTCTCCTGACTACTTAGCTCTTTGTATGTTTGGCTGCGTCTGCTATGTTCTTCTTGCCCCCCGCGAACGCACCAAACTGACTGCTCAGTCGGTCGAGTGTGTTTTCCTTGGCTACAGTGATGAGCACAAGGGCTATCGATGTTGGGATCCAGTGGGTCGTCGCTTGCGCATCTCGCGTGATGTGACTTTTGATGAGTCTCGCTCTTACTACCCATGTTCTTCTTCCTCGAGCTTCTCTGTGGACGACCTTTCTTTCCTTCTTCTTCCCGATACACCCTGCTATGTGCCTCATGTGTCACCTCCTCCTGCGGCACCTCTCCTTCCTTCTCATTCACCTCCGACCCCGTCTTCTCCCTCCTCCTCCTCCACCTCTGCCCCATCCTCTCCAGCCCGTCGCCCTCTCTCACCGTTTCCTCTCCACTATACTCAACGTTCTCGTCCTGAGGATATTGCCTCTGACGAGCCTTCCACCTCAGGTGCACCTCCTCCCACACCCCCTCCGGTTCATAACCTCCGTGCTCGGCCTCGCCCTCCGCCTGATCGCTACTCCCCTGATCGGTATGGTCTCTCTGTCTTGCCTGAGCCCACTTCCTATCGCACTGCCATAACTCAGCCTGAATGGCAGCTTGCGATGGCTGGGGAGCTTGCTGCCCTTGAGCGCTCGGCACATGGGATCTCGTTCCCTCCCTTCGGTGTCCAGTCCCATCACTGCAAGTGGGTCTACAAGCTTAAGACTCGCTCGATGGTTCTCTTGGCGCTACAAAGCTCGTCTTGTGGCCCGTGGTTTTCAGCAGGAGCAGGGGCGTGATTACGATGAGACTATCGCTCCTGTGGCCCACATGACCACTGTCCGCACTCTTCTTGTTGTGGCCTCTGTTCGTCAGTGGTCTATCTCTCAACTTGATGTTCAGAACGCTTTTCTCAATGGTGAGTGAGGAGGTTTATATGCAGCCACCACAAGGGTACTATGCTCCTGATGGTATGGTCTGTCGACTTCGCCGCTCTCTATATGGTCTCAAACAGGCCCCTTGCGCCTGGTTTGAGCGCTTTGCATCTGTGGTGACCGCGGCTGGTTTCTTGCCCAGTGACCATGATCCTGCGCTGTTTATTCACATGTCTCCTCGTGGTCGGACTCTTCTCCTTCTCTATGTTGATGACATGATCATCACTGGTGACGACACTGATTACATTGCCTTTGTTAAGGCCCGCCTTCACGAGCAGTTCCTTATGACTGATCTTGGCCCTCTTCGCTATTTTCTTGGGATTGAGATCTCCTCCACCTCTGATGGCTTCTACATCTCTCAAGAGAAATACATTCAGGATCTTCTTGCTCGCGCTGCTCTTAGTGATGACCGCACTGTTGTGACTCCTATGGAGCTCAACGTTCAGCCTCATGCCTCCGATGGTGACCCTCTTCCTAATCCCACTCGCTATCGTCACCTTGTCGGTAGCCTTGTCTATCTTGCTGTTACATGTCCTGACATCTCCTATCCAGTTCACATCCTGAGTCAGTTTGTTTCCGCCCCCACCTCTGTCCACTATAGTCACCTCCTCCGTGTTCTACGATATCTTCGTGGCACGATCTCTCAGCGCCTTTTCTTTCCTCGCTCCAGTTCTCTTGAGCTCGGGCTTACTCGATGCTACAGGCTAGTGATCCTCTCGATCGCCGCTCATTGTCTCGCCTTCTGTGTCTTTCTTGGTGGCTCTCGATTGCACGGAAGACAAAAGCAGACTGCAGTTTCGCTTTCGATCTGAGAGGCTGAGTTGCGAGCCATGGCTATGTTGGCGGCTGAGGTGATCTGGTTGCGATGGTTACTTGAGGATTTTGGTGTCATGGCTACTCGTCAACACCCTTACTGTCGGCGATGACGGGTGCTATCGATATTATGCGTGAACCGGTGAAGCATGAGCTCACCAAGCACATCGGTGTGGATGCCCACTTTGTGCGTCTTCTGCATGCGAGATCAGACTCTCGCCCTGCACTATGTGCCCTCGGAGTTACAGTTGGCTGACTTCTTCACGAAGGCACAGACTCGAGCGCAGCATACCTTTTTCCTCTCCAAACTCAGTGTTGTTGATCCACCATGAGTTTGAGGGGGGGTGTTAGATGTGTATAGTCCCTTTTCGGTATATCCCCGTTGTATAAGGGGTTTTCTGCACTTTGACACACATGTATATGTAATGGCCTTTGGCCCTCAGGAAATGTTAGTTGTTCATTTATCCAACACTATCTACATCTATTTTGAAAGAATTTGAATTCAAAACTAAATTATAAATTTCGTTCAAAATTTGCTTGAAATTTCGTGTAACCATGGTAACCACGTTTACCGCCCTCTCAGTAAAAATGCCCCAGTGGGTAACCAAAACCTTGGTACAGACACAAATGCTGAAAGTACAGCGAGACAAATTCATAACTTTTAGCCACTTTCTATTCCTAGGCTTCCAATAGAGATCACAACTCCGTCAGTTTCATCCTAAGTAGCCAGCCGCCTCCCTGAAGACTAGGAAGGATTCTCATGGCCCTCCCTCTACGCCCATCTCTCTCTCTCTCTCTCTCTCTCTCTCTCTCTCTCTCTCTCTCTCTCTCTCTCTCTCTCTGGGGAGCAACATCCACTGTGTCACGGTGGGATTTCTCCTCCCTTGCCTTACTCGATGTTGCCGGCTTTAATGATCTCGTCTTTTTGCGATAGAGATGATTGTGTGGCGGTGTCGACAGACTCGAGGTGGCATGGCGTTCTTCGACTGTATGGCAACTAATGAGTGCAAATTCAGTGATACGGTCCAAGATATGATTCCTTGATCCTCGACAGTGTGGTGCGTCAGATGTGGACTATGCTGATAGCCAAAATTGGCGACTTTGCTGGCGACATGGTGAAGGGGTGACGAGTTTGTGTTGATGACGAAGACTGGTGCCTTCAATATACACGCAAACACAGACAACTTTTTTGGTGGTTTCGCTAACGACATTGTGAAGGGTGACAAGTTTGTGTTAATGCCCAAGATTGGCAACTTCGATAAAGACGCGAACATGGAATAAAATTTACAACTTCACCGACGACATTGCGTAGGGTGACGAGTTTGTGTTGATGACTAAAACAGGCAGACTTCGATAAAGACACGAACATAGACACATTTTTGGCGGTTTCGCTAGCGATATGGTGTAGAGCGACGAGTTCATGTTGATGGCCAACATCACTCAACATGGACATGAGTTGTCATAGCATCAATCTGACTACATGGAGACGTAGGCCAAAAAAGGCTCCGCCTCCTCCTCCTCCTCCTTCAAGAAAAAAAGTTAGGGTTCGTGCCTCTCGTCGGAGCCCGCGCAGGTCCGCCTCGTCTCCGATGGCACTAGGGCCATGGAGGCGCGGTGGATCCTGCCAAGGGCTGGCGGGAGGGCTTTGTTTTTAGTCATTTTTCTCAATCTTGTTAGGGTTTGTGTCCTACTCAGGAAGGCGAGACGGCGGCGGCTCCCTGAAGATGGAATAAAGGTCTCCACGCCTAGCCCCCGTTACGGCGGTGCGTCTAGCATCGTTGATGGGCGTGTGGAGGTGTGTCTCCGGCAGATCTATCTTTGGTGGATTTGCTCGGATCTCGTCGTTGTTCGTCTACGTTCGTGTGTCTTCGCTTTGGATCCTTCCGATCTACGTTATTTTTCATCGGCGGCGGTTGCTGTTCTGGGGTGCTGGTCCTATGGGGCCTTAGCACGACGACTTCCCGACTGTCTACTACAACAAGTTGTGTCCGGCTTCGGCGATGGAGGGGCGATGATGATGGCGCGCCTTCGGCTCGCTTCGGTACTTGTAGTCGTCGCTAGTTGGTCTACGAATCTGGATGTAATTTTTATTTCTGGTATTCATTATACTGCCATGATTGAAGATAAATAGATTGGAAGTTTTTTCGCAAAAAAATAAAATCTGAATACATCGAGCCCAGGTGAAAGAGGCAGTTGTAATTCCTAAGAGAAAATGATGTAAAGGGAGGAGGGAAGAGGAGTCGACGAATGAAAGGCCGCACAGAGATGTAACTCGTTATGGGCTTCTGGATTGATTAGGAGAGATCTTTTTTGAAAAATTTGCACATATCTGACTTATGAATTGCAAAAGGTGTCTCCAATTAGTAAATATATAATATCATTACACCAACCGCTATTACAGAACCACGTGACCCCTGCATCGCCTCCCATGGCGGCTCGCAAGAGAAATCCTAGACGTCACCACTACAAGGTGGAAAGGCAAAACTGTAAGTATACGTTAGCTTTCCTGGTGGGGTTCCCTTGCGCGGAGTCACCGAGGAAATACCACTCCGGCTCGGATGCATGTGGTGGTCTAGTGTTATATCTCTACTCCTAATGTTTCAGTTGGTAGGTCGCGTTTCGGGTTTTATTTTCGTTCCATCTCGCCCGGTCTTTTTTGATACTTCTTTGGTACTTCCTCCCACCTCCCCCTCAGCTGTGAAAAACCAAGAAAAACCCCGCGAACGAGAGTAGAGACTCCTAATGGAGCAGTTGGTAGCCTCGTACGTTTTATTTTCGTCCCACCACTTTCAACCGTTTTATTTCGCTGGTTTTTTTTCGTCCCTTCCCCACCCCTCCCGATTTAGTTTCGCGTCACCCTCTCACACAACGAAAAAAATCTTAACGGATCATAACTTTCCATGCCGGTGCAAGTTATTTTTAGTAATGTCTTTATGTGAAAGAATCAATCACGATCAATCTCTAAATATCAAATCTAAATTAATTAACCTTACCTTAAATTGCTCAATCACATTAATTAGGAAACAAAATAACCGATTTTAAGAAAATATCTACTCTTAATGGAGGGTATTACGTACCAAACATAGGTACGTCATTAGCTCGCTTCCTTTCCTTCTCTTCCCTTCGTCCCTCAGTCCCATGCTCGTGGCGCTGAAGTGGCATCGACAGGCGATGGTGGCGAGGACAGCACGTGGCAGCCCCTGAAGCACGAAAACGACTGCACCTCGGGTCTGCCGTCTCCCAAGATATGGGTGAGTTCTCGTGATGCCCACCCTAAACCCTCACGTCCTACAAATTCCTCAACCTCTACCATCTCGATTTCGTCCATGCTCTGATCCAAATGACGATGCAGCTCCGGCCGATTGACAATGGTGGTTCACCATCCTTCCTCTCAGCACCCACTCCTGGAGGAACGACACGCCATGCCGATCGAACCCGGTCGAGACCACTCACCAAGATTGCTATTCAGAAGTTTTTTGTCAAAAAGTGAAGAGTGGGCCACTTGTGCAGGTGCAGGTTTTGTTTTAAAAATCCAATTTGTTTATCCTTTTGTCGCTGAAATTGTTTACTAATTATGTCATTCGTCCCACCTCCTATGATTTTTTTTGCTACCTCCTCCCACCTTCGCTGGTTTTTTTTGTAGATTTTTTTCGTCCCCTCCTCCCACTTTATCGGTTTATTTTCGCGTCACCCTCTCACACAATGAAAGAAATCTGAAAAGATCAGAAATTTCCATAATGGCGCAAGTTATTTGGTAATGTAGAATAAGTCACGAACAATCTCTAAAGATCAAATCTAAATTAATTAACCTTACCTTAAATCACTCAATCACATTAATTAGAAAACAAATAATTGATTTTCAGAAAAGTCGCTCAATCACATTAACCTTACCTTAACTCACGGATGGTAATCAATCTCCAAACAAAGGAAACAATACATCGAGGGAGCAGTAAATAAACTCCCTTTCTTATGACATGTATATGATCTTCCCTTCCCTCTCCGTTGTCGAGCGTTCTTGATTCTCGAGTCCGATGCTTGGGCTGCGTCACTGGGTCGCGACGGTGCCGGGGGACGAGGACGGCGAGGCGGGTGCATGGCACCGCGTTGGCCGCGGCCGTGAAGGGGGCGAAGAAGGGCGGCTTCCCTGGCCCTGAGAGTTGGTGCGGTGGAAGCGGCACTTGAAGGATCCGGCGTGGGTGACCTGCGCGCAGACGCACTTGGAAGCGGGCCCGTGGCATGCGCCGGACGGCGTCGATGCCGACCCGTGCCACCTCCTCCACGTATTCTTGGAACTGTGGCTGACCCATTTACATGAAATTAATTTCCTCGGTTGTGGCGGCAAATATAATACACATAATCCATATTGTTATGCACTAGCGCGTGTGTGTGAAATAGATGGATTATGGTCGCGTATCCAATAAGATGGATATGTGTGTGTGTGTGTTAGAGAGAGAGGGGAGAGGGGGAGAGAGAGAGGAAGAGGGAGGGAGAGAGAGAGTGTGTGAGAATTTGATGGTAAAAAAGGTCGCCAATGTCACTTGATATGTATGAGTATATTAATATTGAACTCTTAAAGTTAATGTGACCCCGTTGCAACGCACGGGCGTTCTTCTAGTTGGTTCCCTAGGACATGGGAGCAAGTTGTTGTGTGTGGTGCTATCTCACTCGAGCTTTGGAACTCGATGGTCATCGACGGGTCTTTGTGAGGGTTCCTCTCTCCCGATCCGGTGCCTGTTGCCGGCGGCTTGTTCTGGTGAGGTTGCCGAAAGCTGCCGGAAGGCTCCTTTGTGAGTTTTGGCGGCTCTTACTCCGGCCAGTTTGCCTTCAACGGTGAGATGCAATTTATGGACGGCGGCTCAAAGCAGATGGTATGGCTGTGCAGTGGCAGTGGTGAGATTTCTAGACTAGTGCATGTAGCTGTGGAGATTGCAGAAAAGTGGTAGTGACAACACATGATTTGACTCTGATTTGGTGGTGCTTCTTGTGTACCCAGTCTCGAACTCTGGGATGAAAACCCTAGATCTGACTCGAGTGTGTTATAACTGGCAATGACAATGTTTTTGTGTTGTTACCTTGTTGAAGGCATTGCCTGGATATGCACGGACTTGTTCTTCAGGGTGAAAACCTATAATTTGGCATCCGGTGGGTTCCTTCCTGAATGTGTTGTTGTTAAAGAACATTGTTGTCCTTGTGGTCTCAAGAGATGGTTGGTGTGGATATGGTTGGTGTAGTAATATGTCGATCATTGTGTTGTTACCTTGTTGAAGGCATTGCTCGGATATGCACGGACTTGTTCTTCAGGGTGAAAACCTATAATTTGGCATCCGGTGGGTTCCTTCCTGAATGTGTTGTTGTTAAAGAACATTGTTGTCCTTGTGGTCTCAAGAGATGGTTGATGTGGATATGGTTGGTGTAGTAATATGTCGATCATTGTGTTGTTACCTTGTTGAAGGCATTGCTCGGATATGCACAGACTTGTTTTTCAGGGTGAAAACCTATAATTTGGCATCCGATGGGTTCCTTCCTGAATGTGTTGTTGTTAAAGAACATTATTGTCCTTGTGGTCTCAAGAGATGGTTGGTGTGAATATGGTTGGTGTAGTAATATGTCGATCATTGTGTTGTTACCTTGTTGAAGGCATTGCTCGGATATGCACGGACTTGTTCTTCAGGGTGAAAACCTATAATTTGGCATCCGGTGGGTTCCTTCCTGAATGTGTTGTTGTTAAAGAACATTGTTGTCCTTGTGGTCTCAAGAGATGGTTGGTGTAGTAATATGTCGATCATTGTGTTGTTACCTTGTTGAAGGCATTGCTCGGATATGCACGAACTTGTTCTTCAGGGTGAAAACCTATAATTTGGCATCCGGTGGGTTCCTTCCTGAATGTGTTGTTGTTAAAGAACATTGTTGTCCTTGTGGTCTCAAGAGATGGTTGGTGTGGATATGGTTGGTGTTGTAATATGTCGATCACTGTTTTGATCACTTTGGCTATTTTTTTTCTCCTTTGGCTATTTCTATTTTTTTTCTCCTTTAGGCATAGCTTTGGTCTTGTATAATGTAGCTCTTTGCCGGTGTGCTTTTTGCGTGTGTGCGTTGATGTCGTCCGTGTGTATCTTATTTATGCAAGGTTGGGTGTGTGTCTATTGAGTTTGTACTCACTTGATGCTTCATTTTTCTATCAACAAAATCCACCATATATCCTAAAAAACCCACTATTGCAGTAATGGAGTGGACGAAAATTCATCTCAGGATGGACCAACGGAATTGCCTTTCTTTATTAATCAGTCATAAACAAAGACATCCAGATATATAGGTAATATAATAAGCACATTATCTTCTTTCTTATGTGCAGCATCCTGGCTTCTTATACTTAATCTTCAGCTCTGCTCTTTCTAATGATTGGGACCTGTTTTCATCGCTCACCAGGTTGATCACCGTTACACACCAATAGTTTCGATCATGTTTTCTTTTCCGCTGCAGATGGATATATCCAATGAGTATAAGAGGTCGAGAGAGTGAGATTTTAGCTCAAAAATTATTTAGTTATCATAAAGTAGCATGGCCATCATTAGATTGTATAACAAGAAGACAACACATGAGTTTGACTCAAATGTATAAAAAACTGAAGATGAAAAGAAGATATTCCGATTTGATGAAAACAGTACTGATTCTGAATAAACAAAACTAGAGCGTACTCTTTAATCTTTATGTGCAACAATATTCTTTTTTAATAGTTAGCTAAGCCATCATTGTGATGGAACACAAAACAGGTCAGAGGCCGCTAATGTTCCCTCAAAAAACAATTGCCACACTCACTAACAGCTAGCTAAACCATTATTATGATGGAACACAAAACAGGTCAGAGCCCGCTAATGCAGCAAGCTAAGCAACGCGCCAGTTTTCCAGTTCAGACATCTTCTATCTGCGGTTTTCTTTTTATGAGATGATGAGATGGGGTTGTCAAAACTCAAAAGGGCAATTGTATAATACTCCAAGAGGATTGGGACAATGATGATGTTGTACGTATATGTTTGTCTGATGGAGCAAAGCTAATCATCCTAGCTGGATGTCAGTGGTGATGTTGTTATTGTTATATGTTGCATTTTGTTCTGTTTCGTGGGGTTCTTCTTTTCTTTTTCGCTGTTGAGAGATGGTGGTTTAAGGTTTTTTTTTTTTTGAGAAATTGTTCCTTTTTTTAGAAATTGGTGGTTTAAGTGGCAGTGGTCGAGGTATCATCACAGGCTGGCATTTTTATTCTTTTAGCACGATGAAGCCAAGTCTTATCCTGGGCCAGTACCTCTGAAGGCCATAAATAAAAACAGTCCTTATCAGAACTTTTTATACGAATAAGAAATCAACTTCGTCTTTCTTTTGCAAACACCAGCGGTGCACCATGAGAAAAACTCGTTGCCACATCCAGTTCTCGTTCTAACTGGAGCAACCTTATTGAAACACAAAAGATTGTAGAAGCAACGATCCGGAAGATGTAGATGTAGACAAGAAGGCGCGAACTACGACCGCAAACTGAATGGGTCTATGTCCTAGAGAAGCCGGCATAGAAGAAGGCCATAAGATAATCCCAATTTGGATCAAACAGAGTAGAAGGACACAAACCATATAAGTTCCGAGATGGAGCAATATCTGACTGATCTTTATTGGATAGAGATGCAAATGAAGAAACAGGCACACCGGAACCCAGGGAATAGAGCCACGCAGTGGTTGAGCTTGAGCCAGAATCATGAGGGGGACATGGGCTAGAGGGCGCAAACATAATTGATTATGATTGTTATTTTTAACTGAACAATGCCTAATATAAATGGATATATACGTGTTGTCTTGTGAGCTGGGGGGGCCATGGCTCAGGTTGGCCACACTGAAGCTCCTCCACTGGAGCCACATACATGTAACCAGTGTCACTAGACACCAGGGTTCCCCTAAAAAAAACTAGACACCAGGGTAAAATAGTGAATCCTATTCGCTGATCGTTGTGACAAAATTTCCATCGGTAGTTTCCAAATAAGAATGTCAATCAATCACACAGGAAGCGCAACTGACAGGCAGGCCCAATTAGCTAGTGGTAGGTGCTGCAGAATTCCAGTTTGGGGAAGGTTGCAGCTTCCGTTGGTTTTCTCTTTCTACCCTATGCGTTTTTAAATATAAGACAGATTTCAATATGAACTACATATATATTAGAGTGTAGATTCACTCATTTTGCTCCGTGTATAGTCCCTATTCGAATCTCTAAAAATGCTTATATTTAGGCACGGGGGAGTAGAGGATTAGTGCCCAGTTTTTTTTCTTTATTATATATTTGTTTTTTCTCCTGATTTTTATATTTTTTTATTTTAGGTTTATTTTTATTTGTGAGTTTTTATTTTCTTCCAAAGAATGTTCTTGAATTTTCATAAAATGTTCACATGTATCACGAGTTTCTTTAATGGTCAAGTTTACTGTAATTTTATTTTACGAATTTCAAAATAATTTATAAGTTATTAAATATGTTCACATTTTCTAAAATAAATTTATCAAACTCAAAAACGAATTTTTATTTTGGAAAATAAAATGAAAAAACTAACCAAAGCGAAAATACCTGAGAAAGCAATAAAAAGAGCTTTGGTCGCCAAGTACAGCGCATGACGCTAAATGGGTTGCCCACTACAGCGCACAACGCTAACGAGTTTCTTGAGGGCGATCACTATTTGGTGCTTCAGGCGTCGTTCCGTATTATTTTTGCAAACGGGCACTCACAGAGGCTCTAGTTGGACTCAGCCCATCTTCCTATATTGTATGAACTTTTCCTTAAAATTGATGAACCTATTTCAAAATTGATGATTTTTTTAAATCGACGAACATTTTTCCAAAACCGATGATTTTTTTTAGAGAACTCGCTTGAAGGCCGATGAGTACATGTGTTGCGTGAACAGGAGTCACATCGCGAGCGACGGTTTTACGTGATCGATATGTGGATTTTAAGTTTATTTTTTAGAAAACTCGCTTAACCAATAAAAGGGTGCCTTCCTTTATTTTTCTAGCAACGTTGGCTAGATGACTTGGTTTGTACATACAGGCTCTTTCAACGTCTCCATGGCTCGAGTCCTTGTGTTCCGATATTTCTTTTTCAAGGTGAGGTGCAACGAAATGACCTACGTAATGAATGATATTTTTTTGACTTATGGGTTACATGGTGGGTAATACTATCAACTTCGGGATGATGGGTAGTGAAGCGAATATATATATATATATATATATATATATATATATATATATATATATATATATATATATATATATATATATATATATATATATATATATATATATATATATATATATAGGACAAATGTTTCCTACAAGCAGTGGTAGTTACCACCACTTGCGTTTTGTATGTTGTATGTAGTATCTGTCGAAACCTAGAGTATATACGTGTAGTATGTAGTATATAATAATGATTAGGTATTATGTATACTAATTTTTAGGTAGTATGTACCATTTTTGAGTATGCTCTTTTTACGTACAAATATGTACGTATTTCACAAATATAAAAAACTATGGGCTCATATGCAATTTTTTCATGTAACTTGCTTTGAAATATCTTAGATATATTATATGAACATATTTAAAATAATAAAAGTATATATAGTACCACATGGTAGTATATGAGACATGTGGGGTAACTACCACCAGGTGGTAGGATGGATTTTCCTATATATATATATATATATATATATATATATATATATATATATATATAATTGACTATTCGTCACCCTGAGTGAGGAATAGTTATTCTTCACCCCCCCTCTATTTTACCATCAATGCATCGTAATTTTACGTTACGTAAGTTTTGTCTTATTTCCGATGTAAAAAGAGACTGTAAGAAAAAATATATAATCGTCGTAAAAAATATTTTATGTTATGTAAAATTACAAACATAAAAACATAGCATAAAATACACATAAACTATAAATTTTCTTGTCTTATGACCTATATTTTATTTTCTTATGCAAAATTTTATGTAGTGAATCAATAGGAATGTAACTATTTGAATTCCAAACGTAATTTAATTATGAAACGATTGTAAGATTACCTCGGGTGAACAATAACTTATTCTGCACCCTGGATTATGAATAACATTATATATATATATATATATATATATATATATATATATATATATATATATATATATATATATAGAGAGAGAGAGAGAGAGAGAGAGAGAGAGAGAGAGAGAGAATGGATTTGCTACCCACACTAGCTCGGATGGTGCCTATCAGAACCCTTGGTTTGCTTTGAGATCCGAACTTTTGAGTGGATAAGGTTTTGCTTTTATGATTTGTTGAATTTCGCCACTGCAATAGAGGAAAGCTTCGATGGACCTTTTGCTTGTCAGTGGCCGAAAAGGGAAGCCTACTGCCTGGCTTTTGCAGGTGTATTCAGGGCAAGTGACCACGCCGCTTTATGAGCTAGCAAGGTGCGGCAATAGCTGATTTCGGCAAGCATGTGATAAGGGCTAATTTTGGATAGTTGTGAAAAGTTCCACGGCGCCGTGTCTTGTATACTGTTTTAAAAACTGCTATTTTCGTGTGGCAAGATGTGAAGTGCCTGGCACCGTTGATAAGAAGCAGCATTTACTCTACCGGGCTTTGGAAAGGGTGGCAGGACTTGCCTTATTAGGCTAGCCATAGTGGGAGTAACTTAGGTAGTAACTTAACACATCCCAAGACAATTTTGCTTATGTGGCAAGTATTTAATGAGGAAAGAGGTGCTTGTGGTAACATAATATGTTACTGTAACATAGCGCTTTCCGAGGCAAAATGAGTCTATGAGATAATAAATGAAGCAATCTATGATACTACTACTATGTTACTTTGCACTATGAAGGTAGTAACTTACACTAGTGTCATATGCATGACACTAGTCTAAGTTACTCCTCACTATGACCAGCCTTAGTGTGTGCGAGTTGAATACGGTTCTGGCCTTCCAGCTCATGGGATTCAGTTAGCCAGGAGCATGACTTGGGCATTTTCGTGGTCTGAGCATTGACTTTTGTTTCCAGCTCATGGGATCTTTTTTAACCGCAACTCCGCGTTAAAAATGCACAACTACCAGCTTCTCGCACCGCAGGCCAGGAGCTACGGAGGGCCCGACCAACATGCCGCCGACGAGACAGCACGCCACTTAGTTGCGAGTTTTGGATACGGGTCTCTGTACTCCATCGACACCGAGGCCATACAAGCAAAGCAGCTGCTCCCACGCGCCAACAGCATCCTAATTTGCAAGGTTCCGCGTTGACATCAACATGACCGGTATCGTCCTTATACGGTAGGGAGACCCGCGTTGAGATCCAGTTGGGCACTCATGCGCGTGTATACACGTTGTGTCAATGTAAAATGGATGGTTCTTTGATCATTTTAAATGTTGCAGTAATGGTGTATATATATCGCATTGATTGGGGGGGGGGGCTTTTCATGATGTGGTTGACGCGGTGATCATCGCATTCCTCCTTATATATGTGACATTGATCACGTCGTTCATCGCGTCAACAACCGTGCCCAGGGAAACTGCCAAAAGTGCATTGTTGGACGCCGTGCATGCTCGTAATGAAAGGCACCCTAGGAAACACACCTTCCACTTTTTTCATATGCGATATCATGTTGACCGCGCGCATGTTTTTATAGGTGTCTCCTTTTGGTTCATGCACGGTTCCTAATATGCAGTCTAGAGGTTTCTCTTGCTGCGAGTAATGTGAATCATAACAGAAAAGAGTGTGTTTAGATAGGGGGTTGGGCATTGCAGTATGCACGGGTCTGACATTGCATTCTAGAGGTTCCTTGTGTGAGCTTGCTTGCGCGATGACCAACGTGAACAATGACATTTTCGTATGGGGGAGACTCATGTTGAAATGCAGTGGGGCACCCCTATGCGGGGGTGCGTGGTTTTGACAATTTAAAGTGGTTATCTCTGTGAGCACTTCAATTGTGCCGGTTGATGGTATGTACACATTTTACAAAAAGTTGCGTACATAGTCCTATAGGGTGCCTCCTCTTCCGGTGTGCACGGTTCATACAATGCAGGCCAGAGGTTCTTTTGCTACTATAGCTAGTTCGGTGATCATCGCATTCCTACTGATATAGATGACATTGATCACGTTGGTCATCGCGTCAACAAGCTAACCCAGGGAAACTGCCAAAGTGCATTGTCTGACCCGTGCATGCTCGTAATGAGAGGCACCCTATGAAACACACCTTCCATTTTTTGCATACACGACAATGACCGTGTGCATGTTCTTATAGGTTCCTCCTCTTGGTTTATGCATTGTTCCTAATATGAAGGTTAGAGGTTCCTCTTGCTGCGAGTAATGTGAATCGTAACAAAAAAAATAGTGTGTTTAGATAGGGGGCTGGTCGTTTGTAATGCAGCGGTTCGACATTGCCTTTTGGAGGTTCCGTGTGAGGTTGTTTAGCGATGACCGACGTGAACAATGACATTTTTGGTACGGGGAGACTCACGTTGAAAAGCAGTTGGGCACCCATATGCGGGGATGCATGGTTCTGACATTTAAAAATGGATATCTCTTTAAGCACTTCAATTGCGCCGGGGTGATGGTGTGTATACATCTATCAAAAAGGTTGCGTACGTAGTCTTATTGGGTGCCTCCTCTTCCGGTGTGCACGGTCCATACAATGCAAGTCAGAGGTTCCTTTGCTAGCATAGCTGGTTCGGTGATCAACGTTATCAATGGCATATATTAAAAACAAAACGCTCGCGTTCATTTTTGGTGGGCGGAGGGGGGTGCCTCCCCCCTGTTTGTTGCTGATATGCATAGTTCCCAAAGTGAAATATGTGGGTTCCCCCCTTCTTAATTTAACTACGTGGTCAATGTCATCCCTATATCAAAAGAGGGATTGGGTGCCCCCCATTGTGTAACGGAGTTGATGTGATGATCAATGTTGTGAGATGGCGTATATAAAACAATGAAAAGGGAGACGTCCATTTTGATATATTGCCTACTATTGTGGGAGTGCACTGTTCCAGCAATGCATTTTGGGGGTTCCTTTGTGTACCTGTTCATGCGGTGACCAACATGATCCGGATCATCGTTGTACGGTAGGGAGACATGCGTTGAGATCCAGTTGGTCACTCTTGTGCGTGTATACACGTTTTGTCGATGTAAAACGGATGGTTCTTTCAGCATTTTAATTGGTGAGGTAATGGTGTATATATATCGCATTGATTGGGTGTGTGTGGGGGGGTGCTTTTTCGTGATTTGGTTGACACGGTGATCATCACATTCCTCCTTATATAGATGACATTGATCACGTTGGTCATCGCGTCAACAAGCTTACCAGGGGAACTACCGAAATGCATGGTCGGACCCGTGCATGATCGTAATGAGAGGCACCCTACGAATACACACCTTCCATTTTTCTCATATGCGACGTTGACCGTGTGCATGTTCTTATAGTTGTCTCCTCTTGGTTTATGCAAGGTTCCTAGTATGCAGTCTAGAGGTTCCTCTTGCTGCGAATAATGTGAATCATAACAAAAACAGAGTGTATTTCGATTGGGTGTTGGTCATTTCAGTATGCGCGGTTCCGACATTGCATTTTGGAGGTTCCGTGTGTGATCTTGTTTGGCGCGATGACCAACATGAACAATGACATTTTGCTACGGGGGGGGGGGGGGACTCGCTTTCAAACACAGCGGGGCACCCTTAAGTGGGGATGCAAGATTTTGACAATTTAAAATGGTTATCTCTTTGAGCACTTCAATTGTGCAGGGTGATGGTATATATACATCTTTAAAAAAATCATGACCATAGTCTTATAGGGTGCCTCCTCTTCCGGTAAGCACGGTTCATACAATGCATGCCGGAGGTTCCTTTTGCTAGTATAGATGCTTCGGTGATCAATGTTATCAAATGGCACCTATTTAAAACAAAAATGCTCACATTCACTTTGGGTGGCGGGGGCGGGGGTGCCCCCCTGTTTGTTGCTGATATGCACGGTTCCGAAAGTGAAATCTAGGGGTTCCCCCCTTCTTAATTTAACTACGTGGTCAATTTCATGCCTATATCAAAAGAGGGGTTGGGTGCCGCCCCCTCGTGTAATGGAGTTGGTGCGATGATGAACGGTGTGGGATGTCATATATAACGTGAACAATGACATTTTGGTACGGGGGGAGACTCGCTTTCAAATGCAGTGGGGCGCCCTTATGCGGGGATGCATGGTTTTGACAATTTAAAATGGTTATCTCTTTGAGCACTTCAATTGTGCGGGGTGATGGTATGTATACATCTTTAAAAAAGTCGCGACCATAGTCCTATAGGCTGCCTCCTCTTCCGGTATGCACGGTTCATACAATGCATGCCGGAGGTTCCTTTTGCTAGTATAGCTGCTTCGGTGATCAATGTTATCAGTGGCACCTATTAAAAACAAAAATGCTCACGTCCACTTTGGGTGGCGGGGGCGGGGGTGCCCCCCTGTTTGTTGCTGACATGCACGGTTCCGAAAGTGAAATATAGGGGTCCCCCACTTCTTAATTTAACTATGTGGTCAGTTTCATCCCTATATCAAAAGAGGGGTTGGGTGCCGCCCCCTCGTGTAATGGAGTTGATGCGATGATCAATGTTGTGGGATGTCATATATAAAAAAGATAATGAAAATGGGGGACGTCCATTTTGATATATTGCCTACTATTGTGGGAATGCACTGTTCCGACAAATGCATTTTGGAGGTTCCTTGTGTAGCTAGTTCATGCGGTGACCAACATGATCGGTGTCATCCTTATACGGTAGGGAGACCAGCGTTGAGATGCAGTGGGGCACTCCTATGCGTGTATAAACGTTTTGTCAATCTAAAAAATGGATGGTTCTTTGAGCATTTTAATTCTTGCAGTAATGGTGTATATATATCGCATCGGTTTTTTTTTTGGGGGGGGGGGGGGGCTTTTCATGATGTACTTGGCGCGGTGATCATCACATTCCTCCTTAAAATGATGACATTGATCATGTCGGTCATCGCGTCAACAAACTTACCCAGGGAATGTGCGAAAGTGCATTGTTGGACACTTGCATGCTCGTAAAGAGAGGCACCGTACAAAACAAACCTTCCATTTTTTTCCATATGCGACGTTGACCGCGTGCGTGTTCTTACAGGTGTCTCTTTCTTAGTTTATGCACGGTCCTAATATGCAGTCTAGAGGTTCCTCCTGCTGCGAGTAATGTGAATCATATAAAAAAAGAGTGTATTTAGATAGGGTGCTGGTCACTACAGTCTGCAAGGTTCCGATATTGCATTTTGGAGGTTCCTGTGTCAGCTTGTTGGTGCGATGACCAACGTAAACAATGACATTTTAGTACGGGGGAGACTCGCGTTGAAATGCAGTTGGGCACCCCTATGCAGGGATGCATGGTTTTGACAATTAAAAATGGATTTCTATTCGAGCACTTCAATTGTGCAGAGTGATGGTATGTATATATCTTTGAAAAAATCGTTTACATAGTCCTATAGGGTGCCTCCTCTTTCGGTATGCACGGTTCTTACAATGCATGCTAGAGGTTCTTTTGATACTATAGCTGGTTCGGTGATCAACGTTATCAATGACATCTATTAAAAGCAAAATGCTCGCGTTCATATTGGGTGGGGTCCCCCCCCCCCCTTGTTGCTGATATGCACGGTTCCGAAAGTGCAATCTGGAGGTTCAACACCTTTCTTAATTTAACTATGTGGTCAATGTCATCGCTATATCAAAAGAGGGTTTGGGTGCCCCCCCCCCTCTCGTGTAATGGAGTTGATGCGATGATCGACGTTGTGAGATGTCAGACATAAAAAATGAAAAGGGGGGATGTCCATTTTGATATATTGCCTACCATTTGTTCGTATGCATATACTTATAGGGTGCCTCTTTCCTTTAGTTAACACGGTTCCTACTATGTGGGGCCGGAGTTTCCTTTTGTTATACAGTTAGTGTAGTGATGAACGTGATCGATGGGATTTATTTGATAACCAAAAATAGGCTCGCTCTCATGTTTGATAGGAGCCTCTTGTTGCATTAGGTCGTGCAGTATTCGTACAATGCGGATCGGAGATTCGTTCATTTAATGTAGTTGGTGCGGCGACCATCGTGATCAATGACCTTTGTAGGGGGGAGGGTATCGCGTTGAAAATGCAGTGGGTCACTCCTACGTGGGGGTGCATTAATTTTGTTAATGTAAAACGGCTTTTTTCATTAAGCATACTCGAAATTGCCCCTCCGCCGTTATGTACCATTACAGAAATGACCCTTCCCGTCGTTTTCGTCCGGTCAGAAACACTTTGACTGTGAATGGGCCTTCTTGGACATACTTGCCACTATATTCTCTTAGCACTTACACCTGCGTCCTCCTCCTAGCAAAAAAACTCTGTCTTATCCCCTCTCTATCACTTCTCGATATTTGGGCCAATCACCCACTTGCATGGTCAACACCGGTCCACACGCTATAAAACACGAGGCTCGGCTCGGCTTGCATGGCTCGACCGGTAGTTGTCGCCGGCAACAGGCGGTGCGCCGTAGGCGCATCCTCCCATGATAGAGTTATTGGCGCGGCCACCCTAGGTTAGCTCGGGCGTGTGTGCCTGCTCACATGATAGCTGCAGCGGCGACTCTCCCCGCCCTCCGTCAGACGCCCCCGAGCCTCCGGCCATGTGCCTCACACACAGGTGCGCTATTGCTCGCCTGCGACGGCCACCGGCCGAGCCGTCAAACCTCGTCGTGACCACGTCGAACAGGAGTTGACCCCTGACAGTGGGTACAATGGGTCACATGTCTGTGAGATAGAGGGCGGTGTGAGAGAGGGAGTCCGTTTTTTTTGTGATGTTGGTGGGCTCCACGTGTGAGTCAGCAACGTGATGTGATCCAACGAGTTTTGTCTTTTCCGAAAAACAGAATGTAACTGTATTTTTTCTCCCTTCTCTTTTTTATTATTTAAGAGCAATATAGAATCATGTTTTCATAAAATTAACTACGTGGGAACAAATGGAATTTTAGTATCTTATATTGTTAAACTATTCTGCTTTGAAATTTCACTTTAGTAAAAAGTGTGCGCCCTGAATCAAAACGACAGCCACCTCACGCGGGCGAATCCTACCAGGCAGCTAGAGCCGAGGGCGTTCGACAGGCGTGCATGCATGGCGAACGTATTCTATATTACATTTCTAGTTCGTATAACATGCGCGCCCACCCCCCGTCCAACTCTCTGTGCACACCAGTACTTCTTATTCTCCAATCGCCCATCCATTTGCCTTTGACTCCCTCTGGCTACGATGGCTGCTCCTGCTGATTCCGTTGAAGCTGTCCTGGGAGACGTGGAGATGCTCCGGGAGAAGCATGTGATCGATACGCGGACGCATGCATGATCTTTCGCTGCAGCATGTGTGCGAAACACAAAAAGGCGCAGGAGCGTGCTGTTGTAGTCCTTGCCTCACCAATTAATGATGCGTGCCTGATTCTTGCCTGACCCAAACGTGAATGGTAATCTGAAGAAACACATACTGTGTCATTGTTTAGCACACAGTGTCTAGTTCGAGCCGATCTGCATGCTATTGCCCGCGTGCCCTTGTTTAGCGCTTTTAGGTTAGCCGCGTGCGTTGCACCCCGTCTGCGAGCCAGCCGGCCGGGCACATTTATATCTGATGCCGTGCACGCATGATCTATGTGCATTAGTTAATGAGAAAAGCCCGGAGTAGTTTTCCTTACTCAAACAAATGTGGAAAAATGAGCAGCCGATAATGTGTGTCGGATAGTGTGTGATCGTCACTGTCCAAGAAACAAATCTTTGGACTAATCAGTTAACGGGTGCGATAATCATATTTGGTAGGGCTAGATTGCCAGACTAGTTAAATGGCTTCTCAAACATATTGAATGGGGTGTTTCAAGCCGATTAATCGGGTGCTTGCCCGTTACGGGATCCTCATCCAACGAAAAAGCCCAAATGTTTCACTCATAACCAACAACTCACGCAGTCACGCCCCCACACACACACACACACACACACACACACACACACACACACACACACACACACACACAAAAAGCCCGCTACTACCAGATGTAGGGTTAGCCCTCCTCCGCACCCCCTCCCGCTACCCTCGCCCCCTCTCGATCCCTAGATGGTTGCTAGCCAAGACATAACTTGGTTGGACGGAGTACATGAAGCGGCGGCACACAGGGGATTCATAGAGATGTTGTGCATGATCACACAAGCAGTCATCATCTCACAAAGCTTCCTTTCATCCCATGACAGTGCAGGGTTTCAAACGATACCCCACCGGGATTGAAGCACACCAAAAGCACATTCCGCATCCTTTCTAGCACTCTCTTGCATTTGGGAAAATCTCTTTCTCTTCTCACCTTGGGGTTTCGAGATTGTCTTCACAAAAATTGACCACTGAGGATATATACCATCAGCTAGATAGTATCCCTTGTTGTACTAGTGGCCGTTGATCTCAGAATTGACAGGTGGGGAGTGGCCTTCTGCAAGCCTTGCGAAGACTGGAGAATGCTGCAGCACGTTGATATCATTGTGAGAACCTGCCATGCCGAAGAAAGAATGCCATATCCAAAGATCCTGTGAAGCCACCGCTTCTAATATGACAATGCACGCCTTGACATGCCCCTTGTACTGACCCTGCCAAGCAAATGGACAGTTCTTCCACTTCCAGTGCATACAATCTATGCTGCCAAGCATGCCTGGAAAGCCTCTAGCTGCGTTAGTCGCCAACAATTTCTCTGTATCAGCGGCAGTTGGCTGCCTCAAGTACTCAGGGCCAAACACCTCGATCACAGCCTGGCAGAACTTGTACATTGACATCAGACATGTTGTCTCACTTATACGCACATACTCATCCACCAGATCACGTGGAATTCCATATGCAAGCATGCGGATGGCCATGGTGCATTTCTGGTAAGCGGAGAATCCAAACTTGCCAAGGGCATCTGTCTTGCACTCTAAGTATGGGCCATGAGCAACCACTCCCTCTCGGATACGATTGAACACATGCCTGGCCATTCAAAAACGGCGACAGGAATTTATCCGGCTTGAAGAGCGGGGTGTTGGAAAAGTAATCGGGCATGCGTGACCTTTGACTCGCGATTTTCCTGTGATGGTTCAGACGCAAACTCTGTATGGTGCTCTCCGAAACCAGGCATGCGTGATGCCTAGATAAGGAAACATGCATGCTAGCTGGAGCATCCTTCGATCACGAGATAAGCCTGACGTTCCATGAAAACCCGGACGTGGAACAGGGTGCTCGTCTTGACGTGCATGCGATTATGTGGGCTACCGGAGATGTTTTCAGGAATGGGCCACACTATCCATTAATACATCAATGCAAATTACAGTAGACCTTGTCTCAATTTTGTTTACATTAGACCTTATTTTTCATCATTGATAAATTAGATCACATTCGTTTTGTTATGAGCTAAACAGACCGTGTTCATTTTCGGTTACATAGTAGTTTAGTTGCCATGGCAGCAAAACCGCTTCACATGCAGCTATAAATTTGTGGCGATTACAGCATGGGTGATTGACTGATGTCGGTCCTGTGAATCTAATTGAGTTGATTTCAAAACTGTGGAGTTGGAGTTCATGCAATCAAGGAACACTGCAAAGTGTTGTTTTTGTGAATCATCTAATAAAGTGCCCGAACCTTTCCAGCGCCTGGAACCCTTCCTAGGCAGGGAACCATTCGCGCGCGTCCCAAACACTGTCGCACTCAGGTATGTCAGCCTATGGGCTGGGCCTATTGCCTATACGCATGCGTTTGTGGACCACGATCAACCCAAATAGGAAATAAATTTCACACTCTCAAAATGATAGAAAAGCTTGGAAGGAAATAAATGGGACCAGATCCCAAGCATGTTATATATATATATATATATATATATATATATATATATATATATATATATATATATATATATATATATATATATATATATATATATATATATATATATATATATATATATATATACCGAATATTGATAGAAATTCCCATAATAAATCCTTTAAATATTGATAAGGTATTATCAATTATATGGGCAGGAGGACCCCTTTAAAAATAAGTAAATAAATAAAAATAAATAAATAAAAAAATAAATAAATTAAGCAATGTCTAACATTTAAGCAAGTTAAATTAAATTTAAATTTAATGAATAAGCAGTGGTGAATATTTAATCAGCCTTGGCATGTATGTACGCATACACTAACACAAGGATTCTTGAGGAAGAGCTACCTATCTGGAAGCATGAAAAAGTGCATCGCTGACAAGCGAAGAAGAAAAAGAAGAGCAAGCCAATTATTCACCGAGAGACAATGCCACGTGAAGAAAGCAAAGATTCCTGAAGATTGAAGCTTGTCGGCACTCTCTCGCACTTTTCTATATTATTAGAAGGACACTCGTGTACCCTAGTAGGACACGTGTGCATGCTACCGTGTGTAAAATAAGTGAAGAAATGCTCCCGAAGGCCTCCCTTGCAGCCACCCCTTGCGGCTATAAAAGGAGACGCTGGGCTCAAGAAGAGAGTCTTGATGCTCTGAATGCTTCGTGCTCTCCCGTCTCTTGTGTTCCTCTCTTCTTGAGCCCAGCGTCTCCTTTTATAGCCGCAAGGGGTGGCTGCAAGGGAGGCCTTCGGGAGCATTCCTTCACTTATTTTACACACGGTAGCATGCACACGTGTTCTACTAGGGTACACGAGTGTCCTTCTAATAATATAGAAAAGTGCGAGAGAGTGCCGACAAGCTTCAATCTTCAGGAATCTTTGCTTTCTTCACGTGGCATTGTCTCTCGGTGAATAATTGGCTGGCTCTTCTTTTCTTCTTCGCTTGCCAGCGATGCACTTTTTCATGTCTTCAGATAGGTAGCTCTTCCTCAGGAATCGTTGTGTCAGTGTATGCGTACGTACATGCCAAGGCTGATTATTCATTAAATTTAAATTTAATTTAACTTGCTTAAATGTTAGACATTGCTTAATTTATTTTTATTTATTTATTTTTTTATTTTTATTTATTTACTTTTTTTTACAGGGGGTCCTCCCTGCCCATATAATTAATAATACCTTATCAATATTTAAAGGATCTATTATGGAAATTTCTATTAATATTAGGTATGGGTATAGGTCATACCAACAATATAGGGAAATAATATAAATTTAGCTAATTAATATTAGATTAGATTTTGATTAGATTAATATGTGATTAGGTGAAAGTGATAGACAGGACGTACTTTTTATCTTGAATAGTATTTACTATTCACTAGGTAGGGCACTATTCACGAAAGTGCTTTACACTGGTGGAAAAACAGGCTTCCGTCCAGCCCCATAAGTCGCGAAGCTGTAGGAACCGACTAATGGGACCTTTAGTCATGATTACGAGGTGAACGCGACCAAAGGCTGGGCCAGGCGCTCGGTGGCAGTGGCGCGCGTGAGGTCTTTAGTCGCGGTTGGCCAGGACAACCGCGACTAAAACCTTCGGCACCTTTAGTCACGGTTTGCCGTGCCAACCGCAACTAAAGCCCTCCCTATATATACCCATCCAGCAGCCAACACTTAGCCATTTGGAGCCATTCTCTTCACAAGTGGGTGTAGGTTTGCTTTTGGTTCCTCTTATGCACATAAGGTGTTTGATGAAATGCCCCAAGAGCATGAAAGAAACATGACATGAAGTGTTGGAGCCACACTCTTCGATCGCGGTTAGCAACTTGATGAACCTTTGATGTGTCAATATGCATGTGTGTAGTTCATTGTTTAATTTATATTGTTTGTAGCTAGTTAGTTTAACAAATGCATGATGGTTAATTATATATTTTATATTATAATAATGCAGATGAATCGGCAATGGATGTCTGTAACCGACTCTCGGTGAGTTCACTACGGGTTTGAAAGATTTCCTCGTAGTGGCTAATGCGAACAAGCGGGGGTTTTGTTATCTGTCCATGTGTTATCTGTAAGAATGAGAAGGGTTACTCTTCCTCAAGAGTTGTTCACATGCATCTGCTTCAGAAGGGTTTCATGCCAAGCTATAATTGTTGGACCAAGCATGGAGAAAGAGGGGTTATAATGGAAGAAGATGAAGAAGGGGATGATTTCATCGATGAAAGCTATCTTGCTCATTTCGGTGATACTTTCATGGAGGATGCTGAAGGTGAAGGGGAAGGTGAAGAAGAGGCACGTGATGATCCCGTTGATGATCTTGGTCGGACCATTCTTGATGCACGGAGACGCTGCGAAACTGAAAAGGAGAGGAGAATTTGGATCGCATGTTAGAGGATCACGAAAGGCGCTGTACCCGGATGCGATGATGGTCGAAAAAGCTGGGCTGCTGCTCGGATTTGCTGAAATGGAAGGCGAGGCAGGTGTAGCTGACTCGGCATTTGAAAACTTGCTGAAAATGTTGAAGAATATGTTTCAAAGGATAACGAGTTGCCCGCCTTGACGTCTGAAGCAAAGAAGGTTGTCGCCCTCTAGGTTTAGAGGTTACGAAGATACATGCATGCATCAACGATTGCATCCTCTACCGCGGTGAATACGAGAATTTGAATGAATGCCGGTATGCCTTGCATTGCGTTATAAGATCGAGGCGATGACCACGGTGGCGATGTTGAGGGCCGAAACCCGGAAGAGGGTTCCGCCAAGGTGATGTGGTATGCTCCTATAATACCACGGTTGAAACGTCTGTTCGGGAACAAAGAGCATGCCAAGTTGTTGCGATGGCACAAAGAGGACCGTAAGTCGGACGGGAGTTGAGACACACCGCAGATGGAGCATAATGGAGAAAGATCGACGAGATGGTTCAAAGATTTTGCAGCTGACGCAAGGAACATAAGATTTGCTCTAAGCACGGATGGCATGAATCCTTTTGGCGGCGAGCTCCAGCCATAGCACTGCCCGTGACTCTATGCATCTACAACCTTCCTCCTTGGTTGTGCATGAAGCGGAAGTTCATTATGATGCCGTGCTCATCCAAGGTCCGAAGCAACCCGGCAACGACATCGATGTGTACCTAAGGCCATTAGTTGATGAACTTTTACAGCTGTGGGGTGGTGTCCGTGTGGGATGAGCACAAACAAGAGGAATTTGACCTCTGACGTTGCTTTTCGTAACCATCAACGATTGGCCTGCTCTTAGTAACCTTTCGGGACTGTCAAATAAGGGATACAATGCATGCACGCACTGCTTACATGAGACTGAAAGTGTACATTTGCCAAATTGTAAGAAGAACGTGTACCTTGGGCATCGTCGAATTCTTCGAAAATTCATCCGATGAAAGAAAGGCAAGCATTACAACGGCAAGGCAGATCACCGGCGAAGCCTGCGGAAACGACTTGGTGCTGAGGTATTTGATATGGTCAAGGATTTGAAAGTCATCTTTGGAAAGGTCTGGCGGACAATCAGTTCGAAGGGAGCTGGACAGGCACGCAGCCATGTGGAAGAAGAAATCTATATTCGGGAGCTAGAATATTGGAAAGTCCTAGATGTCCGCTCTGCAATCGGCGTGATGCGTTACGAAGAATATTTGCGTGAACCTCCTAAGCTTCTTGGGCGTGTATGGGAAGACAAATGATACAAAGGAAGCACGGCAGGACCAGCAACGTTTGAAAGACCACGATGACCGCATCCGGAATGGTTTCAAGGTCGTGCCAGCTACGCTCGACCAAAGAAGAGAAGGTCATCTTTTTGAATGCCCGAGCAGTATGAAGGTTCCGTCTGGATTCTCGCCCAATATAAAGGGAATAATAAACATGGCGGAGAAAAGTTCCAAAACCTGAAGTCTCACGACTGCCACGTGATTATGACGCAATTGCTTCCGATTGCTTTGAGGGGCTCCTGCGGAAAATGTTCGAGTAGCCATTGTGAAGCTATGTGCATTCCTCAATGCAATTTCTCGAAGGTAATCAATCCGAAGTTCTACCACGGTTCTGAGCGATGTGATCCAATGTCTTGTCAGTTTCGAGTTGGTGTTCCCGCCATCCTTCTTCAATATTATGACGCACCTCCTGGTTCACCTAGTCGAAGAGATTTTCGTTCTCGGTCCTGTATTTCTACACAATATGTTCCCCTTGAGAGGTTCATGGGAGTATTAAAGAAATATGTTCATAACCGTGCTAGGCAGAAGGAAGCATCGCCAAGGGCTATGGAAATGAGGAGGTAATTGAGTTTTGTGTTGACTTTGTTCCTGACCTTAAGCCGATTGGTCTTCCTCGATCGCGCACGAGGGAGACTAAGTGGAAAAGGCACGATCGGAAGGAAATCAACGATATGTATGGACGGCCATTCTCGATGAAGCACACCACATCGTCTCGACCAATTCCAGCTTGGTGGCTCCGTACTTTGAGAAACACAAGAATATTTTACGTTCTGACAACCCGGGGAAGCCTGAATCCTGGATTAGGAAGGCCCACATGGAGACTTTCGGCAGTTGGTTGAGAAAACATTTAATGAATGACAATGATGTTGTAGATCAGCTGTACATGTTGGCCAAGACACCATCTTCGACTATAACGACTTTCCAAGGGTGCGAGATAAATGGGAATACATTTTACACGATCGCCCAAGATAAAAGAGCACCAACCAAAACAGTGGTGTCCGCTTTGATGCAGCAACCGAGAATGGGCATCAGGTCACATATTATGGTTACATAGAGGAGATATGGGAACTTGACTATGGACCCTCCTTTAAGGTCCCTTTGTTCCGGTGCAAATGGTTCAAGCTAACAGGAGGTGGGGTAAAGGTGGACCAGCAATACGGAATGACAATGGTGGATTTCAACAATCTTGGTTACCTTGACGAACCATTCGTCCTAGCGAAAGATGTCGCTCAGGTTTTCTATGTGAAGGACATGAGTAGCAAACCGAGGAAACGGAAAGATAAGAAAGCGATCAGTACATCATGCGATGATTCAAAGCGCCACATTGTTCTTTCAGGAAAAGAAACATCGTGGGAGTGGAGGACAAGACAGACATGTCGAAGATTATAATATGTTTGCTGAAATTCCGCCTTCAAAGTGAACACCGACCCAAGCATTAATTTAAATGATGAGGATGCTCCATGGATACGGCACAATCGTAAGCAAGCAGGGACACAAGGGAAGAAATGATGTGTAATAATTTATTGTACCAAACTTTGTTGAATGGATCATGTGAATTATATTACCCGTGATGTGTTTGGTGTCCATTTTGAATGATTCGAGATACCACCGATGATACATGAAATTTGGAGTGATTTAGTCATACTCCTGCCTAGGCGATAATATGCATACTCGTAGACTTCATAGCCGCCGTCGTCGTTGTCTTGGTAGTCGCCGCCTTCTAAGTTGCCGCCGTCGTCGTCGCCGCTGTCGTCGCTTTTTGTCGTCATTGTCGTCGGGCGGCGCTCGTGGCTCGAACTGAGGGTAGCGCAGGCCGGGGATATCGCCGGCCGTGATGTAGTCCATGACGCTCTGCAGAGTCCGGCCATACCACCATAGCCGACGGCCGGCCTCGTGGAAGTTCCCAGGAGGCAGACCGTCCTCCTCATACCTGGCGAGTGCCCTCTCACGCCGATTGATGAAGAAGGCGTCCCAAGTATGCTGGTTATCGGGATGCCGGGATTCATCCGCTGCTCGGCGTGGTCGAGGTAGTAGTGGTTCGTGATGGCCGCCCGGCGCGCAGTACCCTGAGGGACGGGAGGGACCGGCACGCCGCCGGCGCTTAGGCTCCAGCCGGTGGGGACGCGGTAGCCCGGTGGACAAGGGTAGTTCGAGGCGCAAAGCTCCTCCACCTGCTGGTAGGTTAGAGGGTGCGGTGGAAGCCATGAGAGAGTGATGAGAGATTGTAGAGATGTGATAATGTGGCCAAGCGGGCTACATATATGTAGTGAGAAATGGCGGGAAAAATGGGAGCGGAAGACAGGAGGCGGGAAGAAAGTGGCGGGAAGAAAGAGGCGGGAAGACAGGGGAAGAAATGGCGGAAAACCCTAAACTCATGGCGGCCTTTAGTCGCGGTTGGGCAAGCGACCAGCGACTAAAATAGCAACAATAAGTATTTTGTTGTAAGTAGAAACAAAATAAAATAAATAAAGCAACAAAGAAAACAAAAAAGTGTTTTCAAATTTGAAAACTAATGGCACTAACAGAAAGTTTATAATTTTTCTAAAACTAAAAGCAAAAAGAATTAAAAATAAAGCAAAAACAACAAAAATAAATAATAATGCAGAAAACAAAACAAAAAACTGGAAAAAAATAGTGCACTAAGTATTTTGTTGTAAGTAGAAACAAAATAAAATAAATAAAGCAACAAAGAAAACAAAAAAGTGTTTTCAAATTTGAAAACTAATGGCACTAACAGAAAGTTTATAATTTTTCTAAAACTAAAAGCAAAAAGAATTAAAAATAAAGCAAAAACAACAAAAATAAATAATAATGCAGAAAACAAAACAAAAAACTGGAAAAAATAGTGCCGCCATCGGACCCCACGGCTGAATACGACTAGAAACCCTACATGGGCTGAGATTCAGGCCCGCAGGAGGCCAAGTAGGCCCACAGCACATAGCTAGTGACAGATTAGGCCGAAGCTGCAGTTGAGAGGAGCTCGAGAGGGTGGGCAGCAGCGCTTATAAACCACTCTCGAGCTCTCTCAACTAGCGAGTGGGACTAAACTTTGGGCGCTGGGCAGCACAAGGCCTTTAGTCGCGGTCGCCAGACCGCCGCGACTAAAGGTGGGGCCTTTAGTCGGTGGTCGCTGCACCAGCCGCGACTAAAGGTGGGGCGCGGAACGCAGAAAACCCGCCAAAAACCTTTAGTCGCGGTTGGGCAGGCGACCACGACTAAAGGGTACCTTTTAGTCGCGGCCTCGTAGCCCACCGCGACTAAAGGGGTGGGGCTATAAATACCACGCCCGATCTATTCTCGTCTTCTCCGATCGGTTCGTCTCGCAGCGCCCTCGACGCCGCTTCGCCGTCGCCTCGCCCGTCGTCGCGGACTGCCTGTCCCGCTTTCTCCTTCGCCGGTCCTCCTCACCGACGCCGCCTCTCTTGGTGAGCTCCCCGCCGGGCCCGTCCGGCCGTCTCCCCTGCCCTCCGAACGCTGCGCCCGCCCGCCGTCCCGTCGCCCGCGCCGCCTCTGATGGCGGGCGCTGTCGCGGCTCCCGACGTCTCCCGGCGGCGGCCGCCGGACCGCCACTTCCTCCGCCTGCCGCCTGTTCGGCCGGGCGCCATCATGCCCTTGGCCGCGGAGCTCGTGCCGGCTCGTACCCGCTGCCGCTAGCGCGCGGCGCCGTTAAGGCCCCTGCCCACGACAATTGGGGCCCACGCCTAAACGATTTAAAAAAGGAGAGAAGAGAATTTAGAAAATAAATAAATAAATATATTAATTAATTAATCAGTTAATTAAATTAATTAACTTAATTAATTGTGTTTAATAAACCTAATTAAATAACTAATATAACTAATCTGTTAATTAATCTAATTAACTTGGTTAATTAGTTAATGCACAATTTAATTAATTCTGTTAATTCTAAAATGATATAAAACTTTAAAATTAATATAAAATAATCCGTGAACTCGGATGAAAATACTTTGTACATGAAAGTTGCTCGTAACGATGAGGTGGATCCGGACACGCAGCCCGCTTGTCCGCCACACATCCCTAGCATAGCAAACACGTAACTTTTCCTCCGGTTCATCTGTCCAAAACGCTAATCACCGGGATACTTTCCGGATGTTTCTTTCACGGGTGACGACCTACTGCCGCGTTAGGGCACACCTAGCACCGCCAGTATTGCCAGGTTACGCTTTGTGATGCTTTGATTGCTCTGTTATTTATTGTGTTCCCCTCCGTTACTTCTTTCCAGAGACCCGAGACCGCTGGCGACCCCAAGTTCGACCACGGAGCACCCGTCTCGCTCTACCGCGACACCCTCTCCCACCCTTCCTCGCCTCCTTTTGCCACCGCCTTTCGCCACCGCCACCGCCACCCCCCTTCTTCACTTAATTAATTTGTTTTTACTACATGTTTTCAGGATCGACATAATGGCGGACGATAGAGCTGACCCGATTATGGACAACTATGATCCGGACGGTGAAGCACATATGTTCGGCATCATAAACGGCGATATTCAATATGTGCCGACCGGAGAAGAAGAAGATGATATCTCTTCTTATCTGAACCTTGACGGTGAAGATGAAGGCGCCGTCAAGAAGAAGATGTCAAGAAACGCCGATAAACGGCGATCTTCAAATGGAAGTAGCAACCACCCTCCGCCGAGGTATATATATACATTGAGCCTCGGTGATACAAACTAACTGATTTGAATAAATATGTGTACTAACGCGCGACTCTCTTTCTTATTTTAGCTCTCGGCGGATCGTCAAACAATCGAGTACGTCGTCAAAGCGTGGCGCAACCAAGACGATGAAACAAGGAGAAACATGCACCATCGAGGTTGTCGACAAGGCAACCGCAGGCAGCTGGAGCCCCGCAAGAACGCCACCAAGTTTGTCACCAATGCGGAGCCATTGTTAGAGACAACGCCTCGATCACCGTCCAGAGTGGAATGAGCCAAAGAAGGCACGAATTGATGGTTTCACTTTTGTCGATAAGAGAACAAAAAAGATTGCTTCAAGAAGCTTATGGAACATTTCGCTCTACCTCCGAATACAACAAATTCGATGAGGAGGGTAACAAGATTGAGGAAAACAAGGAGAGGAGGAGGCTAGTCAAACAGTTCGCTTCTTCATAAGATGGCCGACGATTCGGAAATTCAAGCAAAATCTAGCCCGTGACTTTGTCAAGCGTAACAAGACTCCGGATTTCAAAGGACAATATGAGAAACTGAAACATGATTGGCCAGAATTTGTGAAGCAAAATAAATCGGAGCAGTTCATTGAAATATCGAAAAAATAAGGAAAATGCGGCTAAGAAGGAGTACAATCATGTTATGGGGCCAGGAGGGTATCGCATTTTTGTGCCTAGGTTGGAGAAGATGGAGAACGAGATGAGGCGCGAGGAATCCGTCCCAGTACGGAGGATGGGACCCAAGGGCCAAAAGCTGGTGGTACGGGCATGGGGAACGCTGAACCCGGAGACAGGGGAGTGTGTTTACCGGGCAAATTAATTAAACCCACCCAAGCCCTTATTGACGCAATGAAGGATGCTCAACAGGGAAGATCAAGTTCAACAGAGAGAACGACGCTACGACAAAAGCCCTCGAATCCTGAACACGGAGGACGTGTACGAGGCATGGGGCACATTCCGTGGAAAATAGGGTTCCCCGAGCGATGACCCGTGACGTTACTGAAGCCGTAAGAGAAAGATGGATCGGGAAGCAGATGTTGTGGCGCGGTTGGCATCGGAAATGGATGTGATGAAGAAAACCATGAGTGTACTAGTAGCGAAAGAGATGCAGCTCGGTGCAGCATGAAGATCATCCAGCGGATCTCGAAGCCAGCAGAGAAGCAGCGTGGCTTCCACGGAGGCTCCCACGGCTGGTGCAGATGCACCGACGATCGAAATTACTGCACCGGAGCCTTTGGCGGTCGAAATTACTGCACCGGAGGTCGAAATTACTGCACCGGAGCCTCCTCGCTACCCCGTGGACGATATAAAGGAGATGAAAGAATGTCATCTGATTATCCTATCGGGAACATGTCCATGAAGGTAGCCATCGGCAGTGCTTTACCATGTTTACCGAGCACTCCACCACAACAACCCCATTCAAGATGGCTATGCTCGTGTCACGGTGGAGGACATAGTCCAAGGGTTTGAGGACCGGAGATTGACATTGCTACACCAAGGGGAGAAAAGACTTGAGATGTCAAGCGCCATTTCATTCTATGGCAAAAGAAGTTTATCAAGTTTCAGCGAGGCGCCAAGGACAACAAGTCCACCCCCTACGGTGGTGGTGGTGGCGGTGGCGGTGGTGGTGGTGGTGGTGGTGGTGGCGGTTCACCTACACCTCCGCCACGTAAGCCGACGCCGCCCCAGTCCACAACGTCCGGCGGGTGATCATCCGCCGCCCCAGATCCTCGTCCCGGGTGATCGACGCCGCCCCAATCCACCACGGCAAAGAGGCGTATAGTCTGGATTATTAACCCGGACCCTTATGTACCTAAGACCACAAAGGTACCGGAGCCATCATCAAGCCTCTCCCCACAAGGCCTTGGGAACGAGTGCCGAGGAAGTCGACGCGCCGCTGCTGCTGATTTGGAGAAATGGAAGGCGGACTGCAAGAAGAAAAGAGAGCCCGAGCCCAAGCCAGTATTTTCCGATAAGCAAAAGAAGTGGGCTAAGTCATTTTTGAGCACACCGTCCCAAGCACAAGAATCTGCCTAACGACTATGAACGTGAACTTGCAGCAGGCACTCATGTTCAAGGAGAACAAAGAGCGGAGAAGGCCGAAAGTAAAAAAGCGGAAACAAGTTGCCCAGCTCGGGAACAAAGTAAACAATCGATTGCCCCGCTTATAGTGGAAGCCTTCGTCCGGATGACCCCGAGATCATACAAGCTGCGGCAACACATGGATTGACAGTAACGAGTGCGAGAACAAGCGCCAACTTAGGTATTACTCTTCGTGAACTGTTAGGCCTTGATGAGGCGCCAGTGAAGGAGGTAGTAATTACATATGTCAAGAATGGGCCTCTCGTCGAGCTCTTGCAGAAAAGGATCTACCGACCAAATGAAAGGTCTGCTGAATTGGTACAAGGGTTACATAAAAAATAAAACGCCAAAGAATATATTTATGCGGAAGTTAGACATGAGCATCACTTCAAACATTACTATGTACAAATTGCAATGAGTGAATTGTTCCAGCTTTTCAATCTGCGCGAGCTCGACAAATCTATCATCGGTTGCTACGCTCGTAAGTGATTTATTAATTTCTACCCCATCTCGTTCATATTGCCTGCACTATATATATGTCCTAACTATATTGTTGTGTCCGCTATTATATATGCAGAATGAAGATTAAGGAATGCAGAGTAAGGAACATCCATGATGTTGGGTTCATTGACCCACACATCGTTAATGGACATGTGTTGGAGCGCCACCCCGCCGACGTGGAGGCAGACCTGTGGCAGTTTCTTACAAAGCAGGATCTCAAAAGTGATATTCTATTTCCTTACCATTTTGGGTGAGTGTTTCTGTCTTGAGCACATTCTCTTTTGTTTACTCCATACATGGTATGTGGCGGCTAATCGATGAGTTATGCATGACGATTGTGCATGTATCGTGTCCGCAGGTTCCACTGGATTCTGCTAGTAATTAAAGTTAACACCTCGAATGTCTCGCCCACGACTCTCTGAATATGGATCCAAAGCTTTGGGCCGACATGAGAAGAATGCTGCAGAAGTAATTATTTTCATTCATTTGCGCTCTATATCGATCGGCCTATTTCGTTCATTTCCTAATATCAAGTAACTAATAACTCTCTTGTTCATTTAATTTTCTTTGCCTCGTAGGGTTTGGAGACGGTTCGAGATACAAAGGTCGGTGAATTCAAAAAAGAGCTAGAATTCAAAATGTTAAAGCCTAAGAATGCTGGGGATATTCAGCCACCGTTGACCAATCTATGTGGATACTATGTCTGTGAGAGGATCCGGAGATACACCTCTGAGCGGGTTCCGAGTGATACCAATGCTCAGAGGAATAACCTCCGGATGATTCTTAGTCTAGAAGCTCGCTTCCGACCACTTCAAGAGGAACTAGCTGGATGGTTCAGCAGGGAAGTCCTCCATCCTAAAGGAGAACACTATTACGAGGACGTAGAACTTTATATGGATTAAATCATGTATGGAAACTTGTTCAAAATTGTATATGGTCATCCGATGATATTTAATATATATTGTATATTCCTCTTGAATTCTTTTTGGTTCTAATTTCAAATTTATTTGAAATTGTACATTCATATGCATGTATGTAGTACCGTAGAATATATGACTCCTTCAAAATTAAAATAAAGCACAAAAGAAATAAAACAATACAAATTAAACAGAAAACAGGTTTAGGGGGGCTAAAACCCTAAACCCTTTAGTCATGATTGGCAGAAGAACCGCGACTAAAGGTCCTCCGCCTAAACGGCCGCCTGGCGCCCACGTGGACGGGCCGTTAGTCGCGGTTCTTAAGCAGCCGCGACTAAAGGTGGGGGGCTTTAGTCGCGCTTATTTGGTCGCGGTTGCGCAACCGCGACTAATGGCAGTTGCGAACCGCGACCAAAGGCCTTTTTTCCACCAGTGTTACTATTCAAGATACTATTTGGAATAGTATTTCACTATTCATAACAATATTAAATTCAATGTGATTACCTTCAGCTCTAATTATCTCTTTGATGCAGGATCTATTACGGGCTGGCGAGGCCAACAATTCGTCCGACAGTGTGCGCAAAGGTGTAATATCCTACTCAGTACTCACCATATTTTTCATTATGTTGTATCAGATGTAGCTAGTTACGTTCACTTAGTAGTTTTAATTGTAAATTTATGGGGTAAATTACTATCGTCTTCCCAGGCAGTTCCACCCGAAGGGAACACTTCTCTACGGCCACAAGGTTCTCATTCAAACGCCACTCTGGGCTACACAGAGAACTACACACGCAGAGGTTTCTCTTATAGGATCCCTAGCATAACAACTCGTCCCATAAATTCATAAATAAAAGCACTAAGTGAAACCAAGAAACTACATCATTTCAACAACATAATTTACATATGGTTTTCCCTTTCGGCAGGCCCCGAAGGGATTACACACAACTAGAAAATTACCTTCAAACTTTTGACGAACTAGGCGCCTTCTTCGCTATTCTACTATTAGTGGGGGTGGTGATTAGACTACGAAGGAAGTGGTGCTTTGGTGGAGAGTCTCGATGCTCTGAGTGCTTCATGCTCTCCCGTCTCTTGTGTTCCTCTCTTCTTGAGCCCAGCGTCTCCTTTTATAGCCGCAAGGGGTGGCTGCAAGGGAGGCCTTCGGGAGCATTCCTTCACTTATTTTACACACGGTAGCATGCACACGTGTCCTACTAGGGTACACGAGTGTCCTTCTAATAATATAGAAAAGTGCGATAGAGTGCCGACAAGCTTCAATCTTCAGAAATCTTTGCTTTCTTCACGTGGCATTGTCTCTCGGTGAATAATTAGCTGGCTCTTCTTTTCTTCTTCGCTTGCCAGCGACGCACTTTTTCATGCCTTCAGATAGGTAGCTCCTCCTCAGGAATCCTTGTGTCAGTGTATGCGTACATACATGCCAAGGCTGATTAAATATTCACCACTGCTTATTCATTAAATTTAAATTTAATTTAACTTGCTTAAATGTTAGACATTGCTTAATTTATTTTTATATATTTATTTATTTTATTTTTATTTATTGACTTATTTTATTTTTTTACAGGGGGTCCTCCCTGCCTATATAATTAATAATACCTTATCAATATTTAAAGGATCTATTATGGGAATTTCTATCAATATTCGGGCAGGGTATAATATAAATTTAGCTAATTAATATTAGATTAGATTTTGATTAGATTAATATGTGATTAGGTGAAAGTGATAGACAGGACGTACTTTTTATCTTGAATAGTATTTACTATTCACTAGGTAGGGCACTATTCACGAAAGTGCTTTACTATTCAAGACACTATTTGGAATAGTATTTCACTATTCACAACAATATTTAATTCAATGTGATTACCTTCACGCTCTAATTATCTCTTTGATGCAGGATCTATTACGGGCTGGCGAGGCCAACAATTCGTCCGACGGTGTGCGCAAAGGTGTAAAATCCTACTCAGTACTCACCATATTTTTCATTACGTTGTATCAGATGTAGCTAGTTACGTTCACTTACAGTTTTACTTGCAAATTTATGCGGTAAATTCCTATCGTCTTCCCAGGCAGTTCCACCAAGGAACACTTTCACACTGCACAAGGTTCTCATTGAAGCGCCACTCTGGGCTACACAGAGAACTACACATGCAGAGGTTTCTCCTATAGGATCCTTAGCATAAGAACTCGTCCCATAAATTCATAAATAAAAGCATTAAGTGAAACCAAGAAACTACATCATTTCAACAACATAATTTACATATGGTTTTCCCTTTCGGGAGGCCCCGAAGGGATTACACACAACTAGGAAATTACCTTCAAACTCTTGGCGAACTAGGCGCCTTCTTGGCTATTCTACTAGTAGTGGTGGTGGTGGCTAGACTATGAAGGAAGTGGTGCTCTGATGGAGAGTCTCGATGCTCTGAGTGCTTCGTGCTCTCCCGTCTCTTGTGTTCTTTTTGCATCTATTTTTTCAATCATAATATTTTCCCATTCCAAATATATGCCAGGTTTATTTCCATCGAATATAAGATGTAGAGTTTCTCCTTTTGGTATTTCAACCTTTTCTGGCTTTGTCACATTTTTGTTTAATTCGTTAAAATATTCAGCCAAACTGTTGAGGATTAATAAAAAATATCCTTTTTCCTCTCTTTTGAGAGTATATTGGAACCAGAAGTTATCCAATATGCATCTTTGAGCTTCATCAAGCTTGATATGGGCTTTTGGCTTGAAATTGAATGTATTTGGCTGGAACATTTTCAGCCTATTTTGTTCTCCAAAGAAGAGATATTCATCCTTGTTGGCGAATAATCCTCTCCTCATTTCTGCAAATTTGATGCACGAGAAAATATGTCAGGTAAGGTATTATCCTTCCCCTTAATATGCTCAAAATAACTTTATAACCATTCCCAGCTATAGTGTCTTCAAATAAAACCCATCTTCTGCTTGAGCTTTTCTTACTATTAATTTTATTGTAATATCGACATATAGCTTCACAGTCTGTTCGCACTGTAAATTCTTTAAATCCTACATATAGCCTAAATGCATTTATTGCATTTACAACTGCAAGAATTTCTCTATCAATATTATTTACTGTTTTTAACTTATAACTTCCTGAAGCATATCTGCATATTTTTTCATCTTATTTTGGAGAGTATTTATTATGTTTTTGTTTTAATATAGCACCCCATCCTACCTTAGATGCATCCGTTTCAATTATAAAATAATTGTCTTCTAGAGGCAATTCTAGGGGTTTTAAATTCTTGACTTTTTCTTTCATGGCCTTTACTAATTTTATATCTTCAGAATTGAAGTATCTTTGACCATTTTTTCTTAATTTAGCATATAAAGGTCCTGCTAGCTTTGCTAAGTTATCTATATAGTTTCGCGCATAGTTTACAATTCCTAAGAATTGCTGCAAAACCTTTTTATCACTCATATTATCAGGAAACTCTAATATTTTCTTTGCAATATGATCTTGTAGATATATCTTTCCTTCTCCTATTTCATGACCAAGGAAATTTATTTTCTCTTTGCAAATTTCCATCTTCTTTTTATATAGTATGAGCCCATTTTGTTCTACCTTTCGAAAGAACACTTCAAGATGGGCTATATGCTCTTTGTATGATTTTGAGAATACTAACAAATCATCTACGATACTAATATAAATGCTTGATTCTCATTAAATATATTTTGCATCTTTCTTTGAAATAGTGCAGGTGCATTCTTTAGGCCTAATGGCATTACTAGCCATTCATAATGGCCTTGTGGACAAGTAAATGCTGTCCAGGGAATAGATTCTTCAGCCATTTTACTTGCCAAAATCCTGCCTTTAAGTCTAATTTAGAGAAATATTTACTTCCTTGTATTCTGTTAATCCATTCCTGCTTATTAGGTATGTTGTATGCATCGTCAACTGTATTATCATTAATCCTTTTAAAATTAATTACCATTCTAGATTTACCTCTAACTTCTTCAGCATGATTTCTAACTATAAAAGCAGCAGATCGATGAGGGCTTCGCTTTCTCTTATAGCTTTAACTTCAATAACTCTTCAATATGCATTTTGAACTCTTCGATATCTTTAGGAGTAGCTTCTATTGGTCCTGACTTAATTATATAATCTGGATTTATGATATTTATTTTGCAAACTATAGAGTTCTTATCACAATGCTTCATTGGTAATTCTCCAATAATTTGTATGCTTTCTAGTCTTTGCACAATCTTATCTATATCCTTTTTAGATTTTATATCTCTATACCAATTTGGAGAGAATGATTGCAACCCAATGCATTCTGTACATGTATTTTCTATATGATATTCTTCTATGGTCTCACTAAGTTCTTCGTCTTTACAGAATTCAAGGGGATCTGGACTTGTGTTATATTCATCATCTAAATTAGATATTTCTACATTTTGCAAGGACTTTCTTTGTTTTCGTACTTCAGATATGTATGGAACATTATCTTGATAAGGGATAAATGTTACACCCTCTTCATGTATGATTGTGGTTTGTAAAGATTGTTGTAAAATTCTTAACCCTATTATCATGTCATCATTTATTACTGACAAATCTCTTATTGTAATTTCATCTATTATATATTTTGTGCCATTTATGTAAGCTTCAATATTATATGCTAGCTGATTATGGATCTTCTTTATTCCTGACATATCGGTAGATACTTCAGCTTTATTATCATCTATAGTTTCAACTATTTCGGGACATCTCATAAAATATTTATCATGGATGATATTCTTAGTGCAACCAGTATCTAATAGTGCCAATATTTTATATGAAATATTTGGCTTCGAACAATCTTAATCGGGATCCTTATTCCTAACACTTCTTTGAATGGTAATCGAAGAATATATTTGTTCCCAAAACTAGTAATTGCATCTTTCAATTGTATTAATTTGTCTCCTTTTTTATCCCTTACTGTTATCATTTGCTCTTTCATTTCTGTGTTTTTTGGAACATTATCATTTTCCTCTTTACTATTTTCTAACTCATCTTTAAGTTTTTCTAGCTTTGCTTCTAGCTTATTTATTCTATTTTCTAAATTTCTAACCCTACTGGATAATATTCGCTCTTCGGGTTCCAATTCTATCTCTTGTCTCCATTTTTGATTATTGGCTCTTAGACATGAGGCACATGCTTGTTTTAAACACAAGCTACAAGTGAACCTATTATCTTGACTTGGGTAATATATACAGAATGCACATTTTATGTTATAATCACCTTTTCCTCTAATCCAATCATGTTCACAATCTACTTGGTTCATCATTTCAATTTTTAAACCGGCTAAATCATCTATTAGGTCTATTTCATCTTCACTTGATTCATATTCTGGAGCCTCATTTTCTACTTCATCTGTTTCTATAATTGAATATATTGACTCGTCGTCCTTTATTTCATCATCACATACTAATATATTTTCATTAACGCTATCTATAATTAACACTCTCTCTTGTTCTTCATATTTGCTAGAGTATCTTTTCTGGTCTTTATTAGGGCAAGTTCTACTTAGATGATCAGGAGAGTTACATATGAAACACCTACATGTTTTATCATAGGTTTTCTTGGGATTATATCTTCTTACATTTCTTTTATGCAAGAATGGGGCTCTATTGTCTGACCTTCTTAAGAAATATCTTTTCTTTGTTTTAAAATTTCTATTATCTCTCCTTTGTGGTTTATAATATTTGTTTTTCCTATGCCTTTCTTCTCCATATGTTAGTGGTATTTGGAAAATATTATTACAAAAATTATAATCTGATTTCTTCATAGATCTTTGGGCTTGAATACTAGTACACACCTTTCTTAATTGTTTGAAAACAAATGTTACAGCTTGAGATATATTTACCACGTTTCCCGCCGTTTCCTTTTTATATTCTTCAAATATTATTGACCCTAGAGGGTCAGGCAACTTATTAAAATATCTTTCTACTACGCCTACATTAAAACCTTGTTTAGCAGTAGTAGCATTATACAAATAATGCTGGGAAAACTCTTTAATACCTTTCCAGCTAGTTAATGTTAATTTTTCTATTTCTCTTAACCTTTCATTTTGCAATGAGGTATGACCTAATTCTGGATCTTCTGCTATGATCATATTTGAGATAACATTCGCAAAATTATTAGGGTTACTTCCTGCCCTTTTTAATTCTTCATATTGACTAGGGTATGATTCTACCCATTGTTCCCAAAGAACTTTTACAGATTCTCCTAAAAATGTTTCAAGATATGTTAGCATATCTTCTACCTTAGTGCCTATGCTATACTGATTTTGTATATATTTTTGAACTATTAAACCTTTCCATATGCTGATTATATTCGGCCAATCTATTGGATCATGAGCTGCTAGGTTTAATATAGCGCCATCGTTCTTATAATTTTGAAATTGCACTGGTTTTTCAAAATCTCTTCTTTTAGTACCCATATATCTATATTGTCCAGGGATATACGTAGGTTGATAGTCATCTTTTTCTGGAGGCCATTGTCCAGCTGATCTGGTAGGTCTCTCTCTTTCTCCTTCCCTTTTTACAGATGATTCTCCATATCCCCTTCTTCTTTTACCACTACTTTCTACTTCCATGGCTTCCATTGCATTCTCTAAATTATGTAGTCCCACATCATCTAGTGAGTTATATAAGTCACTATTTTGTTCTGAATCATCATATCTTTCATCTTCTGACCATATCTCTTTTATTAATTCCTCCTCTTCTTCATAACTTTCTAATAATAACTTATTATTGATATCCCATTGATCTTCTTCACTAACAATTTCTTCTTTTTGGATAATATTCTTATCTTTATTATTATTATTACTGATAGGATTTTTATTAATAATAGCATTTTCTTTTCTTTCTGCGGATGCTATAATTTTATCTTCCATGCTTGAACTACTAATGGCAGACTTTTTATCATTTTTTAGTTTCTTTAACCTTGCAATTTCTCTTATGATAAATAGCTCTCTTTCTCTAATTTTTGGCCAATCATTTGTCATAGAATGACTATATTCCCATTCAATATGCTTTAGCTTCTTTTCCCAATGAATTATTTCATCATCTAAATTAGCCTTTTCCATATATTCAGATATACCTTTATTCTTATCATCATTAATTTCTGATTCTGACATAAATGATTCAGAGTCTTCTATTGATGCAGCTTTATAGTTCATAAATCGAATACTGCTACTTCCTTCACAATTTTGATAGCTTATGTAGTTTTCAGGTTGCTTTAATTCTTTTTTCTCTATTAATTCTTCTATCTTCCATTCTTCTCCAGCTCTTTCTTCAGAACCAATTTTAAGAGGATTCATAAATTTAATACCTTTTGATTGCATGCTATCAATTACGTCATTCACATTTACTCTATATCTGGAGCTACTTCTATTAGTGAGCCTTCCTATAAATTCTATGCTTACTAGCAAATTTGTTCTTTTAAAATCTTCATAACCTTTAGTTTGGAAACCAAAACTCATTTTTTCAATAAATTCTTTTACGGGCATCATTAGGTCTGGAGCTATATAGGTTATTAATCTATTTTCATTCATGTCTCCTTCTAAAAATCCTAATGCTGCTTTGTCTACTGATTCCCATCTTCTATCTAATAATGTTATTAAAACCTTTGCACCTAATTTCTTTCTTGTCATACCTTTAATTCCTATGATATACATACCTTGATGAATATATTTATAACCGCAATATTTTAGTTCATTTTCGATATTTTTGCTTACAATTCTTAAATCTACTGGGTGTGTTAACACACTTAATTCTACTTCTTGAGATATTCTGTATAGACCACTCTTACTTTCAAACATACCCATGTGATATACTTGTTGTGGTTTTATTTTTCTTAGGGTATCTTTTTGATATCTTTCTAGATCTCTTTGTATATCTATAACTTCTTCAATGCTATCAATATCATCAGCTTTGCATGATAATCTATGCTTCATGGCTAGAGGCCTTGAATCTTGCCTTACTAATTGGAGAGTTTTGTCTCGTCTAAGGAAGCCTTTAGATACGTCCATTTTTCTGAATTAATATTTCTAGTAGAGGCAACTATTCCAGATGATGATAACACAATTTCTTTGTTGCTTTGAACACTTTTTAGCTTATCTAATACTTGAATTAATAGTTGGATGATTGTGTTATTTTGTCTTATTATTACTTTGGAATCTTCTTTTGGGGAGTCGTGATCAGAAAACCCGACAGGAGGTGACAGGTATTTAGCTACTTCGTTTAATGCTTGAGTATATTCAGTCATATAATTATGAGATAGTCAAAGTTTTAACCTCTTGCACTAACTTTTTTATTTCAAGTATATCTTGTCTTGAATTAGTGCGTGGGAGTGACTCTTTGCCTTTACTTAAGTAACGGCCTATTGATAACACTTCCTCTTTAATATAATCGTTATTCTTAGAAACTATATTTCTGTCTTGCTTTTGCTTCCTCTAGCTTATGTAAAGCTAGATCAATTTTATTATTCAAACCTGAATACTTATCAGCAAGCTTTTGGTATTCTTTGAATAAACTTTCAAATTTTTGGTCTAAATTATCTTGTCTTTTTCCCCAAGTTATGTAAAAGTTATATATCGAATCAACGACTGTATTTAACTGGCTATGAGACGTATGCCAGATATGCTCTTCAGAGGGATTTATTCTACACCTTATATTAAATTTTTCTTAGTATTTATTACTTTACCTGCGCTAACTTCTAGGTTTAAATATTTTAACCTTTCAATGATTAAACGCTGGACCTGATACCAACAATATAGGAAAATAATATAAATTTAGCTAATTAATATTATATTAGATTTTGATTAGATTAATATGTGATTAGGTGAAAGTGATAGACAGGACGTACTTTTTATCTTGAATAGTATTTACTATTCACTAGGTAGGGCACTATTCACAAAAGTGCTTAACTATTCAAGACACTATTTGGAATAGTATTTCACTATTCACAACAATATTAAATTCAATGTGATTACCTTCACGCTCTAATTATCTCTTTGATGCAGGATCTATTACGGGCTGGCGAGGCCAACAATTCGTCCGATGGTGTGCGCAAAGGTGTAAAATCCTACTCAGTACTCACCATATTTTTCATTATGTTGTATCAGATGTAGCTAGTTACGTTCACTTAGCAGTTTTAATTGCAAATTTATGGGGTAAATTACTATCGTCTTCCCAGGCAGTTCGACCCGAAGGGAACACTTCTCTACGGCCACAAGGTTCTCATTCAAACGCCACTCTGGGCTACACAGAGAACTACACACGCAGAGGTTTCTCCTATAGGATTCCTAGCATAAGAACTCGTCCCATAAATTCATAAATAAATGCACTAAGTGAAACCAAGAAACTACATCATTTCAACAACATAATTACATATGGTTTTCCCTTTCGGGAGGCCCCGAAGGGATTACACACAACTAAGAAATTACCTTCAAACTCTTGGCGAACTAGGCGCCTTCTTGGCTATTCTACTAGTAGTGGTGCTGGTGGCTAGACTACGAAGGAAGTGGTGCTCTGGTGGAGAGTCTCGATGCTCTGAGTGCTTCGTGCTCTCCCGTCTCTTGTGTTCCTCTCTTGAGCCTAGCGTCTCTTTTTATAGCCGCAAGGGGTAGCTGCAAGGGAGGCCTTCGGGAGCATTCTTCACTTATTTTACACACGGTAGCATGCACACGTGTCCTACTACGGTACACGAGTGTATTTCTAATAATATAGAAAAGTGCGAGAGAGTGCCGACAAGCTTCAATCTTCAGGAATCTTTACTTTCTTCACGTGACATTGTCTCTCGGTGAATAATTGGCTGGCTCTTCTTTTCTTCTTCGCTTGCCAGCGATGCACTTTTTCATGCCTACAGATAGGTAGTTCTTCCTCAGTAATCCTTGTGTCAGTGTATGCGTACATACATGGCAAGGCTGATTAAATATTCACCACTGCTTATTCATTAAATTTAAATTTAATTTAACTTACTTAAATGTTAGACATTGCTTAATTTATTTTTATTTATTTATTTTATTTTATTTTTATTTATTTACTTATTTTATTTACAGGGGTCCTCCTGCCATATATATATATATATATATATATATATATATATATATATATATATATATATATATATATATATATACATACTAATAAACCAGTGGTTGCTTCTGGTCGTCTGTCGCTTTTTTTACAAAAATGTCCCTGTATTGTTTAGTAATTGAACCCGCAGTACATCATTAATCTATCACACAAAAGAAAAAAACGGTTCGCTGGAAAAAAAACAAGTCACCCGTACGCATCTGCCTCCTCGACCCCTCACCTGTGCCCAAGCCGAGCCATCCTTACGCTGCCGCCGCCACACCTCCGCCAGCTCGCCCGTGGCGCCGCTGCCTCCAAGCACCTCCGCCATCTCGCCGCCACAGCCGCACCTCCGCCAGCTCTCGCCGCGTGCCTGAACCCAACCACTTGCCCCCATACTTGTGAGGAGAGGCAAACGGCAGCGGTTTTGCAGGGGCTTGCGGTCGCGTGGTCGGTGAGAACCTGCCGGATCCGGTGGGAAGTGGCGCTCAGGCGGTGGATCCGGAAGGAAAGCGGCCGGAGCTCGGAGCACAACAGTAGGTGGGCGCGGCATGGCGTCGGGTAACTGTGAGAGAAGAGAGAGATGAGCGGGAGAGAAAAGGAAGCGCGTGAGGAAGGAGATGGGAGGCCGAAAGGAAAGAGAAGGGAGCGGTGAGGTGCGGCGGTGGTCCTGCTGCTACTCGTCGGTCGGTCGCTCGCCGGCCATCTGCGAGCCGGAATTGCGGCCCCATGCGAGGGAAAGATCAGCGTTGCTGCAACCACGGCAGGACGCCCACCATGAGCGTACCTTACAAGCAGCAGCAGCCTCACTTCGCCTAGGACGGCATGACGATTACGAAATATTCAGTCATCCCTCTTGCGTCTTCCTGTTGGATACTTGCACCTGCTCATGTGTTTGAGGTAATTCTTAAATAAAATAGCTATGCAAATTGTTATTTCTGTTCAGATGAATGTCAAGATTTGGTAATGCTTAAAGAAAAGATCTACTCTATGGTTGTTTCTCTGCAGATTATTGTGCAGAAAAGTTAAAAACAGGATATAATTCTATGCGAGAGATAATCGCTAAAGGTAGTTAATTTTGGTCTCAAGTAATGATAGTTAATGTTGTGTGCAGATTTCTTTCTACAGGATGTTGGGTGTAAATTCTTATTGTTGCAATGATACAGTAGCAGTAGCGCAAGGCCGATAATTTTTACTTACATATATTCAGTCCTTGCATGCATTTTTTGAGTATGTTCTTGATTAGTATGCAGGTTATTTGTTTCCCCAGTATGGACCAAGACATAGGGAAAGATTAGCATGGCAAGACACCCACCATGCGTGCGCCTTACAAGTTGCAGCAGCTTCACTTGGTTGTCAACGACATGTCGAGTATGAAATAGATAGCGAGCTGCAAGCATTGCTCCTCCCCACCCACTATATCTTTTGGAGGGTCTTCATGCTAAGGTGTTCAGCTAGCGCACTAACGATTCTGCCACTATGTGCCATAACCCGCCATTTAAAACATTGCATTTATACTTCCAAGTAACGGTAGGCAGTTACAGTAGCTGTTGTGTGCAGATTTCTTTTATACAATGAATTTTAGACAAATCTCATCTTCACAAACGAATACTATAGATTATGGTATACTCAGTTACAGTAGCTGTTGTATTGCATGCAGTTCTTTTTTTTTTTTTGAGAAGATGCTATGTGAAAATCCTTATCTCTGCAGGTTATTCTCTATATAATAATGAAAGGTAAGTGAAGGTCTCAGTCTGAAGTTTATCCGTTCGAGTTTATCTTATAAGGTTTTTCCTATGTGGCACATGAGTTCAGATACTATGCGATGGTCGTCAAGTTTCTATTTCAAATTCGGTCACTGCATGCGTTTTCTGAGTACGTTCATGGTCAGTCCATGAATGCCAATTATATATTCCTCCGTCCCAAAATAAGTGTCGCTGATGTAGTACAAAATTTGTAGTAATTTAGTACAAAATCAGCGATACTTATTTTGGGATGGAGGGAGTAGTATTTTTTATCTTGACGAACAGGGCCATAGTGAACTGTTGCAAGCCATTTCAGTTTTTGCACTTAAATTAAATGACTTGATCACAACCACCATGCAGTACCAAGAATCAAGACGTCAAGATTACTTGTATGTTGAAGAACTATGGAAAATATATGTTCATAAGGATCTAACAATAATAGAGAAACAAGATTTTTCTAAAACAAAAAAATTACATAAGGTAAGGATTCATCCATTTTATTTTTGAGAAAACATGTAAGTAGATACATGGAAACTTACCTGTAGTTGGCGGCATTTTTTCTGAATTATATTCAGTAAAGATTACTTTATCCATACATTGTTGGCATAAAATTGATCCCCAGTCTTGTGTTAGACTTCATGCAATAGAATACACTACCCCAAATCCAAAATTCTCTGGCGGAGTTAGAGCAAATCCCGTACAACAGAGTCTTTAGGTATTTTATTTTCTGACCAAGTTATGATTTTCACTGGAAAATCAAATTATGAATGCTTAATCTGAGGTATTTCTTACTCAGTTTGATCTAGGTTTCTACCAACTATTATCTGCCTTTTGACTTTCCTTTTGTGGGGATTTGTCTTCTGAGTTATTTTGAGGTGAATGCAGCTGCTGGTCATACTTTAACCACATGTCAATTGCACGAGTGTGACACCACCATCCTGCGCCACAAACCATACCAAGAATGATGGGTTATGGCTAGAGTTCATTTGATCCATCTGATAAACATACCTATTGGGGAATTCGGGTATGCCTGCTCCTCTATTTATTTGACTATTGTTTGATTGGTTCATCCCGGTCTAACATGTTAATGAAGGTGTTGTTTCATTCCTCATATGATCTGGATACCTTTCAATTGATTAGTTCTTCTTTTGAATTACTCTACATTAATTCCCTATGTATATCTTTACTATGTTCCTCAAGACTTTGGAGTAAGACATTTATTTTGTTGACATTAGTTTCAAGGGAACATGGCAATTTGGTTCGTTGTTCCAGCTAGAGATTCGAAAGAAGATGATAGACAGCTAACAAACAAGTTTTCTCGGCCGCTAACAAGTTAGCCTAACCAATCAATCATAAACATCATCATTCATCCATATAACTTCAAAATTTTGAACCAAATGATATTGATCTTGCAAACTTTTTGTTTTCGTTTTGCCTGCACTGTGTGATTTAGTCATTGTTGTGAATTGCTGGAATATCCTCTTTGGATTTTTCCGTTGAAAGTTGGTTTTGTCCTCTGAGAATTCATAATTATGACCTTGGCAATTGGTTAACTATTGCAGTTGAGGAGTATGAAATGAGCTGGGAGCAAAAGGAGGGGCTAGGCTTGAATGACATGGGACACATCTTCTGCGGGCATGGCTTACCACACCACTGGCGTGTCATAATCAATCTTGGTTTAGTCTTCTTGTTGTGCAAGTGTTGTGGTAACTTGTGATATGAAATTTGGTACTCTGTCGTATTGAATTTTTGTTTTCCGAATGAACCAAAGCAATAAGTGATATGGAGATGGTTTCAAACGTGCATCACTTTTGTTTTTATTGCTGCAGGTCAACTCTTTTCAATATAAAAAATGATGCTTTAAAAAAAAACCCAGAAGAAATAGGTGAATAGAGAAATGGAGTGGTGGTTCATCGGTGGCCAAAGACGGCATAAGAAGAGGATCAAAGGATCTTGGTCGAAAAGCGATACTCGGGTAACCTTATTTTTGTTATTTGCCAGAATTGGATGTAGGAAGTGTTGCATAATGGCATGTGGAGTAGATTTTGCGTAATTATTTTTCCGTTGCAACGCACGGGCATGTGTACTAGTTACTATCAACTTTCACTAGTGCAGAACCGGGCAATAGCACCGGTTCGTAAGGCCCTTTAGTGCCGGTTCCATAACCGGCACTAAAGTGTGGGCACTAAAGCCCCCCCCCCCCTTTAGTACCGGTTCAGCACGAACCGGTGCTAAAGGGAAACCACGTGGCACGAGCCAGCTCCAGGGGCCTGGAGCCCTTTAGTACCGGTTGGTAAGACCAACCGGTACTATAAGGTTTGGGGGTTTTAGTTTTATGATTTCTTTTTCATTTAATTTTGTGTTTCCATTTTAATTCTTTTTCGTTTGCTGGTATTTTACGATACTACACATTGTACACGTTATGCATATATATATATATATATATATATATATATATATATATATATATATATATATATATATATATATATATATATATATATATATATATATATAAATAGAATTTCTAGTAGAACCAATCATGCATATATATATCATCAATGTCTCACAAACCATCATATTAATTAATTCACACATACACACATGTATAGCTATATACAATTTCTCCTACATATGCATGTTGCCTTGAGCCAGTGACATTAGCCTAATTGGTGCCTTGAGCACGATGGGGGTGTAGCGGTAATAGTATTCTCCTTCGGATTTATGACCTGGTCGAGCAAAAATTCCGCTTATTTCCTCTTGAAGTGCTTCTACGCGCTCCGTTTCTAGGAGCTTCTCCCGCACCTCTGTGAACTGTTAAGAAGGAGATCAATATGCATGTGTATTAGTTGTGTGACTAGATATCGATAATGGTGTAAAAATTGTGAATAATGTTTTGACAAGCGTACCCATTCCTGTCTTTGAGATCTGCTCCTTTCGGACGCCATCATGCGAATGTTCTTGCAAACGCAGAATGCACACCGATCAGTCCCCTGCGCCTGCTTCAGGGCCTTTACGAGAATGGAATTTGATCAGATAATAATTAATCAAGCATGATAATTAAAGAGATGGCAGCTAGCTAGCTAGCTAGTACTACTTAATTACTTACCTTGGATCGAAACCATTTAATCTTTTTTTCCATTCTCCTGGGGTCACGCTGATGAACCTTGCCCATGCCCTGCCCGCCGACAAAGAAAATGAATAAAGGGGTTATTAAATAGTTCATATCATGAAAAATGACGAACTAAATAGGCCGACATATATAGTTAATAATGATTGAAATTACCCGTTGACTATCCCAAACAAGATGTTATAGTCAGTTTTTTCTTTGAGTAGTGAGTCCAGTATTTCAACTGTTCCGGCTTCAACTTTAATGATACACAAGACCCAGTGAAATCTGCATGCACACACGTTTGCATGTATTAATTAAGCGGGCATATGTAAGCAAAAACATGTAGCTAGCCAGTAGGCAAAAACAGAGAATTTTTAGTACAAGACAGTGTGACTCACTGGAAGTTGTAAGGAAGTAGTATATCTTCATTGTATTTGAGGCGCTTCAAGAACTCTAGCATGTTGTCCTCTACGTCCTTTTGATGACGTGGATTTATTTTCCATGTGTATTCATTAACGGTGTTTGGGTCAATGAACCCAATGCCAAAGCGTCCACCTTTTCTCATTTCATACATCTTCATCCTGCATATAATACCACAGAAAAGAATATAGTGAGGATAATTACAGGTAATGATTGATCAAAAGGATCACTACAGCTAGCTTGAGACTTAAATTACAGAAAGAAATCACTTACAGACAATAGCAACTGAGGATAGATTTGTCGAGTGCGTCTTGATTGTATAACTGAAACATTTCAGAATACTCAACGGACACAACTTTCTCATGGAAGTAATGCTCCTCCTTGACATTCACCATGAGGGACAATCGATCGGAAATCTTGGTAATGTTCATGTACCATTGTTGCAATTCATACATTCTCGTCGGGAGGTTCTTGACCTTGTCTGGCTCGACCAAAGGTTGGCCCCGGACATATTTCCGTTTTATTTCATCCTCTCTAAGCACATGCATGGGCTCGATCTCGAGGAGTTGTCCAACAGTGATTTTGAGAACTTCAGCCTGCATTATATGGTCCTCCGTTATTACCACATTGCCCACCTCAGAAACGTAAACTGTTTGCCCACAATAATATTGGGCGCACAGATTATCACGTGTTGTTGGCACAACAAGCGAGGGATCGATTGCGCCACTGTTCTCCCAGTTGGGGAATGGTTTTCCCGCATTTTTTGACAGCTGCTTCTTGTTTGCTTGATCCCGAGCTCGCCTCCTTACGTGAGACGTGCTCGATTTAACTTCCGATGTGGCGCTCATAGTCTGTGTCAACAGGCTTGGGAGCTGGTGGTTGAGCCATACGAATGAAGTGGTCAATCGTTTCCTCAGGCACTTTCTCCCTTGGCGGCGGTGGCGGTTTCGGTGCAAAATGGGCTTCCACCTCGGACTTCGATATGGCTGCGATTTCCTCCTCGGACCTGTCATAAGACCTCTGCGGAAGAGGCGTGAGGCTTGGACCATATTTATATCGCTTGCCTCCGCCTGTACTTCCTGTACTACCTCGACTCGTACCGCTACGCACCATAGCTGCGGGGTGTCTCTTCTGCGATTGCCGAGGCGGCGGAGACGCCGGCTGACGGGGCTGAGTTGGACGAGGAGGAGTGGCCGCCTGAAGCTGTGCCGGACTTGGAGGAGGAGTGGCCTGAGGTTGTGCCGGACTTGGAGGAGGAGTGGACGTCTGACGCTGTGGCGGACTTGGAGGAGGAGGAGTGGCCTGACACTTTGCCGGACTTGGAGGAGGAGTGGCCTGACACTTTGCCGGACTTGGTGGACTTGCAGGAGAGGGAGACTGCTGACTCGGTGGCGGACTTCAATGAGTCGGATGACGCGGTGTCGGTGGCCTTCGAAAGATGATGCAATCCTTTTTCCATAGGATGATACGATGGTTGGCGTCTCCGAGAAAGCGCTCGTCGTCACCTCCAGGAATGTCAAGCTCTAGCCCCGAATATGGGTGCACCACCTCGTCAACCATGACACGAGCATAGCCCTCTGGAATCGGGATGCAATGGTAGGTTTCTTTGGGGGTAACTGGAAAAGCAACGCCGTCCACCACCTTCATGGATATGTTCTTCATTTTGACGTGTAGCTCGTAGCTAGTGTTCTCCGTGATGTCATCCACGGGGTATCTACCCAGCATTGCGTCGTCCGGGGCGGAACCCACGCTGCTTCTCGGCATGGATGGGGCGGTGCTATCCAATGCTGGATCATTCGCTAGCTGCTGCAGCTGCTGAGACCCCCTTTGCTGGGTAAGTGAGTCGATCTGCTCCTGCTGCCGCTGGAATTTGACTACCAATTCCGCTTGACTTGCTTCTAGGCCTTGAAGGCGTTCATAGTCCTGCTTCCTCTACTCCTCCTCCATCTTCCTCTTCTTCTCCTTTGCAATCTTCTTTCTCGCACGGGTTCTGTAGTCGGTGTTCCAGTCTGAAAACCCCTCATACCACGGAATAGCGCCCTTGCCTCGTGTTCTTCCCGGGTGTTCAGGATTTCCCAGGGCACGCGTAAGCTCGTCGTTCTCTCTGTTGGGCTGGAACACCCCCGATCGTGCCTCTTCTATTGCAACAAGTATCACATCGTCGGCTCCCTTCAGACTTGCCCTCGTCGAAACATTGCCTGTCTTCGGGTCCAGCCCCCCCATGCGCATAGAACCAAGTCCCGACTGGGGCCAGCTCTTAGTAACCGGAGTGGCACCTGCATCCTCCATCTCTTTCTCAGACTTATCCCACTTAGGCATTGCCACCGCATAGCCACCTGGCCCCAGCTTATGGAACTTATCCTTTTTTCCGACATTCTTCTTGTTTATTCTCGACCGTTGCTTAGCTAATTCCAAATCCTTGAATTTCATGAAATCGTCCCAATGAGCACGTTGGTTCTCTAGTGTTCCCTCGAATACTGGAGTCTTCCTTCCTCCCTTGACGTACTTGTCCCATTCACGATTCTTGTGGTTCTTGAATGCAACCGCCATCTTCCTAAGAGCAGCGTCCTTGACTTTCTGCACATCTGCTTCTATGAAATGATCTGGTAGGGTGAAATGTTCCATGAGAGTATCCCAAAGCAGATCTTTTTGATTCTTGTCGACAAAAGTAACATCTGGACATGGAGCAGCGTCCTCTTTGCCTTTTGTCCTTTGTCTTTTGCTGGCTCTCTCCATTCTTGAAGGGAGATCGAGTTGGTCCTTCACAAGAACTCCGTGACCGACGAACGAACTTGTCCGCAATCTTCTTTGGCGCTAATGGTTCGCCATTAGGTCTGACCGCCTCGATATTGTACTTTACGCCTCCTTCAACTTTTGTTCGGGCCTCGTTTCGTCCTTTTGCTCAAGATTTGCTCGACACGGATGGCTGAAAGAACAAAGATCGATTCGTTAATATATCTTCAAGTCATTTAAAACATGTGATGATCACCAGATACCTGCTTATATAAATATATATACCTCGCGGTCTTTGTTGTTTCAGGATCAACATGTTCTTCGTCATCGTCATAATCGTAGTTCATGACTTCATCAATTCGGTCGTCGCGATCGAATATCATATCACCCTCTCCGGTGTTGTTTAGAAATTCGGAGCCGTCATAATCTTCTTCATTCTGATCATCATCGGCCCGCGTATCATATCGAACATGGTCTGTTCTCCTCTCTGTCGGTATTGTCGCCATAGCTTTTATTTAACCAATTCAAAAGAAATATAAAACAATTTAGTATTCAAATTACATCGTCTCGAATAATAGATATAATCTCGAATACTTCGTCTAGAATAATAGATATAATCTCGAATACATCGTCTCGAATAATATATAATATTGAATAGTACATCACTGGCTAGCTAATTAAAGATCGAATACTACAGAAGAATCTAGGACACTCGCGGTTCTCGCGGCGCTGGCGGTGGACACCCAAAGAGAAGGAACCTCACAGGATCATAGCTGAAGTGAGATCCCAAGATCTGCCGGTATTGGAGAACCTGCCGCCCTCTAACGCAACCATGTAGCGATGGACGTGCTCGTCCTCCTCCCTGACACGGCGACGTACCTCCTCCGGCGGGGCCGGGTCCTCCGCACCGAAACTGGCCCACGCGAACGCCACCAAACGAGATTAGGGTCGACGACGGACCCGGGTCGGGTTCCTCATCAAGCGGCGCGCCTCCAGCAGCACCTCCAGTGCCAGCCAGCGGAGCCAGTCCGGACATGGGTCGGCTGGACGTCGTCATGACGGTCGACGGCGAGGATGCGGGCGGGCATCGTCGAGAACAAATACTAGCTATATGCCATAAAAAGTAATATTTTTTAATGATTGGATTTTGATAACTAAAATTTCTAACATTTCTACTATTTCAAAAATCTATATACTATTTCATACTAATTAAGCATCTAACACTAAAACAGAAAACACAACTTCTATACATCCATTAAAAACTGAGAAACAACATTATATAAAAATTTCCATACTAATTAAACACTAATTATATCCATCTAACATGCATTCATACATATATAATAGTGAAAAATAATAATCTAAATAATCTAAACTAATTAAACATACAAAATACGATATACTAATATATACATGCATTAATTCATACATATGTGTGTGTGTGTGTGTTCATCATGCTTGTGTGTGTGTGTGTGTATGGGCTCAGGGAGGGGCGGCGCCCATGGTGGCCGCCGGGGGCGTGGGAGAGGGGTTAGAGGGGAGAGCTCACAGCGGGGCGACGGCGACGGCGAGGCGACGGCGGGGCGGTGACGGGCGGGCGGCGACGCTGGGACGGCGCGACGGGACGGGCCTGGGCGGCGACGGAGACGAGGGCGGCGACGGGACGGGGCGGGGACGGACAGGGGCGGACGGAGACGAGGCGGCGACGGGGACGGGGCGGCGGCGACGGAGACGACGGAAACAGAGGAAGAAACAGAGGGGGAATGAAATTTTCAAAGTGTTGTATATATAGAAGGCACCTTTAGTACCGGTTGGAGCCACCAACCGGTACTAAAGGCCAGTTTTAGCCAGCCAAGCAATGGAAGCGACCCCTTTAGTACCGGGTGGTGGCACAAACCGGTACTAAAGGCCCCCCTTTAGTACCGGTTGGTGGCTCCAACCGATACTAAAGGCCTCGCGCTGCCACCCCAAAGTTTAGTCCCACCTCGCCGGGCGAAGGGCAGCCGCACTGGTTTATAAACCCAGCCGCGGCTACCACTTGAACTCCTCTCAGATAGCAGGCTTGTGGGCCTAAACTCTGCTGCTGCCTGTGAGTCTGCTGGGCCTTTAAGGCCTGTAATTACACATTGTGGCCTATCAGGCCCACAGGCAGCGCTAATTTTTTATAGTTTTTCTTTTCTGCTTTACTTTCTTCTATTTATTTTTATGTAGTTTTTGTATAGTTTTTCTTTTCTGTTATATTTATTTTCTTCTATTTATTTGTGAGTAGTTTTTCATCTAGTTTGCCAAAATTCAACATTTTCAGAGTTCATTTTGTAGTGATTTTCAATTTCACGGTCATTTTGTAAACGATTGAAAAATAGCAAATATAATTTTTTTCTTTTCTGCTTTATTTTTATTCTATTTATTTCTGAGTAGTTTTTTCTTTTCTGCTATATTTATTTTCTTCTATTTATTTTTGAGTAGTTTTTTATATAGTTTTTTCTTTTCAGCTATAGTTTTTCTTTCTTTTCTGCTATTTTTCTTTTCTCGCAAAACTTGATGGTCAAAGTCTGGAGTTATAACTTTAAAAAAAGAAATGTCGACGTGCAATTAGTTTTTGCCATAATGAAGAAGTCCGGAGTTGTAATAAGTTATTAAAAATAAAAAAGAGATGCAATGCTCGTTAATTTGCTTCAAGCCTTTCGGAATAGTGTAAACTGCACTGCGCATAGCTCGTGCAGTCTACCGTATTCCTGAAGGCTTGAAGCTAAGCAACGTGAGCATTGATCCTCTTCTTCATCGTCTCTGCACTCAGGGCTTATAAACCGCTCCTAGTCCCTCTCACTTCGTGAGGTGGGACTAAAAAACAGCTTACGTCTGGTTCATCCATGAACCGGTACTAAAGGTGCTCGTGGGGCCCCACCTTACGACACAACCTCATTAGTACCGGTTCATGGTACGAACCGCACTAAATGGTGATGGTGGGGCCATAGTTCTGACCGGAGGCTGACACAGCCTCTTTAGGTAAAAATTATAAACTTTTCGTTAGTGCCCGTAGTTTTGAATTTGAATAGTTTAAATTTTGAATTATTTGAAATTAGTGTGAATTTGTTTGCACATAAAATTTCTTCACGCTTCAAATGCCAAAACACATAACTACCCTAACTATTACAGAGATTCCCCTCTCGGTGCGAAACACGTAAGAAAGTGATGATAGCTAGTGAAGCCGATCACATCCCAGATCTTTTGGTGTGAAACTTTTTCTTCGCTTGTGTCCCTTTGCGCCGTAACCATGGAAAATCTTCATAATTTAACGGGATGCTCGGGTCAATATTCACTTTGTGAATGGAGCAATTTCATCAAACTTTTCATAATCTTCGACTTGTCTGTCTTGTCATCCACTCCCACGATGTTTCTCTTCCCGTAAAGAACTATGTGCTGCTTTGGCTCATCGTACGATGCATTCGCTTTCTTATCTTTTATTTTTCTTGGCTTGGTAGACATGTCCTTCACATAGAAAACCTGTGCCACATCATTGGCTAGACGAATGGTTCTGGCTCGCATACGCAAGATTGTTGAGATCCACTGTTGTCATTCCGCATCATGGTCTTCCGTTACCCGCCTCGTGTCATATTGACCCATTTGCACCGAAACAAAGGGACCTTTAAACCACGCCGATAGTCAAGTTCCCATATGTCCTGTATATAACCATAATATGTTTCCTTTCCTGTCTTGGTTTCGCATCAAAGCGGACACCACTGTTTTGGTTGGTGCTCTTCTTATCTTGGGCGATCGTGTAAAATGTATTACCATTTATCTCGTACCCTTTGAAAGTCATTATATTCAAGATGGTAACGGGACAGCAAGTACAGGTCATCTTCAATAGAGGTGTCATGCATGGTACGTGCGTTCGCAACCAGTGGCGAAACTCCTGGTTTGTTCACATGTAATCCAGTCATCGACCGCTCCGGTGTTTGGAGCGTAGCAAATTCTTGTGTTCATCCATATACGGAGCCACCAAGGCGGAATTCTGTAGAACTGTAGTGTGCTTCAGTGAGAGAATGTCCGTCCATACATATTATTTGTTCCCTCCTAGCGTGCCTTTTTCCATCCAGTCTGCCCTTATGCCGCGATTCAGGAACACCAATCGGCTTAAGGTCAGGAATAAAGTCAATACAAAACTCAATGAACTCCTCATTTGATGGCCCTTGGAGATGCTTCCTTCTGGCCTAGCACGGTTATGAACATATTTCTTTAAGACTCCCATGAACCTCTCAAAGGGGAACATATTGTGTAGAAATACAGGACCCAAAACGTTAATCTCTTCGCATAGGTGAACTAGGACGTGCGTCATGATGTTGAAGAAGGATGGTGGGAACACCAACTCGAAACTGACAAGACATTGCACCAAATCATTCTATAACCTTGGTATGATTTCTGGATCGATTACCTTCTGAGAGATTGCATTGAGAAATGCACATAGCTTCACAATGGCTAATCGAACATTTTCCGGTAGAATCCCCCTCAATGCAACCGGAAGCAGTTGCGTCATAATCACGTGGCAGTCACGAGACTTTAGGTTCTGAAACTTTTTCTCTGCCATGTTTATTATTCCCTTTATATTCAACGAGAAGCCAGACTGTACCTTAATACTGAGCAGGCATTCAAAGAAGATTTCCTTCTCTTCTTTGGTAAGAGCGTAGCTTGCATGACCCTGATGTATGCCGTCTTCTCCGTGCATACGTTGCTGGTCCTCCCGTGCCTCAGGTGTATCTTTTGTCTTCCCATACACGCCCAAGAAGCCAAGCAGGGTCACGCAAAGATTCTTCGTCACGTGCATCACGTCGATTGCGGAGCGGACCTCTAGGTCTTTCCAATATGGCAGTGTGATGCCCTCGATTCAATCGTACACTAATCATGCACGCAAATGTGTACGATCAAGATCAAGGACTCACGGGAAGATATCACAACACAACTCTACAAATAAAATAAGTCATACAAGCATCATAATACAAGCCAGGGGCCTCGAGGGCTCGAATACAAGTGCTCGATCATAGACGAGTCAGCGGAAGCAACAATATCTGAGTACGACATAAGTTAAACAAGGTGCCATAAGATGGCTAGCACAAACTGGGATACAGATCGAAGAGGAGCAGGCCTCCCGCAGGACCCTCCTAGGTCACTCCCGGTCGCCGCGGTGGGCTGCACGTAGTAGTAGGCGCCTCCAGTAGTAGTAGTCGCCGAGGCGGTGGCGTCGATCCCGGCTCCATCGTCTGGATGCAGCAATCGAGTAGAGGTAGGGGAAAAGGGGAACAAGGCAACCGTGAGTACTCATCCAAAGTACTGCAAGCAAGGAGCTACACTACATATGCATGGATATATGTAAAGGCCATATCGAGTGGACTGAACTGCAGAATGCCGAATAAGAGGGGTAGCTAGTCTTAACGAAGACTACGCTCGGACACCTGTCTTGCAACAGGTAGGAGGGACGATCTGAAGTCCTCCAAGTAACATCATATAGCAATAATCCTACCCGCAATCCCCGCTCATATCCCCGAGCGAGAGCGACCACCGGTTGTATCTGGCACTTGGAAGGGTGTGTTTTATCAAGTATCCGGTTCTAGTTGTCATAAGCTCAAGGTACAACTCCAAGTCGCCCTGTTACCGAAGATCACGGCTATTCGAATAGATTAACTTCCCTGCAGGGGTGCACCATCTTACCCAAAGACGCTTGATCCCATTTGGCGGACACACTTTCTCGGATCATGCCCGCCGCGGAAGATCAACACGCCGCAGCCCCACCTAGGCACAACAGAGGCCAACACGCCGGTCTAAACCTAAGCGCGCAGGGTGCAGGCCCATCGCCTCGAAAGCACACTGCGACGCGTCTGTGACGCGGCCGAAGCAGACCTAGCCCAAGAAAGCGTTCGGTCCAATCCGGTAGCGCCGCCCGTCGCCGACGTCTGAAGTGCCGGTGATACCACGACGCCGGGATACCCATAACTACTCCCGCGTAGATGGTTAGTGCGTATAAGCTCGTAGCCAACCCAGATCAAATACCAAGACCTCGTTAAGCGTGTTAAGTAACCGCGAACGCCGAACAGGGCCAGGCCCACCTCTCTCCTAGGCGGTCTCAACCTGCCCTGCCGCTCCGCCACAATGATCCACTCGCGGGTGCTCCATCAGCCGACCCGACTTTAGTCTCCACATGTATCATGTATAAGTATATAGTATATACCCATGATCAACTCCCGAGTGATCACAGCCCGATAGTATAGCACGGCAGACGGACAAGTATGAAGGGTCACAGATGAATGTACTAGCATCCTATACTAAGCATATAGGATTGCAGGTAAGGTAACTTGAAGTTACAAGGACAAAGCTATGCAAAGAAGATAGGAGTATCGAAAACAAGAATATGCTATGCTACTCTAATGCAAGTAGTGTAGATAAGAGTAGGCGATATCTGGTGATCAAGGGGGGGCTTGCCTGGTTGCTCTGGCAAGAGAGGGAGGTCGTCAACACCGTAGTCGAACTGGCCAGCTGCAGCGTCGGTCTCGTAGTCTACCGAAGAGAAGAGGGGGAAGAAACAATGAATACACGGTAACAGATGCATAATGATGCATGACATGCCAAGAAGCGATGCTAGGCGTGCCCTAACGTGGTAAGAAGGGTACTGGTTTAGGGGGAAAACATCCGGGAAGTTATCCCGGTTCCGGACGTCTGTCAGACTGATGCACGGAGAGGAAAGTTTGCAGGTTCGATAGGTTAGAGACGTGTGGTGGACGAACGGACTGCGTATCCGGGTTCGTCTCGCCGTTCTGAGCAACTTTCATGTTGAAATTATTTTAATCCGGATTACGGATTAAAAGATATGATTTTTAAAAGATTTTATTAATTTCTGGAATTTAATTAATTATTTAATTAATTTCGAAAATGCATTTATGACATTAGCATGATGTCATGCTGACGTCATCAGTCAACAGGGTTGACTGAGTCAACCCTGACAGGTGGGTCCCGCATGTCATTCACTAATGACTAATTAACCTAATCAGATTTAATTAACATTACTTAATTAAGTTAATTAATGATTAGGGTTAATTAGTTCAGTATTAATTAGTTTAATTAATTACTCAATTAATTAATTAATTAATTAGTTATTTAATTAATTTATATTCATTTCATTTTGTTTTTAGTTCTGTTTTAATTTAAAACGTTCCTTTTGTTTTTTTTTTTGGGGGTGGGGCCCTACACGCTGTGTCTGAGGCCCAATCAGGCGTGTGGTTGGTGGCTACGCCTGTTCGGGCACGCAACTGTGGGCGGTCGAGGCGCGATCGGGGATCGGGGCGCCGAGGCCACTGAGGGGCCTGGACATGCAGCCACCACTGCTGGCTCGCCGGCCCAGCAGCGGCGCCATGAAGCCTCGGGCGACGAAGGGGCAGTAGTTCGGGCCGAGCGAACGTCGTCTTGGGAAAAACGAGGGGTGGACGCCGCTAGGGCGCCGCTAAGGGCGCCGGAGCGGTTCACCGTCGGAGGAGAAGGAAGGGAAAGGCTGCGGTGGCCGGGCCGATCGGATCCGGCGGGGAGGAAGAGGGAACGGGGGGCGGTGCGCGCATGGCGACCGAACCGGCGAGGGGGTCGGGCTGGCCACTGGCGTCGACGAGGAGAGAGCGGAGCCGGGGGGGTTCTTTGCGGTGGCGGCCGGAGCCTTCGTCGCCACGGGGGGGGGGAAAGGAGGAGCCTCACGTGGGGTAGGGTCTCGGCCAGCGGGCTCGATGGGGGCTGGGAGACCGCCGGGAGGAGGTCGGGAAGGGCGCCCGCGACGGGAGGCGTGGAGGCCGAGCCGATCATGGGCGATCGCCGCCTGCCTGGGGGGACGGACGGGGAGGAGAGGGCTCCTAGGCGGCGACGAGGAGGAGGGGAGGTCCCGGCTGGGGGGGGCGGGGGGCCGCCGACGAAGACGTGGGAGAGGCGTGGCGGAGGGGGGCTCGGTCGGGGGTTCTCTCCGCCCCCGATCCGATCGGGGAGAGGGCGAGGGGAGCGGGGCGCGTGGGGGGGAGGAGTGGGGTGGCGGCTAGGGTTAGCCGCGGAGTGGGGGGTTATGCGGGCGGGTGGGCGGTGGGCCGCCAGGGGAAGGGGAATGGGCCAAGTGGGGAGAGGGGAGGGCTGCTGGGCCAGGGGGGTTTTCCCCCCTTTGATTTATTTTTGTTTTCTCTTTTTATTATTTTCTTTTTCAGTTTTTAGTTTATTTAAAATGCCAGAGCCTTTTATAAAAATTTGTGCACCCCACCAATATTAGGTTAGCTATTTTAGGCAACCCCCGAACATTTTAGAATTTATTTTCGAAACTTTTTATCGTTTGTTTTATTTTTAATTTTTGTTTTAGGACGGGTCCGTATCAACGAGTAGTTAATTAACAGATCCGGGGTGATTACTGTTCCCTAATCATCCGGGTGTTACAAATCTCCTCCACTACAAGAAATCTCGCCCCGAGATTTAGGAGGTAGAAGGAAAGAGTGCGGATATTCATCTCAGAGACGATCCTCGCTCCCGTGTGGCTTCGTCTTGAGTGATTCGACCATTGGACTTTGAGGAACTTGATCGCCTTCGACGGGTGCGGCGCTCAGCTTGGTCGAGAATGCGGACCGGATGCTCCTTATAGGAGAGGTCCCGCTGCATTCGAGCACTTCATGGTCCATCGCCGGATTGGGTCCTTGAAGCAGCGTCGGAGTTGGGACACGTGGAACACATCGTGAACCCGAGAAAGGTTCGACGGAAGCTCCATTGATAAGCCACTTTTCCACGCCTTTCCGAATAGTGAAAGGGCCAATATAACGGGCGCTAACTTGCCCTTGATCCCGGCGGTGAGCACCCTTCATTGGTGTAACGCGAAGATAGGCCTTTTCGCCAAAGTTGATAGACCATGTCTTTGTGATGACGGTCATAATTACTCTTTTGACGCGATCGAAAGCGGTCTTGAGATTCTCGCGAATAATGCGGACTTGTTCTTCGGCATATTGGATAATATCCGGACCGAAGAGTGGACGTTCCCCAGTTTCTGACCAGTTCAGAGGGGTTCGGCACTTTCGTCCATATAACACTTCGAAGGGGGCCATCTTCAGACTAGCTTGATAGCTATTATTATAAGAGAACTCAGCATACGGGAGAGATTCCTCCCATTTCTTGCAAGGAACGACACAAGCTCAAGCATGTCTTCGAGAATTTGGTTGACACGCTCAACTTGCCCTTGGGACTGCGGATGAAACGCAGTACTGAAAGATAAATGAGTACCCATAGCTTCTTGAAAACTTGCCCAGAATCTTGAAGTGAATAAGCTGCCACGGTCCGAACTGATAACCAGTGGAATACCGTGAAGTGAAACAATTTTGGACATATATAGCGTTGCAAGCTGGCTAGCAGTGATCGTTTCTTTGACCGCCAGAAAATGTGCAACTTTAGAAAGCCGGTCAATGACGACAAGAATAGCATCATTACCTTTCTGCGATTTGGAAATCCAGTGACGAAGTCCATTTCAACATGGTCCCATTTCCATTCGGGAATAGAGATAGGTTGCAGAGTTCCAAAGAGGCCTTTGATGTTCGCTTTGATACGACGGCAAACGTCACACTCGTAAACATAGCGAGCAATGTCCCGCTTCATATTAGACCACGTAATCTCGATTTAATGTCTTGATACATCTTTGTACTGCCGGGATGGATACATAGAGGCGTATCATGAGCTTCTTGCATAACCTTCCGAGTCATATTCAGATTTTCCTTCTTACACGGCACAACTAGGCGGCCTTTGAAGTACAAAGCGCGATCATCAGCAATAGTGAAGGATGAGGATTTCCTTTCCGATGTCTTGTTTAAGCTTGTAGACTTGAGTCAAATCCTGCATTGTCTTTATGGTGCCCACGAGATCGGGTTCAACAGCCAGGTATAAAGGAACCCGGGAAACAACACGGAGATTCATCTTGCGGAACTCCGGAGGAGGGGAGCGAGTGCACCCGGAGGAACAATATGGAGGTTCAGCTTTCTGAATTCTTCGACAAGTGGGGCTGAACTTGGTGAACTCAAGGTGGTTGCAGATGACTTGCGGCTCAAGGCATCAGCCATTACATTAGCCTTGCTCGGCGATAGGAAATACCCAAATCAAAGTCTGCAACAGTCTCCATCCATCTCTGCTGACGGAGGTTCAGGTCTGGCTGAGTAAGCAGATACTTCAGACTTTGGTGGTCGGTGTAGATCTCATAACGATTACGAGAAGGTAATGTCGCCATCGCTTTAGCGCATGAATGACAGCAGCAAGTTCGAGGTCGTGAACTGGGTAGTTCTCCTCGTGAGGGCGAATCGTCGAGAGGCATAAGCAACCACTTTGCGCTCTTGCATTAGGACACCGCCTAAACCTTGACGAGATGTGTCGCGATAAATGACGAAGTCCTTCTTAGTATCGGGAGGAGCTAGCATCGGGCAGAAGTCAACTTGTCTTTGAGTGCTCGAAACTTTCCCGACACTTATCGTCCATTGAACTTGACGCCTTATGCAACAGGTTAGTCGAGGCTGGCAATCTTGGAGAAGTTCTCATTTAATCGACGGCAATAGTCAAGTAGACCGAGAAAACTTCGACTTGCTTAACGCTCTTGGAGGAGTCCAATCGAGAATAGCCTGAACTCGCTCGGGGTTGACGGCAATACCATCCTTAGAGATGACATGTCCAAGGTAGGTTACTTGGAAGCCAGAATTCACACTTGGAGAACTTGGCATAGAGTTGATGCTCTCGTAGCTTTTCCAAAGACAAGACGAAGATGTTCAGATGTTCTTCTTCATTCTTGGAATAGATCAGATATCATCCAGATAAACCACGATTTAACTTGTCGAGGTAATCCATGAATATATAGTTCATCAAAGTGAGAGAAGGTGGCTGGAGCATTGGTTAAGCCGAAGACATGACGGTGTACTCGTATGAACCATAACGAGTCACAAATGCGGTCTTGGGGATATCCTCCTCACGAACACGGATCTGGTGGTAACCCAACCTCAAGTCGAAGTTTCGAGAACATCGACGAACCAGCCAATTGATCATAAAGATCATTGATCCGAGGAAGAGGATACTTATTCTGAATGGTAGCTTGATTTATAGGACGGTAGTCTTGGACCAATCGGTTTGTCCCATCCTTCTTCTTGACAAAGAGAGAAGGTGCTCCCCAAGGTGAGCAACTTGGGCGAATGAAACCGCTTTGAAGAGATTTGTCGATTTCCTCCTTTAGTTCAAGGAGTTCATGCGGCGGCATCTTGTAGGGTCGCTTGGCTATAGGAGTGGTGCCTGGTTTCAAGTCGATGACGAATTCGACAGCTCTAGCAGGGGGAATCCCTGGAAGTTCTTCAGGAAAGACGTCTTGGAAATCGCAAACGACAGGAATGTTTTCAATTCCCTCGAGGGTGCGGCGCTCAATGCATTCAATGCATAGAGCCTTGCCTCGCATCTTGAACCGCACGAGCATTGTAGCTACGATTTCATCGAAGGGTGCAGCAGATGGACGGTCTTAGTGGCGCAAACGATTGACGCCGTATGCGCTTTCAACCAATCCATCCCCAAAATGAGGTCGATGTTAGACGTCTTCAGGATAATGGGGGAGGCATAGAATTCCAACCCTTCGATTTCCACGGGGACGTCGACGCCAACCATGGAGGTTTGACATTGTCCCAATGGGGTTTTTACCACTACCGAAGAGTTCATCTCTTCACACTTAACGTCGTGCTTGTATGCAAAGTCTTCAGACATGAATGAATGCGATGCTCCTGAATCGAATAAAACAGATGCAGGTACTGAATTTACGAGAAGTGTACCCATCACAGTGGCAGGCTGGTCTTGAGCTTCGTTCAGATCAACGTGGTTGGCCTGAGCTTGCCCATAAGACTTGCCAGTGTTGTTGCGGTTCTGGGTGTTTCCACGGCCGATTATGGAAGGGCCACCTGATTCGTTTCGTTGCATTCTCTAGCACGGTGCCCTCGCTGTCCGCACCAAGCATAAGCCATTATTGGGAGTGGGAACAGAGCTTGGGGTGGTGGAGCTGGAAGCTTCGCTGCTTAGCTGTAGGCGCATTTAGGTGTAGCATAGTTCTGCTTTGAAGCAGGAGCATTCGGCTGGTACATGCTGTTGGGAATCCATATCTTGCGCTTCTGCGAGGACGGGCTCAAGATGAGCCCGTGTCACGGTTGCGCTGTTAGAGCTCGTATTCCTGCAGACCAGTTTCGACGTTGATAGCTTTGTTCACCAAGGTGGCGAAATCAGCAAAGTCGCACTAGGAGTGCGAGCTTGATGTCGCCTTGAAGACCGTCACGGAACTTCTCCGTCTGCAGGCATCGCTTGCAATATCCTCTTCAAAGATAGCGAGACAAGTCCAGAACTCGCCGATAGGCTTCAACAGTCTTGTTGCCTTGGGTGAGGATGCGGAACTCACGCTTCTTCCGGTCCATGACCCCTTGAGGGATGAAGCGGCACGGAAGGCAGCCCGGAAGTCCGCCAGTGATGAGTGTTCCAAGCGGCAGAGTACGCCGTGGCTGTCCCACCATTGAGCTGCGGGTCCCTTCAGAAGAAGGAAGCAAAAGTGACATAGCTGGCAGGGGCTACATCGGCAGACTCCATCTCATAGGTGATGTCACGGAGCCACCATCGCATCCAAAGGGCTGAGTTGAGCTGCGGTACACGCTGGGGTTCAGCGTATGAAATCCTCGCAGAGTTGTCCCGTTTGGGTCTTTGGTGCATATTCGGGCGAGGGAACTGAGCCATCATGTTCTCCATGAACTGGCGATTCATCTCGAGCTATTGGATCATACCAGCCATGTACTCAGGCGGTGGTGGGAAGTTGGCCCCACGACCACGACTGCTGGCCTAACCATCCTGCTATTATATAACAGGTAGTTCAAGATTTGAGAAATTAAGCAAGAGACAGGAATCATTCATGATGAAACATGCATAATGAAAGTAGCATGATGGGAACTACATAGTAGTTGGCATATCTTACAAAAGGAATCATGCATAGAGTTCGATACATAGAGTCCAAAGACATAGACTACTACATCATAGGCGGCACACATGTGCTCATGGCGAATACATCAAACACTAACAAGCAAGTCTACATCAGTCCCATGCGGTATCGCTGGAGGTAGTCAGAGCTCGAAAAGCTGATAGTGCGGCGGTGGATAGTCCTCCACGCCGGTGACTGGGGCCGCGGATACTCGGTGCTGAATCCGACGCCCGTGTGGCGAGAAAGGGGCCAAGCGCGGAGAGTAGCCTCCCACGCCCGCCAACCGACACCCCTGGGCATCACGGTCTGGCGGGTAGATCGCAGAACGCGGCAGCTCTCCGGAACGGACAAAGGGTGCATCAGCGTCGAGCACGGTAGAGGTGCCGACGGGTGATGTACAACTCGTGGCGAAGAGCCCGGTTAGCTCGATCCAGCCTATCGGCATGCGTAACAAAGTTCGATGGTGGAAGGGCTCTCTGGTGACGATGGTGTAGGCAGCAGTAGTAACCCTCCTCACCAACATCGACGCGATAGCAATGTGCTCAAGGGGAGGTGTCCAACTCGATACTCGCACGAAGACGTGTCAGAGCAGCATAAGCAGCATCGTGGACTGCCATATCGATAGTCACTCCAACACCATGTGCGGTGTGCAGCACAGTAGTGGACTCGTACTCCCGAGAGTAGAGGTGGACGATGGCGCGGTACTACTCCTGGTTATAGTCATGGTACTCCTCATAGACGGTGTACTCAGGGTGCCAGCGATAACCCAGATAGGTCATCATCTCGGCTAGCACCGCAGGTGATCCCGAGGCACCAATGGCCGTCGTGTGGCGCACGACCTGCCTCGTGGGTTCCATCTGAAAACAAAGACGTTTCAAAGGAGTCAAATGATATTGTGGAAATTGCTCACATACAATTCCAAAAACAACTAAGGCTATATCCAACTTTGGGGTGAATGCGATCACGGGATCCTAGTGATAGTTAGTAAAATCGTTTAACCCGAGTAGAACAGAGTTCAGAGTCCCCGAGTAAAGGTCGAGGAGTAAAAGATCCTAGTACCACCCGATGGCGACGCAGCCCATAAGACACACAGCCATGTTAGTAAAAGTTTTGTAAAGTCTAGACTCGACTTCGGCCAAGGAGTGTGGAAGGGGGATTCCTACAGGCAGTCGGCTCTGATACCAACTTGTGACGCCCTCGATTCAATCATACACTAATCATGCACGCAAATGTGTACGATCAAGATCAAGGACTCACGGAAGATATCACAACACAACTCTACAAATAAAATAAGTCATACAAACATCATAATACAAGCCAGGGCCTCGAGGGCTCGAATACAAGTGCTCGATCATAGACGAAGTCAGCGAAGCAACAATATCTGAGTACGACATAAGTTAAACAAGGTGCCATAAGATGGCTAGCACAAACTGGGATACAGACGAAGAGGAGCAGGCCTCCCGCCCGGGATCCTCCTAGGTCACTCCCGGTCGCCGTCGCCGGGCTGCACGTAGTAGTAGGCGCCTCCAGAGTAGTAGTCGCCGAGGCGGTGGCGCCGGATCCTGGGCTCCATCGTCTGTTGCAGCAATCAAGTAGAGGTAGGGGAAAAGGGGAACAAGGCAACCGTGAGTACTCATCCAAAGTACTGCAAGCAAGGAGCTACACTACATATGCATGGATATATGTAAAGGCCATATCATGGACTGAACTGCAGAATGCCGTAATAAGAGGGGGTAGCTAGTCTTAACGAAGACTACGCTCGACACTGCCTTGCAAATGTAGGAGGGGACGATCCAAGTCCTCCAACTAACATCATATAGCAATAATCCTACCCGCAATCCCCGCTCATATCCTCGAGCGAGAGCGACCACCGTTGTATCCGCACTTGGAAGGGTGTGTTTTATCAAGTATCCGGTTCTAGTTGTCATAAGCTCAAGGTACAACTCCAAGTCGCCCTGTTATCAAGATCACGGCTATTCAATAGATTAATCACTGCAGGGTGCACCATCTTACCCAAAGACGCTTGATCCCATTTGGCGGACACACTTTCCGGTCATGCCCGCCGCGAAGATCAACACGCCGCAGCCCCACCTAGGCACAACAGAGAGGCCAACACGCCGGTCTAAACCTAAGCGCCGCAGGGTCTGGGCCCATCGCCTCGAGCACACTCGCATGTTGCGACGTGCCGAAGCGACCTAGCCCAAAGAAGCGCTCCAGTCCAATCCGCGCGCCGCCCGTCACGACGTCTGAAGTACTTCGGCCGATACCACGACGCCGAGATACCCATAACTACTCCCCCGTAGATGGTTAGTGCGATAAGCTCAGAGCCAACCCAGATCAAATACCAAGACCTCGTTAAGCAGTTAAGTAATCGCGAACGCCGAACAGGCCAGTCCACCTCTCTCCTAGGCGGTCTCAACCTGCCCTGCCGCCTCCGCCACAATGATCCACTCATGGGTGCTCCATCACCGACCCGACTTTAGTCTCCACATGTATCATGTATAAGTATATAGTATATACCCATGATCAACTCCCGAGTGATCACAGCCCGATAGTATAGCACGCGGACGGACAAGTATGAAGGGTCACAGATGAATGTACTAGCATCCTATACTAAGCATATAGGATTGCGTAAGGTAACAATGTGGTTACAAGGACAAAGCTATGCAAAGATAGGAGTATCTCAAAACAAGAATATGCTATGCTACTCTAATGCAAGCGGTGTAGATAAGAGTAGGCGATATCTGGTGATCAAGGGGGCTTGCCTGGTTGCTCGGCAAGAGAGGGAGGTCGTCAACACCGTAGTCGAATCGCCACCGCAATGGCCGGTCTCAGTAGTCTACCAAGAGAAGAGGGGAAGAAACAATGAATACACGGTAACAGATGCATAACGATGCATGACATGCCAAGAAGCGATGCTAGGCGTGTTCTAACGTGGTAAGAAGGGTACTGGTTTAGGGGAAAACATCCGGAAGTTATCCTGGTCCGGACGTCGCACGATGATGCACCGAGAGGAAAGTTTGCAGGTTCGATAGGTTAGAGACGTGTGGTGGACGAATGCATCGCGATTCGGGTTCGTCTTGCCGCTCGAGCAACTTTCATGTTGAAATTATTTTAATCCGGATTACGGATTAAAAGATATGATTTTTAAAAGATTTTATTAATTTCTAGAATTTAATTAATTATTTAATTAATTTCGAAAATGCATTTATGACATCAAGATGATGTCATGCCGATTATCATCAACAGGGTTGATCGAGTCAACCCCGATGTGGGTCCCGCATGTCATTCACTAATGACTAATTAACCTAATCAGATTTAATTAACATTACTTAATTAAGTTAATTAATGATTAGGGTTAATTAGTTCAAGATAATTAGTTTAATTAATTACTCAATTAATTAATTAATTAATTAGTTAGTTAATTAATTTATATTCATTTCATTTTGTTTTTAGTTCTGCTTTTAATTTAAAACGTTCCTTTTGTTTTTTTTTTTAAAGGGGCCCCACGCTGGGTCTGAGGCCTAACAGCGCGGCGGTTGCAGGCTACGCCTGTTCGGGCACCGAACTGGGCGGTCGGGCGCGATCCGTGGGGATCGGGGCGCCGAGGCCACGGGGGCGGCTTGGCATGGCACTGGCTGGCTGCTGTCGGCAAGCGAAGCGGCGCCATGAAGTCGGGGCGACGAAGCGGGCCGGTAGTTCGGGCCGAGCCGAACGTCGTATGGGAAAACGAGGGGCTCGGGCGAGGCTCGGGAGGCTGCTGGCTCGGTCGAGGGAACGGGGGCGCCGCTAGGGGCGCCGGAGGGGTTCGCCGTCGGAGGGGAGAAGGAAGGGGGGGAAGGCCCGTGCGGTGGCCGGGCCGATCGGATCCGGCAGGGGAGGAAGAGGGAACGGGGGCGCTGGCGCTGTGCATGGCGACCGAACCGGGCGACGGGCCGGTCGGGGCCACGACGCCGACGAGGAGAGAGCGGAGCGGGGGTTTCTCTGTGCTGGCGGCCGAGCCTTCGCCGACGGGGGGGGGAAAGGAGGGAGCCTCACAGGGGGTAGGGTCTCGGCCGGCGGGCTCGACAATGGGGAGACCGCCGGGAGGAGGTCGGGAAGGGCGCGGCGACGGGAAGCGTGGAGGCCGAGCCGATCACATGGCGGCCGCCGGGCTCGTGGGGCGACGGAGGGAGGTCCGGGCGGGGGGGGGGGGCCGCCACGAAGACGTGGGAGAGGCGGCGGAGGGGCTCGGTCGGGGGTTCTCCGCCCGATCCGATCGGGAGAGGGCGAGGCGGGCGCGTGGGGGAGGAGTGGGGTGGCGGCTAGGGTTAGCCGCGGAGTGGGGGGGTTATGCGGCCTGCGGCTGGGCCGGTGGGCCGGCCCAGGGGGGGAAGGGGGAATGGGCCAAGTGGGGAGAGGGAGGGTTGTCGGGCCAGGGGTTTTCCCCCCTTTGATTTATTTTTGTTTTCTCTTTTTATTATTTTCTTTTTCTGTTTTTAGTTTATTTAAAATGCCAGAGCCTTTTATAAAAATTTGTGCACCCCACCAATATTAGGTTAGCTATTTTAGGCAACCCCCGAACATTTTAGAATTTATTTTCAAAACTTTTTATCGTTTGTTTTATTTTTAATTTTTGTTTTAGGACGGGTCCGTATCAACGAGTAGTTAATTAACAGATCCGGGGTGATTACTGTTCCCTAATCATCCGGGTGTTACAGGCAGGTCCCAAAATATAGATTTCTTCTTCCACATGGGTGCGCGTCCGTCAGCGTCCTTTGGAACAGGTTGTCCGCCAGGACCCTTTCCAAATATCACCTTCAAATCCTTGACCATATCATGTACATCAAGATCAAGACGGTGGCGAGGCTTCGTCCGCTGATCCGCCTCACCTTTGAAATGCTTGCCTTTCTTTCTTACGGATGCCTGCTCGGAAGAAATCGACGATGTCCTGTACACATTCTTCTTACAACTATTCAAATATATCTTGTCGGTATCGTCCAAACAAGCGTGCATCCGCGGTATCCCTTGTTTGTCTGTCTCCGAAGGTTACCGAGAGCAGGCCAATCATTGATGGTCACGAACAGCAACGCCTTTAGGTCAAATTCTTCCCCATGTGCTCATCCCATGCACGCACACCTGTTCCATTCCACGCTTGTAAGAGTTCTTCAACTAATGGCCTTAGGTACACATCAATGTCGTTGCCGGGTTGCTTAGGGCCTTGGATGAGCACCGCATCATAATGAACTTCCGCTTCATGCACAACCAATTAGGAAGGTTATACAAACATAGAGTCACGTGCCAGGTGCTATGGTTGCTGCTCGCTCCCCAAAAGGATTAATGCCATCTGCGCTTAGACCAAACCATACGCTCCTTGCGCCATCCGCAAACTCCTTCCGCATTTCTTTCGATTTTTCTCCACTCGTGACCCGTCACCGGTACTCTCAACTTTCCGCCTTTCTTACGGTCTTCTTCGTGCCATCGACGCTTTGGCATGCTCTTTGTTTTGGAACAACGTTTCAACCGTGGTATTATAGGAGAATACCACATCACCTTGGCAGGAATCTTCTTCCGGGCGCTCTCCTCGACATCACCATGCTCATCATGGCTGATCTTATAGCGCAATGCACCACATACCGGCAAGCGCTCAAATCCTCGTACTCACCGCGGTAGAGGATGCAATCATTAGGGCATGCATGTATCTTCCGCACCTCTAACCCTAGAGGGCGACATCCTTCTTTGCTTCAGACGCATTTCGGGCAATTCGTTGTCCTTGGAAGCATATCCTTTATCATTACCAAGAACTTTCCAAATCCCTTGTCGATACACCATTCTCTACCTTCCATTGCAGCAATTCCAGTGTGGTGCCCAGCTTTTTCTTGTCACCCACGCAATTCGGGTACAACAATTTTTATGATCCTCTAACATGCGCTGCAACTTCTTCTTCTCCAAATCACTTGCGTAGTTTTTTCTTTGCATCGGCAATGGCCCGACCTAGATCATCAACGGGCTCATCCGATGCCTCTTCTTCAGCTTCTTCCCGCATTGCCGACCCAGCTTCTTCCCGCATTACACGCTCAGCTTCTTCCCCATTGTTGTATCATCGTATTCAGGGAACCCATGGCGGGATAGCTGTCGTCGTCCTCTTCTTCTTTATTGTCTTCCATCATAACCCCTCTTTCTCCGTGCTTGGTTCAAATATTATAGTGGGGCATGAAACCGACTCAAATAGGTGGACGTGAATGGTTCTTGACGAGAGTAATTGCGACCATTCTTACAGCCAAAGACATGGACAAGGCATAAAACCATCCACCCGCTTGTTTGCCTCAGCAAGCAAGCGAGAAAAGTATGCACGCCTCAACGAACTGGGAGAGCATCGGTCATCATACATCCATTGCCGCTCATCTTCATTACACAACAATCGAATAGACCAAATTAATACAAGTTCATACATAAAGTTCATACAACACTTAAATGCAACAAACAAATAACTCTCTAGCTAAAGCATTTAAATGCAACAACAAATGCGATCAAGATCGCAACTAAGGTAACAATTGATCCAACAGCATAATGATACCAAGCCTCACTATCGATGGCATATTTTCTAATCTTTCTTATCTTCAAGCGCATTTTCTCCATCTTGATCTTGTGATCATCGATGACATCGGCAACATGCAACTCCAATTCCATCTTCTCCCCCTCAATTCTTTTCAATTTTTCTTTCAAGTACTCGTTTTCTCTTTCAACTAAATTTAACCTCTCGACAATAGGGTCGGTTGGAATTTCCGGTTCACATACCTCCTAGATAAAAATATCTATGTCAACTTGATGGGCATAATTTGTCATAAACATGAAATGCAACAAATAGTTTTAAAAGAGAATATACCACATCCGAATCATAACAAGGACGAGGGCCGACGGGGACAGATATCAAAACCATGGCACTATGTATAACAAACAACGTACGGGTAAGATAATTATTATACGAGTAACTATATATCCAAATCACACAAGCATCAATTTTTTATATAAAATTTCATGAACAAGAGGCTCACCACAAGGTGGTGCCGTATGGACGGCAAGGGCGATCGACGGTGGTTACGACAGAGATTTAGAAGGCACTAAGTAAACCACGCCTACATATGCAAACTAAGTGTTATTTTGACCTCAAATTGCATATAAATCAAATACTACCACATATAATTCCTCCCAAATTACTAAAACCCACAATTAATCACTATATAAACCAATGCAAGAGCTAATCTAGCAATGAGAGATGAAAGGACAAAGTTGCTAACCTTGGTGATCATTTGAATGGATGAGGGCTCAAATCTTGACAAATTTGGGGCAAATTTTGTGATGAACTCGAGAGGAAGAAGGGAAGAACAGAGGAGAGGGAGAGGGAAAGGGGAAGAACAGAAAGGGTGGACGAAGGATTTATATAGACGACATTTAGTACCGGTTCGTGCCATTAACCGGTACTAAAGGTGCCGGAAGGGCCCCATTCGACAATATCCTGCCACCACTCTATTAGTACCGGTTCGCAGACGAACCCGGTGCTAAAGGTTTTCCACGAACAGGTACTAAAGAGCTCCTCCCGGCTAGCCGTTGAAACCGGCATTAATGACAACATTAGTGCCGGTTCTGTTACAAACCGGGACTAATGTGTCTTACATTTGACCCTTTTTCTATTAGTGTTTAGAATGAATAAAAAAATCAAAGAAACACATGGTCCAGCAGGGCTGCTGGGTAGTGTCAGCAAAGGCACGAGGAGTACGTGTGCGGTATGGACTGGAATCACATCGCGAGCGACGGTTTTACATGATCAATCTGTGCCTTATAAGTTTTTTTTCCTGAGAAAACTCATTTAACCAATAAAAGGTACATTCCTTTATTTCTCTAGCAACGTTGTGCAGATGACTTGGTTCGTGCAACCATGCTCCTTCAAAGCGACCATGGCTCCAGTCCTTGTGTTCCGCTGTTTGTTTGTTTTTTTCATGAGATGTGTTCCGCTGATTCTTTTTTGAGGCGAAACGCTGCGTGCAATGAAACGACCTAGAAAAAAATGAAGGGGTATTTTATACTTATGAGCTGCATGATGGGTAATTACTATCAACTTCGAGATAATGGGTAATTACTTTTTTTTAGGCAGAACGATGTGTGCAGTGAAACGACCTAGAAAAAAAATGAAGGGTAATTTTGTGACTTATGGATGACATGATGGATAACTACAATCAATTTTAATATGGGTCAAAAGGTCGAAAAAACCTTTCTTTATTGCATTAGGTAGTATGAATTGAAGTGTACACAAATGACGTGGCCGATCTTACATGTTTGGTTGAACCTCGTTTTCCATCTTTGTTGGTCGCAGTAGCCCAACCAATGGATGAACCACGAGGGATTAGCAAGGGAAAGTAGCACAATCTCTCTGGCGCAGAAAGCATCATTCCAATTTCCAAAGTAGCAGTAGTGTATTCTTTTTACCCCTTTTTTAGGAAAAAGTAGTACTGCTCCTAGTCCTAGCAGACAGACGGTGACAGGAGCACGAAAAAGCCCATCAGCATCCTGTTGTCTCCCGTCCCGGGAGCCCATCATCTCCCAGCCTCTCTCTACTCCTTCAATCATTCGCCGCAACCAGCCGCCACCTACCACAGACACTCCCATTCCCCTCGTCTCTCTGCACAGCACAGCGCAGCAGCAGCAGAGTGAGTAGATCCGGGACCGGGAAGGCGTCGGAAGCAGCCGCACGCGCACGTGCTCGCCGGAGCGCAGGGGTTGGATGGTTTGCTTGCCGCGGCAGCCGCCCTATCTCGCTCACCGGCCCGGCGACCGCGTCAGATCAGATCCCTCTCGCGCGTCTAGCTAGGTACGTACTGTATTATTTTTTTCTCACCTCCGTCTGGCAGCAAGCAGCTACTTATATAAAACTGAGTTTGACCGGCCAAGAATTTGCTCCCGTGCGCGTCTCACGGGCAGGTCTGACCGCTGGCGGTCAGGCCAGCAGGTATTAAAAATAGGACTTCGCCATAAATCTGACGTCAGATTTTTTTTACCACGACAAACAAACTGAAGGATTTTTTTTTTTTTGCGACTGAAACTGAAGGATTTTCATAATATAAATTGTGTTCTTTGAGGATGGCAAGTTAGTTGGTAAACATGGCAGATCCGCCTTAGTTATTTTCTTTGTCAAAAATTGTCGTGCTTGGAAACTAAATTTGCCATGAATAACATCAGATTTATCATGCCTAAAAATCTGTTAGCTTTTTAGTGTTTCCGTAAAAATATCTAACTAGCTCATGGATGGATTTGTTCTTCAGAATGCCATCTCCTAGTGTAAAAAAGCGCTATTATATAATGATATTATGGGACTATTAAAAATAGGACTCCACTACAAATCTGGTGTTAGATTTTTTATCATGGCAAACTGAACTTTTTCATGATAAATTATGTTGTGTGAGGATGGCAAGTTAGTTGGTGCACATGGCAAATCCGCCTCGGTTAATTTTTTTGTCAAAAATTGTTGCGCTTGGAAACTAAATTTGCCATGAATAACGTCAGATTTATCATGCCTAAAAATCTGTTAGCTTTTTAGTGTTTCCGTAAAAATATCTAACTAGCTCATGGATGGATTTGTTCTTCAGAATGCCATCTCCCGGTGCTGCGTCCATCACTTGATTGCTACAACTAAAGCACACAAGAAATTAGAAAGAGAGAGCTAGTCAAGCGAGCCACATCATGGCGGACCGGCTGGCAGTTGGTTTGTCGAAATCGGTGGTGGTGGGGCGATCACCAAGATCCAGTCGGCCATCGACGAGGATGCCAGGCTTCGGCAAAAGGTGAAGCGCGACCTTGTGTCAATCACGTTGGAGCTGGAGATGATGCAGTCGTTCCTCGACGATGCCAACGAGGAGATGAAGAATAATCTGGTGAGGACCTGGGTGAAGCACATTCGCCAGCTCGCCTACGATGTTGAAGACTGCGTCGAAAATGTTGTACAGCTGGACGACAAGCCAATCTTCTGGCGCCGGCTGCTCCCGTCCTGGATGGCGCCGCCGCTGCCGTTGGACGAGGCCGTGGAGGAGCTGGAGCAGCTCAAGTGCAGGGTGGAGGATGTAAACAACTGCTACAGACGCTACAACCTCATCAACTTCGAGTCTGCTGCGGGGTCATCATCCAAACTAGCGCACGGCACAACCGCATACGAGATGCTGCTCGCCGACACAAGGCGCACCACCAAGAGGCAGCACAGCCACTTGGATGACCTCACCAGCCATATAATCACCAACAAAGTACACAAGCACCTGCAAGTGATCTCCTTGTGGGGGTCGGCCGGCGATCTTGGGACCACATCCATCATCAGGGAGACCTACAATGATCCAGAAATCTGTCAATATTTTGCTTGCCGTGCATGGGTGAAGCTGGTGCATCCCTTCAGTCCCCACGACTTCATCCGGAATCTTATGGCCCAGTTCTACGCAAACTCTTGCAAAGAAGAAGAAAATGTTGCAACCGTAGGTATGCATGCATGTCCTATCCAAGATGGATACCACCCATGCTCATCTGTTCAAGGAGTTTGAGCAGCTAGTCACACAAAAGACGTACCTCGTCGTCTTGGAAGGCCTGTCAAACATGGTAGAGTGGGATGTCATCAGGACGTTTCTTCCTCACAGCGAGGAGGCGGGAGGAAGCTGTATCATTGTGTCTACGCAGCAACTCGAAATAGCAAGCTTGTGCATCGGCCATTCTTACCAGATATTGGAGCTGAAACACTTCTCGCCTCAGCATTCCATTGTGCCTTCTTCAAGGTATGTCTACAACACCAATTTTTTCCTTTTACTCTTCAAAGTTTGTTTTTGCTGAATGTTTGGACAATACTGTCTTTATGACACATGTTAATTTGATTCTGCCTATATCCAAGTACTTTTGAGAAAAATAAATATATATATATATATATATATATATATATATATATATATATATATATATATATAAAGCATTTTCATGCCATAAAACTACGTATGTTACTGTAGCGATGGTTAAAATGAAAAAGTTTTTGTCTACAAGCACTCAAGAGTCAAGAATGATGCGTTATAAAGAAATATACAATTTGCTACTTCAAATATATTATAGCTTGGCGTGTCCAATATTAGCAATACACAAATTCACAAGAATTATGTAGTGTTAGTTGATTTCTTGGCAACTCTAGAGCATGCACGTATTTTGATATTTAATTTTAACTATCAATTAGACCAAAACTATATAGACCATGTGCCGCAGAAGTTATATGATGGAATCTTCTTCGAACATGAATTCAGTGCTACAACTTTCGTAGCGTGTACATACCCCTCATATAATTGGTCCATCAAATGATCAAAATTGAACCTCAAAATAGGCGCGCCTTACATTGAGGCGGTGGAGTATTCTTATGTACAGGACCCCACCTAGACTGTGGCAGCCCCCCTTGAAGCTGGATATCTCATAATCATTTTGGTTTTGTCTCTTCAGCATTTTTTTTTCTTCAGCATATTTGTTGGACATGTTTTTGGAGAGGTTTTGGTTCCTGCTTGGCACACTTGTTTGATGGGCTTTCGGCATATCCCCTTCCTCTCGGGCAATGCTCAACAGGAACTGGGTTATAGATACCCTTGTTCTTATCATAGGCTTTTAGTGAACTTTGTCGCAATAGGCACTAGTTGAGCTCTTGTAATCCCATACATAGGAACATTCATTTTCTTCCGGCAATGCCATCTGTGCCAATTGCCTAGAAAAACACAAAATTTCAGTTAATTAACTGGCCAAAAATGTTTGTCTTCTATAAAAGTGGTCAAACGGCCAAGCTTTGTAGAAAGATTACCAAGAAAACTCAAGGTTCCTTGCTGAACACTGAGTGCTTCTACTTCTACCTCTCCCACACGCATACAGGAACCAAGGGTGCATAAAGCAAGCCAAAAGAGAGAAGCGGAAGATTGATGATGGATCAGCCCTTGTTGGGCGTGAATCACAAATAAGAGAACTTCGTAAGTATGTGGGTGAAGCACATTCCAACTCTTCCCATGTGGTGTCTGTATGGGGAATGGCTGGCGTTGGGAAATCATCTCTTGTCAGACACTTCTACTTTTACACGATTCTTGATGGCAATCAATTTGAGAAGTTCACTTGGGTGGACTTGTCCTATCCATTCAATTTAAGGGGTTTCCTTCGGAGCTTACTCTCAGATTTTGAATCAGAAAAAGACCCCATTCAAGAGTGTCGCCACCTTCTGGAACAACATAAGTGCCTTATTGTCATTGACAGCCTCCAGTCAAAAGAAGAATGGGACTTTATACAAGGAGCTTTGGTATCTAGAGGTTCTAAAAGCGTTATCATTGTGATTACGACTGAAGCAAGCATCGCCGCATACTGCACAGAAAGAATAGAACTAATGTTGAATGTCCAAGGTCTACAAGCTCTTGCAGCCTTTAATTTCTTCAAAAAGGAGGTATGTTTACGAGTAATGAGTATATATTGTTGAAGGGAGTTTCTAACTAGTACCTAATGCCATGCTTGCATGACCTAACACCTCTTGCATTAGTTCACGGTCTCTCCTTCACTCAGGGATATCAAGAAACAGCATATGTCGCTTTTATTGAATTGGTAGATCCCAATGTAAATTGTGCACCGTATATTCAGGATGACAGACTGCATTTCAAAAGTACGTATGTGATGTTTAACTTTATAGCATGTGCACGTACAAGAAACAAATATGGACAAATCTGACCAGTTGAAATTGATGTGTTGGATGGTAATGGCAAACAAAAACATATGGTCATACTCCACTAGTCTCATTTATTTTTCTAGTTGTTTTCTTGAACAGGTGCATGCATGTATCCTGTGTTTGTAGATAGCTTACTTTATATTCTGCAAATGTAACACCAAAATCAATGTACATACTTAGTGTTTGCATACTGCCTGCCTGACATTAATCTTTAATTGTTTGAGCAATAGGTATGCAAGAAAAATCCATTATCCCCTTTGAAGGACAACAAACATATGTATGACTTGCAAGAACTTATTCTGAAGTGTGGAGGTTTCCCTGGAGTAATAACTGCTATAGCTGGCTTATTGGCCACAAAGGCGGATGCATGGAAGGATGCAGCAGATTCTTTGAACCGCAGATTTATGCATCATCTAGAGACCGATCCAGAGTTTAATGGTCTAGGGGGTCTATTTCGTCAGATGCATTCCATCATACTCAATCCTCCAGATTTTCTCAAGCCATGTATCTTCTACTCCCTCCGTTCGGAATTACTTGTCTTGGAAATGAATGTATCTAGAACTAAAATACGTCTAGATACATCCATTTCTGCGACAAGTAATTCCGAACGGAGGGAGTACCTGTTAATTTTTCCTCGAGACCTTGGCATTCAGCGGAGGAGACTTGTAAGGCGGTGGATCGCGGAGGGCTACTCCAAGCAGAGTGTGGAGAGACACGCGGAGGAGAATGCGGACAATTTCTTCTCCGAGCTCGTTGAGCTCAACATATTCCAGCAGGTACAACGTTTAGCCAGCACCAACACAATACAAGTTTATTATCAGGTGAATAGTTTCATCCGCGAGTACATCATCTCACGGCGGGTGGAAGAGAACCTTGTGTACGAACTCAGTGGTGATTGTGCTATAACCACCCAGAGCAGAGGGCGTCACCTTATCATACTGCGATGCTGGCACAGAGAAAGAGTTGTGTTCGAGAGAGCAGACTTCTCACGGCTATGGTCACTCACAGTGTTTGGAAAGTGGGAGTCCTTCTTCATCTCCAAGAGCATGAAGCTTCTCCGGGTACTTGATCTCGAGAATACATTTGGTGTGAAGGACGCCGATCTCGAGAAGATGGTGAAACTGCTTCATTGCCTCAAGTTTCTTTCTGTACGAGGATGTCATGAGGTCCATTATCTGCCAAGTTCATTAGGCGATCTGAGGCAGCTCCAGACTCTGGACGTCAGGCACACCTCAATAGTTTCCCTGCCGGCGAGCATCACCAGGTTATACAAGTTGCAGTACATTCGCGTCGGCGCCAACTTGGACTCGGAACCGACACCGTCTGCTTCTTCATCCAGCTGCTTACCAGAGATGTGCAGGCGTCCTCACCTAGCCGGTGCTGAGGCGCCCAGAGGGATCGGGAAGCTGACAGAGTTGCACACACTCGGCGTCATCAATGTCGCCGCTATAGAGGGGATTGTTATCCTTGAAGAGCTCAAAAGCTCACCCAACTGCGCAAGCTTGGAGTGTCCGGCATCAACTTGAAGAACAGCGCAAGTTTTTGTCTGCGATCTCGGACCACATGCATCTCGAATCCTTGTCGGTGTGGCTGGACAAGGACAATGAAGGTTGCCTGGATGACATCGACCAGCCCCTGGAGAACCTTCGGAGCCTTAAGCTGTATGGACTCGGAGACAAGCTGCCTGCTGCTGTGTCATCCAAGGACCTTAGCAAGCTCACGAAGCTGGACCTGGGAATGGCTACTTTGGCGCCAAGTGACATGGAGCACCTTGCCAGGTTGCCGAAACTGCGTATCCTGCGACTTCATGTCAAGCAGCCCAGCCTCCGATTTTGTACTGAAAATCACGGAGAAGAGGAGTCGGTCAGCTACGAGAAGGTGAAGGTCCTCGAGATATCCGGCAGCTCGACCGGCTTACACGTGACCTTTGGATCGAAATCGATGCAGAATCTTGAGCATCTTAAGCTGGACTGCTCCAGTTGGTCATGGTATAAACTTTCTGGCCTGGATCATCTGTCTGCGGTCAAGGAAGTTTTGCTTACCGGCACCGAGGATGAAGCGCTCAGGACCAACCTTCAAAACCAGCTGCGCAACCATCCAGAGAAACCTACTGTGACGCTTGCTTGAGCCTTGAGGGACTAGCTAGCACGAGCTCGATCCAGTCCATTTTTTTTCTCCTTTTGGCTATTTTTATTTTTTTCTCCTTTAGGCATAGCTTTGGTCTTGTATAATGTAGCTCTTTGCCGGTGTGCTTTTTGCGTGTGTGCGTTGATGTTGGCTGTGTGTATCCGGCCCATTTATGCAAGGTTGGGCGCGTGTGTCTATATATTAAGTTTATATTCACTTGATGCTTCATTTTTCTATCAACAAAATCCACCATTATCCTAAAAAAACCACTATTGCAGTAATGGAGTAGACGAAAAGTCATCTCAAGAGGGACCAACGGAATTGCCTCTCTTTATTAATCAGTCATTAACAAAGAAATCCAGATATATAAGTAATATAATAAGCACATTATCTTCTTTCTTATGTGCAGCATCCTCGCCTCTTATACTTAATCTTCAGCTCTGCACTTTTCTAATGATTGGGACCTGTTTTCATCGCTCATCAGGCTGATCGCCGTTACGCACCAATAGTTTCGATCATGTTTTTTTTTTCCTCTGCAGGTGGATATACCCAATGACTGAAAGAGGCCGAGAGTGAGATTTTAGCCCTGAAATTATTTATCTATTAGAAAGTAGTATGGCCATCATTAGATTGTATAACAAGAAGACAGCACATGAGTTTGACTCAAATGTATAGAAAACTGAAGAAGAAAAGAAGATACTCCTATTGGTTGAAAATGGTACTGATTCTGAATAAACAAAACTAGAGCCTACCCTTTATGTGCAACAATATTCTTTTCTTATCAATCAATTGCCACACTAACTAATAGCTAGCGAAACCATTATTGTGATGGAACACAAAACAGGTCAGAGACCGCTAATGTTGCCTTTTATCAAAAATCAAATGCCACACTAACTAACAGCTAGCTAAACCATTATTATGATGGAACACAAAACAGGTCGGAGCCCCCTAATACAGCGGGCTAAGCAACGCGCCAGCTTTCCGTTTCACACATCTTGTATTTGCAAATTTCTTATCAGATGATGATGGGGTTGCCAGAACTCAAAAAGACAATTGTAAAATATTCTGCAAGAAGACTTGGACAATGATGATGATGATGTTGTACGTATCTGCTTGTTTGATGGAACAAAGCAAATCATCCTAGCTAGCTGTCAGTGGTGGGCTGGTGGCGTTGTTATTGTTATAAATTGCATTTTGTTCAGTTTCATGGGGTTCTCCTTTTCTTTTTCGCTTTGGTTCAAGTGAAGTGGTTGAGCTATCATCATGGGCTGACAATTTGTTTCCTTTTGAGCCTGATGAAGCCCAACACGCAACCAGGGTTAGTATCTCTATTTTTCTAAATAGGTCGAAGAATAAGAAATTACAGATAAATCCTTGAACAAATCAGCGCTCTCTTAGAGTTCTGCATTCATTAGCAGTGCGCTATGAGCAATGCTCTCCATCACCTTGGGGCATCTGCCTTATCGAAGCAACTTTGTTCAAACCCCAAACCTTGTAGAAGTAGCGACCGAAAAGTTATCGATGTAGACCGAAAAACAAACTGGATAGATCACCAACTGCAAGAAGCAGGCAACAAAGAGCGCCAGAAGATAATCTCGCTCCAGCCGGACAGAGGATGCGAACACAAACCCAACAAGTACCCCGATGTAGTCATATCTGGCCAAGCTTCATCCGACGAAGATGAAACTTCAGAACAAAAAGACAACGCAAGGCATATAAAGCGCTTAGCGTCGTCGCATATTACTCGGTAAGTTAACCGGTTTATTGCTTACCGCAAGGCATATTAATCGGTATGTTAACTGGTTAATCAGACAAGATAAAATACTTTGTCGTATTTTTTTTCTTGCGATGAATTTGTCGTATTTTTGCTGGGAGAATCTATATTATATTATATTATATTATATTTATACCTATATATATATATATATATATATATATATATATATATATATATATATATATAGGAAAATCCATCCTACCACCCGGTGGTAGTTACCCCACATGTCTCATATACTACCATGTGGTACTATATATACTATTTTATTATTTTAAATATGTTCATATAATATATCTAAGATATTTCAAAGCAAGTTAAATGAAAAAATTGCATATGAGCCCATAGTTTTTTTATATTTGTGAAATACGTACATATTTGTACGTAAAAAGAGCATACTCAAAAATGGTACATACTATCTAAAAATTAGTATACATACTACCTAATCATTATTATATACTACATACTACACGTACGTACTCTCGGTTTCGACAGATACTACATACAACATACAAAACGCAAGTGGTGGTAACTACCACTGCTTGTAGGAAACATTTGTCCTATATATATATATATATATATATATATATATATATATATATATATATATATATATATATATATATATATATATATATATATATATATACCTATACCTACTAATAAAGAAAGGTGTGTTTCTCTAAATTTTTCATCCGTTCACCGTCGAAAAAAATATTCTAGCCGAGGTGGTACTACATTTTTGTGCGTCTATTTATCCGCTAGAAGATAAAAACAGGTTTGTCCAGAATTCCGTAACTGGGCCGCGCACGCCCACTCATAATTGCCCATCCAGTTCGGGCGACTTTATTTGCCGAATGGAGCGATACATAGTTGAAGCAGCCCACGGGGCACCTATGACTAGGCCGGCCCATTACTCCTTTTTCTATTTCTATTTTTCTTTTACTGTTACTTTCTCTTTATCTTTTATATTTACTTTCCTTTTTTCCTTCTTTATTTTTATTTTTTTCAGTCAAGTAAAAGTTTACAAAAAAATTTCAAAAATTCAATTTTTGTTCAGATATTAAAAATGGTCAAAATTCAAAACAAATTTAATTCCTAACTTAAAAATGTTGGAAATTTCCAAAAACAAATCATACTCCGAAAGTTTCTCATTTTTTAGAAAATGTTCGTGCGTTTCAAAAATTATTTGAGATTTTTCCAAAATTATATTTCATAAAATGTTTCATAATTTAAAATATTCTTGTTTTAGTGAAATTTTCCCAAATCCAAAATAATATTTTCGCCTAAGAAAACATTTTCTAAAATTATTTTGAATGTCCCCTTTAAAAAATAAAAAACATTTTTTTGTTTTTATAAAATTTTCATCTTTTAAAAATATTGTTTGTGAATTTCAACCACTATTGATATTTCTAATTCCTGTCACATTTTTCCAAAATAATTATTGGAATTTAAAAAAATGTTCGCATTTTTTGAAAATTGTTCGGGATTCATATTTTTTAAGGTTAAAACACATTTAAATATATTTCTAATCTGACGCTATAGTATTTTTCTTAAATATTCGTGACCACCATTGGTTAGCGGTGCATGTTCGTTCTATGCTGGTTGACTATAAATGAAAAAATTGTGGGCACGTGCCAATAAAAGAGAATATGTTGTTTTGCTTTAGTTAGAGCAAAATTATGGGCACTTGAACACTAAAACAAACAAAGAGAATAAACCTGAAAAGGGAAGGGACACTCATGCCTGATTATGCTAATGAAACGGGATTTATATGTTGCAATTAATAATCCACCTGGTTACGCCACCATAGGATAGATTAGTCGAAGCAACCATGTCCCGAAGGTCACCGCGCAACCACCAAATGAGGAGGCAGGCACGACCCCAAGATGAAGGTAGACCTGGAAAAAAAATATGAGTTGGGTGCTCGCCACCACGCCGACCAACTGCATCACTACCAAGATTTCCCGTGTCCAACGAGAAAGCCACAACTCTCCTTGCTCTATCGCCTACCATTGTGGAGACCTTTTTTTTGGATGACAAGTCAATTATCTTTTCCGTTGCTTCTAAAAAATGCATTTCTCCCGTTGCAACGCACGGGCATATGCGCTAGTTATAAACTATACAACGAGCTACTTGTTGTATAGTTTATAATTCTCCCAAACAGAAATACGACAAATCATTTTACCGGATATGAAATAACAGATACTTATACATGCCACGTGTTAAAATATGAGGACATGGGCATGGCCTATGTGTGCATATAGTGGAAAAGGAATGATACATTTAAGGTAGGAGGAGAAAGGCGGCCATACGCCACCGACATCGCCGAGTTGTCGTACACCCGTGCTTACAACCTGGAGCTACCATTGTTAGCACCGCTAGGGTCCTTGACTTGCCCCTCTGGCTTCGCTGCTCAGGAGGAATTGATCCATTGCTTTGTCGTTCGCTCGTCTGTTCCATGTGTTGAGCTAATGGGAGCAGTTTGTCCCGCAAAACTTATAAATCGCTTACTGTCGTAGGTACGGTAGCCTCACCTACAGGAAGTGGGCTGGCCCAACAAGCCGTTTAGGGAAGCTTCTGATTACCGATTCTTTTTTTTCTTCACGGAGCCTTCCGCTCTGTTTTGGCCGTTTTGGGAAGGTTGTCGGTAGGTTTTTTCAGCGTTTTCCTCCATCGTTTCTCTAATATTTTTTCCTTTTTTTATTTCTTTTTTATTTTTATCAAAAAACATGTTGACTTTCTTTAGTACACATTGAACATTTTTCGTGTAGAAATAGAACATTTTTAGATACATGTTCAACATTTAAGAACATTTGTAAGATGCAATTGAACATTTTCTAAATACACAGTGAACATTTTTAAACACGCATTGTATTTCCTATTTAAAGCGTGCAAACATTGTGTTAAGTGTTAGAACATTTTCTAAATGCCATTGAAAAATACATTATCAAAATTTTTTAAAAAAATGCACGATTTTTACATTTCATGAACTTTTTTTGAAATATCATGAAACAAACTTTTAAAACATGTGATCTATTTTGAATGTCATGTATTTTTTGGATGGTAGAACATTTTCTACCAATTACGTGAACAATTTCTTAATTGTTTCATAAAAATAGTAAAGATAATGTCATGGACAATTTTTTAGCCGTATGAATGTTTTTTGAATGGTAGAATATTTAGTTAAAATAAAGCAAACAATCTATTTACACCCCATTAACATTTTTTTAATAAGTTATGTATAGATTATTTCAAATATATTTTTTTAAAAAGAAACAAAAGGGCAGAAAACGAACAAAACAAACTAACAAACCAAGGAACAAAGGAGCATGCTACTGCGCCAGTCCACTACCGTGTGCCCGGGGGCGAGTATACGGTCAGTCTCAGATGAAGTAAGATGGGGCCTCGTAATTGGCGCTTACGGCGTCACCTCGGGACGCTGGTGCTCGCGCAGCCGTTCCCGTGGGTTGGCCCAACAGCATGCTGGTTTTTCCGGCAATCACGCAGTCCATCACTAGGTGGTCAAGAAGTTGTTTTGTTTTCGTGGTGACTGACCCATTGTTGACCAGTCAACCATTGACTTTTGAAAGTAACCACGGATGTGGAAAGGTTCACAAATTTGAAAATAGTTCTTTTTTTTTAGCAAAAATATCATGAATTAGAAAATAGTTCTTGTACTTGAAAAGTGTTCATGGATTTAAAAAGAGATCACAGATTTGAAAAACAAACCACACCTTCGAAAAATATTTTGTGGCTTTAAAAAAGTTCACGAATTTTATAAAAAATTTCAAGATTTTTAAAAATCATGAAATTTAGAAAAGGAACACAAATTTCAAAGTTCAACATAAAAACATGATTTTTTTAAAAAAATCATGTATTTTTAAAAACTACAAAATTTTGGAAAATACAATCACGTGAAAAATGTTCATTGATTTGAAAAAAATTTCAAAAAATGAAAAGCAAAATCACTAGGTTAGTAACTATTCATGATTTTTGAAAAGTTCAACTTTTACATTATTTTTTGCAAATTTAAAACAAAAAATGAAAAGGAAAGGAAAATGGAAATGAAAAATGTATTTAAAAAAACCGCTTGGAAGCTAGAAAAATAGAAGAGCAGTGCTAGGCGTACGATGAATTCTTATACGACGTTGTACGAACACTGCTCAATCACCCTCCGATCAAATCTATGCATCAACGGCAATGGTGGGATCACTTGGTCGGACGTGAATCATACATGCAAAATCGTACGCAGAGCAACTTCGAAAATAGAAGCTACACTTTGTAGTCGGCCGGCCCAGTTGTGGTGGGTGTGAGCACTGTGTACGGTTTCCGAACTAGACAGCATTATAAGCGCGGAGCCGCGGAATAGGAAATGTGTAGTAAGATATGGGACCCTGGAACTCAACTGGACAACGAATAGAAAGTCGGCATGCGGTGCTCTTCATCTTATGAGCATTTGTTGCTAGCAACCAATAATGGAGCCTAGCGAACTGATGCCACACAACAAACCAAGGTCCCTCCGCATTGCATGCAGCATGCTAGATTAGCACATATCTGACTCATGAATTGAGTTAACGTGAGGACTCAAAAGGTGTCTCCAATTAGTAAATACATAATATCCTTACACCAACCACTATTGCAGAACTAGGTTTTTTTTCGAAAAGGGGATTCCCCGGCCTCTGCGTCAGATCGATGCATACGGCCTCGATGCATCGCCTCCCATGGCGGCTTGGAAGAGAAAACCTAGCCGTAGCCGCTACAAGGCGGGAAGGAAAAATTGCAAGTACGCGACAGCTTTCCCGGTGGGGTTCCCTTGCGGGGAGCCACTGAGGACATACCACTCGGTCACGGATGTATGTGATCGTCTAGTATCATATTGGTTTCGTAGGACATGGGAGCAAGTTGTTCTGTGTGGTGCTATCTCACTCGAGCTTTGGAACTCCATGGTCATCGATGGGTCTTTGTGAGGGCCAGATCTAGTGCCTTCTGCCGGTGGCTCGTTCTGGCGAGGTTGCCGAATGCTGCTGGAACGCTCCTTTTGGAGTTTTGGTGGCTCTCACTCCGGCCAGTTTGCCTTCGACAGTGAGATGCAACTTATGGACGGTGACTCGAAGTAGATGGTATGGATGTGCAGTGGCGGCGGTGAGATTTCTAGACTAGCGCATGTAGCTACTGAGATTGCAGAAAAGTGGTAGCGACAACACATGATTGACTCTGATTTGATGGTGCTTTTTGAGTCGGTATCGAGCTCAGAGATGAAAACCCTTGATGTGAACTGAGTGAGATATAACAAGCAATGACGATGTTTTTGCGTTGTTACCTTGTTGAAGGCATTGTTCGGGTATGCTTGGACTTGTTCTTCAGGGTGAAAACCTTTAATTTGGCCTGCGGCGGTTGGATCGGTGTGTTCCTTCCTGAAGGTGTTGTTGTTGAAGAACATTGTGGTCTCAAGAGATGGTTTGTATGGATAGGTTGTTGTTGCTGTTTGTCAAGCTCAGTTTTTTTCTCTCGTTTGTCGATCTCGTGTGTGCATTGATGTCGGTTGTGTGTATCATGTATATGCAAGGTTGGGTGTGTGCTTATTGGGTTTGTATTCATTTGAAGCTTCATTATTCTATCAACAAAAAATCCACCATTTATCCTAAAATACCCACTATTGCAGTAATGGAGTAGACGGCAAAGTCATCTCAAGGAGGATGAGCGGAATTGCCCTTCTTTGTTAATCAGTCATAAATAAAGAATATCCAAATATATAAAAGTATAATAAGCTACATTATCTTCTTTCCTATGTGCAACATCCTCGCCTCTTATAGTTAATCTTCAGCTCTGCACTTTCTAATGATTGGGACCTGTTTTCATCCCTCATCAGGCTGTCACCGCTACGCACCAACGGTTTCGATCATGTTCTTTTTTCCTCTGCAGATGGATATATTCAATGACTGAAAGAGGATGAGAGTGAGATTTTAGCTGGAAAATTATTTAGTTATCAGAAAGTAGTATGGCCATAATTAGATTGTATAACAAGAAGATAACGCACGAGTCTGACGCAAAGTGTATGGAAAACTGAAGAAGAAAGAAGATACTCCGATTTGATGAAGACAAATAAACAAAACAAATGCGTACTCTTTATGTGCAACATTATTCTTGTTTTTATCAATCAATTGCCACACTAACTAATAGCTAGCCAAACCATTATTGTGATGGAACACAAACAGGTCAGAGCCTGCTAATGTTCTTTTTTATCAAACAATTGCCACACTAACCAACAACTAGCTAAACCATTATTATGATGGAACACAAAACAGGTCGGAGCCCGCTAATGCAGCAAGCTAAGCAACGCGCCAGCTTTCTGGTTCAGACATCTTCTATTAGCAAATTTCTCTTATGAGATGATGATGGGGTTGCCAGAACTCAAAAGGACAACTATAAAATATTCTTCAGAACGACTGGGACAATGATGATGTTGTACTATCTGTTTGTCTGATGGAGCAACGCAAATCATCCAAGTTGGTTGTCAGTGGTGATGTTGTTATTGTTATATGTTGCACTTTGCTCTGTTTCTTGGGGTTCTCCTTTTCTTTCTCGCTTTGGTTTAAGTGGAAGTGGTTGAGCTATCATAATGTGATGGCATATTTTTTCCTTTTGAGCCCGATGAAGCCCAACACGTATCCAGGGTTAGTATCTCTGTTTTTCTAAACTAGCACATATGCCCGTGAGTTGCAACGGGACATAAAATAGTATGCATTTAAAGTCGGTGAGAATTATATGTGCAAGCAAAACCCTATGTGCACAAGAAAAAAAGGAACATTTAGCTTTTCGTCTCCACCGCGTGTGAAGGAACCAATCCGCTATTTTTCTATTCATTGATCGAGACATTTAAGATTTTTGTTATGTCATTGTACGCCAGAGAGACCCATGAGTTATTCAATCTATTTTTCCTTTCAATCTTATCAATCTAGGGGATTTTAAGGTATGAACTTTCTGAATATTCTAGGAAAAAGGAACATTTTTTTTAATCCGGAACAGTATTTTGAAAATTATGTACACTTTTGAAAAAGAGTGAAATAATATGAAAGCCAACATCTTTTAAATTCACAAACATTTTTGAAAACACCCACTTTTTTTATTAACACATTAACATTATTTGACTTTGTTAATATTTTTAAAAATGGAAACAAGTGTTGACAATTCATAAGATTTTTAAAAATGGGTATCTTTTATACAAAACTTTATTTTTAATTGTGAAAATTTCACTAAAACAAGAATATTTTTCGAATTTGGAGCATTTTAAAATGTCATTTTCTTTTTAGACATCTCGAACAATTTTGCAAAAACAATAAAAAATTGGGAGAATGGGAAACTTTCTGCAGGGTCCAAATATCTTTCAAAATAGAAACAAAATTTTTAAATTCTTAACATTTTTTAAAAAAATGCATAAGTCTGAACGTTTTTTTTTGAAATTTTTGATTTATTTGAAGGGAAAAAAGAGATAGAGAAAGGAGAATAAAAATAGAAGTATAACACAGAAACAAAGAAAAATGGGTCAGGCATTATTGGTTGTCCTGTGCGAAGCTCCGACTAAAAAACATGAACATTATTTGAATTTGTGAACATTTTTTAAAATGGGAACATGTGTTGAAAAATCATAAGATTTTTAGAAAATGGTATATTTTATACACGGACATTATTTTTAATTGTGAAAATTTCACTAAAACAAGAATATTTTTGAATTTAAAGTATTTCCAGAAATGCCATTTTCTTTTTAGACATCTTGAACAATTTTTAAAATAGTATTGTTTTAAACAAAATGGGAAACTTTTTGCAAGTTCCGAATAATTTTCAAAATAGCAACAAAATTTTGGAATTCTAAAAATTGTCCCAAAAATTAATTCTGAACGGTTTTTGAGAATTTTTAATTTATGAAATAAATTCTGAAAGAAATATAAACTTGGTAGGGAAAAAGAGATAGGAAAATAAGAATAAAAATAGAAATAAAACACAGAAACAAAGAAAAATGGGCCAGTCAAGTGCGGAAAATAGAATTTTCCCAGCTGCATGGGGAGAAAAATAAGTGTGCTGGGTTCGCTGGGCCATAGCACACGGCTCACATATGAAATTATTTTTCTAGCAGACAAACGCATAAAATTTTTAGTACCACCTCGGATAGAAAAAAAATTCTTTTCGGCGGTGAACGGATGACAAAATTGACAAAACACACCTTGCTGTATTAATATAGGTATAGATAGGTCGAAGAATAAGAAATTGCAGATAAATCCGTGAACAAATCAGCGCCCTCTTAATTCTGCATTCATTTAACAGTGCGCTATGAGCAATGCTCTCCATCACCTTGGGGCATCTGCCTTACCGAAGCAACTTTGTTCAAAGCACAAAACCTGTAGAAGTAGCGACCAAAAAATATTGATGTAGGCCAGAAGACAAACTGGATAGATCACCATCTGAAAGAAGCCAGTAACAAAGAGGGCCAAAAGATAATCCCACTCCAAAGACAGAGCATGCTACCACAACCTCAGCAAGTACCTGGATGTAGTCAGATCTGGCCAAGCTTCATGCGACGAAGATGAAACTTCAGAACAAAAAGACACGGCAAGACATATAAAGTGCTTACCGTCGTTGCATATTAACCGGTAAGTTAACTGGTTTATCGCTTACCGCAAGTCATATTAACCAGTATGTAACTAGTTAATCGGACAAGATAAAATAATTGCCGTATTTCTATTTGGGAGAATTATAAACTATATCGGATATGAAATAACATATATTTGTATGTGCCACAGGTTAAAATATGAGGATATGGCCTCTGTGTGCATACAGTGGAAAAGGACTGATAAATTTAAGGTAGGAGGAGAAAGGCGGCCGCATGCCACCGACAACGCCGTCAAGTTGTCGTACGCCCGTGCTTACAACCTGGAGCCACCGTTGTTAGTACCGCTAGGGTTCTTGACATGTCCCCCTACCGCCGTTGCTCAGGAGGAATTGATTGATTACTTTGGCGTTCACTTTTCTGTTCCATGTGTCGAGCTAATGGGAGGAGTTTGTCCCTCAAAAGGACTGCACTTCGGTGCCTTAAGGTACCTGCCTTTGCGCCTATGACATGTGGGCCCAACAGGTGGCCGGCCCACATGTCTGTGACCCAAAGGTAGGTGCCTTTACGGCACCAAAGCAGCGTCCCACGCAAAAGTTATAAATCGCTTACTATCATACGTACGGTAGCCTCACCTACGGAGGAGAGCTGAAGTGGGCTGGCCCAATCAGCCGTTTAGGGAAGCTTCTGATTACCAATATGCGGAGCCTTCCGTTCTGTTCTGGCCGGCTTGGAAGGTTGTCCGTAGGTTTTTTCGGCATTTTCCTCTATCGTTTTCTAATGGTTTTTCCTTTTTTAATTCATTTTATTTTTATCAAAATACATGTTGACTCTTTTTAGTACACATTGAACATTTTTCGTGTAGAAATAGAACATTTTTAGATACATGTTCAACATTTAAGAACATTTGTAAGATGCACATTGAACATTTTCTAGATACATAGTGAACATTTTTAAACACACGTAGAACTTCTTTTTAGATACATGTTCAACATTTAAGAACATTTGTAAGATGCACATTGAACATTTTCTAGATACATAGTGAACATTTTTAAACACACGTAGAACTTCCTATTTAAAGCATGCAAACATTGTGTTAAGTGTTAGAACATTTTTCTAAATGCCATGAAAAAAATATACGTCATGATATTTTTTTGAAAAAAAGTTGCACGATTTTGTACATTTCATGAACTTTTTTTCAAATATCATGAAACATACTTTTAAAACATGTGATCATTTTTAATGTCATGAAATATTTTTTGGATGGTAGAACATTTTCTACCAATTACACGAACAATTTTTAATTACGTGAACAATTTCTCATAATTGGTGCTTATGGCGCCAGCTCGGGCCCGTGGGTTGGCCCAACCACATGCTGATCTTTCCGGCAATCACGCAATCCATCGCTGGGTGGTCAAGAAGTTGCTTCGTTTTCATGGTGCCCGACACACTGTTGACAAGTCAACCATTAGCTTTTGCAAGTGACCATAGATCTGGAAAAATGTTCACAAATTTGAAAATAGTTTTTTTATACCAAGAAGATCACGAATTAGAAAATAGTTCTTGTACTTGAAAAGTGTTCATGGATTTGAAAAACAAACCATACGTTCAAAAAAATTGTTTGTGGATTAAAAAAAGTTCACGAATTTTAAAAACTAATTTCAAGAAATTTAGAAAAGGGCCACAATATTTTTGAAAGTTCAATTTTTTTAAACATGAATTTTGTAAAAGTTCATGGATTTCAAAAAATAAAAAAAATTTGGAGAAAAATCACGTGATTCAAAAAATGTTCAAAAAATGAAAAATAAAATAACTAAATTTGTAATCATTCATGATTTTCGAAAAGTTCGAACTTTTACTTTTTTTGCAAATTGAAAATAAAAATAATTATAAAAGGAAAATGAAAATGAAAAAAATATAAAAATCAAAAAAACCGCTGGGAAGCTAGAAAAATAGAAGCTACACTTTCTAGTCGCCCGGCCCAGTTGTGGCGGGCGTGAGCACTGTGTACGGTGTCCGAACGAAACGGCGTTATAAGCGCGGAGCCGCGGAATAGGAAATGTGTCGTGTCTTTAAAAAAAAAAGGAAATGTGTAGTGGGACCCTGCAACTCAACTGGACAACGAAAAAAAACTCAGCATGCGGTGCTTTTCATCTTAAGAGCATTGTTGCTAACAGCCAATAATGGAACTCTGATGCCACACAACAAACCAGGCCCCTCGGCATTGCATGCTAGACTATGAGCCCCTGTAGAAGCAAAGAAGAGAGCAGTCGATGCTGTAGCAAACGCGTGTGCCGCCTTACGACTGAATGAAAACAGAAAACATCATTCACCAGGGCACCAAAATGAAGCAAAAAAAGTGTAAAATGGAGGTGCGGGGAATCGAACCCCGTGCCTCTCGCATGCGAAGCGAGCGCTCTACCATATGAGCTACACCCCCGATTGATGTCCACCTCGGGACGCGGGACTACATGGTCCGTAACGGCGCCGTCGCCCTGTTGTTTTCCCAGCTACGTACTACCATGAAGCCCGGCCAGGATGCGCCGTTTCAGACTTCACTAGTTCAGCGTCCAAAGGCCTCCGTATGAACCATATGGCAAGAGCAGCCCGACTGTATATCTCTGAGATGACAGAGCAGTAGTGTCGTGGGCAAAGAGAAGATTTAGGGATAATGCGTGACGTGATATGCAAACTTGTAGAAGAGTTTGAGGAGGAATCCAACGAGATGAGAAGGATAGATCCGTAGGTTCCCTGCAAGCTAGGCTGATAAGGGAGCTCAGTTCATCACCCCAATGGCCCTGGGCAATTCGCCCTTACCACCATGCCTTGCATCGCCTCCAGCGAATGAAGAAGGCCCCCCGCACGCAACCACGGCGACCTCACGCCTCCCAAATCTATCGTCCCCCGCACGCAACCACGGCGATCTCACGCCTCCCAAATCTATCGTCCCCCGCACGCAACCACGGCGACCTCACGCCTCCCTCTCGCCATTGCCAGATCCACCGCAGCTCTCGCCGCGCCACATGCCTCGCCGATGTGGTCCGCACGCGCCGAGCGCGGCCGCACCCCCTCCCCCTCCCCAGTTACCCCGACATATCCTCGAAGCCTTCGCGGAGATTCTGAGATTGATCTCACCAGTCCCGCAGGGGGTGATGATGGTGACCGGGGCGCGGGGTTGGTGGAGCGAGCGACCAGGATCCGAGACGCCACAGTGGTTTGGATCTGGCGAGTGCAGGAGTGGGAGGCGGCGGACCAGGCGGTGGCGGCGGCGGCCGACCCAAGCACGAGATCTGCGGCTTTGCGGTATGCAGAGTTCTGGCAAAGGAAGGCGGAATTGGAGCAAAGGATTCTAGAGAGGAGGATCTTCGACGAGGCCACGATGGCGGAGAGGGCAAGGATGCCTGCCTTCCCACACTCCCCATCGGCCGAGTTCGTTCTGTGGGAGCGGGCGGAGGAGAAATCGGAGGATCCATGGAGGGCGCTGCGGTGGGAGTGTATTCTGGGGGTGATGCCCTCGGGTGCTCCACTGCGGCTCTCTCCTGCGACGCCGGCGACCTCCACCAGCAGATATTGAACTCGACCTCGGGCGGGGATGGTGATAGGGGGTGGAGGAGATCGGTCTTGCCGCCGCCAATGCCGTCCAGTTCGCCGGTGAGAAGAGCTGTGGGACGCAGATGTGTGTCTGCCAGGAGGGCCCTTCAGGTCAGTGAGATGCTGTCAGCGGACCCCTCTTGCCCCGTCACCAAACCACTCGTGGGAGGAGTGGTTGTGCCTATTCAAAAGGCGTCTCCCCGTAGAGATCTGGATCCTCACCGAGGAGGGACTGGCCGGGGCGAAACTGGGGTTCGTCCCATCCCAGGCAGGTCAACAGATCCAATCTGGTGTGGGTTCGGAGAGATAAATTTGCTTTCGGAGACTTCTATGAAGCTGATTGCCACCCAGTTGGTAAATCAGATCGGTTGACTGCTCCAGAATCCTTTTCCTTCTCTCGAGACTACTGTGCAAGGAAATCGGGAAAATTCCTTTTGCTTCCATTGTCAAGATGGCTGGTGGAGGGAGAGATACTAGCAGCCGTGGAGGAAGGTATGGCTCTAGGAGGTGGCGCGATGGTCGTCCTCCTGCTCCCACTCCGTCGGGGCAGGAAGTGCCTGTTCCGCCGGCTCTGGTTCCCCAAGCTCCTCAAGCTGCCCCGCCTCACATGTCGATCTAAGCCAAGCCCCTGCTGTTTTCGTTAGGGTCTGCTCAAGCTATGATGCAGACAGGCGATCAGATGTTTGTCTATCCGCAGATGCAGCAGATACCACAGTGGGCGAATCAGCAGCGATTCCCCTTCCAATATCTGCCTCCTACTCAGGTTTTTCCTCAGCCTTTCAATCACCAGATGCAGCAAGTTCAATTTGGGGGGAGTGGATCATCTACTGGGGGAAGTGTGCAGAGCAGTCAGCCGGAGTCCAGCAAGAACAAGAAAAAGAAGAATCAAAGGAGCAAACAGGCAGTTGTGCAGACTAATACTCAGAGTGATGACTCCTCCTCCTTCAATATTGATCCCAAGTTCATTGGGGCGATTTGCTATAACCGTGGGCTTCCCGGACACTTTGTTGGTATGTGTCCCATCCCAAAAGTGTGCTTCATCTGCAAGACCCCTGGCCATCATATGGATGCATGTCCTACTTGGTACAAGCCCTATCCTGCTGCCATGTATTGGGGGAGTGCCAACAATGGACTAGGATTTTTTCACATTGAAAGTGGTGGCAAGGAAGACTGCGAGTGGCTGAACTTTGGGAATGTTGGTTTAGTCCTAATAGAAAAGGGAGAGATTTGTGAGAAAGAGCTGGGACTTTGGTTCTCTGATATGTGGAAAACTAATTGGCCCTGGCAGATCAGAAGATATGATGGTAAAAGATTTATTGTCAGGTTTCCCCCTAACAAGAAGATCAAGGATTTGGTAGAATACCCATCCATTAACCTGAAAAAAGAAGGAGTCACTATTGCAGGATGGTCCAAACGCGACACTACGATCAGAGACCCTTCGACAAAACTGTGTGCGATGCCATAATCGCAAACGGTGGTGTAAAAAAACCGTCAAAAAGATGCAAAATGTTTGCGATGACAGATGCATCAAACACGGTTCAGAATTTAGTTGCGTGTGCGATGCAGGGCATATGGTTCAGCTCAATTAACTGTTTGGGATGAGGAGGCACAAAAGAAACAGGCAGCCAGATGAAGGCGTGTGCGATATACAACATATGGTTCACTGGGATGAACTGTGTGTGATTAGGAAACATAATGGAAACGGTTCAACTAAACAAGATGTGTGTGATACGCGGCAAACAGGTCCGTAATCTGAAATGTGTGCAAAGACCAATAATAACACCGATGATTAGTGCTAATAAGCCATGTGAATTGCTCTATCTACAGTAAAATAACATGTATATATATATATATATATATATATATATATATATATATATATATATATATATATATATATATATATATATAACTGAAATAAACATCCAATTACATAAGTGACTATACAGATTATTACACACACCTCAATAAACAATTGCATGCATTTTAAAGTATGAGAAACAATCGTCTAGTCATCTACTTCTTGTGACGCTCCCGCCACTGCTATGTAGCTCGATCCCTCGTCTTTGTCAGGAAGAAGACAGTTCCTCATGTCAACGATCCGCCTGTACATCTCGTAGCTTGTGTACGCGTCCATGGCCGCGTACTTGACATGTTGTTCATCCAGTCTCTTATGCCACACACTGTGCCAGGCGTTCTTGTCCTTATTGCTCTCTTCCTTCATCTTCGCATAGTAGGGGTCGATGATGGCCGAGGCGAGGTCAACCAGGGAGTTCAATTTGTTTTTGTCGCTGCCCCAGACCTTGTAGTGGTGCTGGATGTTGACAAGATTCAGGCATTTCAAGTCCGAAACCTTGAGCGCTTTTAGATCGTTGGTGGTGACCGCCGTAGCGAAACTGTAGTAGGAGCTCTTGATAAACCTGGAGAAACGCTCGCAAGGCCTTGTGGCAAGGTGGAAGTGGTAGACGAGGACGTCATGTCGCACGCACAAATGGGCGACGGCAACCTTCTGATCGTGCCCGGCACGACCGATGGTGTACTCGAAGTCGAAGCCGACCACTCGGTACTTGTCCTCGGCAAGGAACTGCTCCATAGTTTGGATGGTGCTCTCCACCGAGACCGGATCGTTCGTGTAGACCACCGAGAGGGCCTTCCCCCTCACGTGGGTGTCCACTATGTGATGCGTGGTGAACTGCCCGCCGTTGTTGTCGTCGGCCGTTGGGAGCGCCATTGGAACCGCTGGATGTCCTCTTTGTATGTGTCCTCGTGGGTGTGCTTATTGTGTCGTGTGAGACGAGAGATGAAGGTAAATGGCCGCAGGAATAAAAGGGGACCGGGCAGCGTGGATTGTCGGCGCGTCCGCATGACAGTTTTTGCAGCGGGTAACTGCATTGTCGCGCCGCGCCCGGCGCAACGGCTTGCACATGAATGTGCGTGATCGTGCGCCGGCCCCAAACACTGGCAGCGCGCATGGAGGGACGAGGGCAGAGCACCCCGGGGGACGCGAGAGCAGAGCGAGCCGCGGCCGCATGAACCGCAAGCAACCACACGCATAGAGCAGTTGAACACGCATGAAATGGTCGCCTACAAGCCGGCCGACAGTTGCGACGCTGCGTAGAGAGCCGCCGTGTGGTACAACCTCCGTCTAGTCTATAGTCTCCTTTATATGTACTTTGCGCTCAAATTTAACCAACAAAATGTTAATGCATGTTTTAAAAATTATATAATTGGAAACTATGTTCAGATACAAACCCAACTATATAATCTTTGGCGACATGCATTCGTATTTTATTAGTTAAATCATACTTATAAACCAGGACGGTGGTATAGTAGGTAATTAAATCGCAATTTTTTTATTAACCGTATGTGTATGTGGCCTTTCGTCCTCCTCTCGCACGTCTTGTCACCCCGCTGCCGCAGACGGCTTACAGCGCAAGCTTGCGCAGCGTGTGGGGGCGTTCTTTTTGCCAAACGGTGGCACCAATGAATCGTCGGTGAGCCCGTTCCCGCGCAACCTCGCAGGTTCCCGCGCAAGCTTCCCGCCCGACTCGGTGAAATCCCCTAAAATCCCAATGCTTACCGGCCAGCTATAAAAACCCTCACGGCCGACGAGTCCTGCGTCGCATTTTCCCCTCCATCCCTGTAGCTTATCTCGTCTGCTTCTCCCACAATCGCCAATGGCACCGGTCCGTCGTTGTCGCTCAGCAACTTCGCCGTCATCAGAGGACAGCTCCAGCTGGGAGGCTACACCGCGGCGGCGGCGCAGTCCCCGACGTAGTGTAGTGTGTGTGGCGTCCCTGTTGGGTGTGCGCGGAACACCCACCACACGCTCCGCCACCGGTGCCCGTAGGCAGCTGTTGCCGGCCGCCGTTGCCGCCACACCACCGTCGAAAGCCAGGGCCATCGCCCGCTCCGCCGCCGCGGCCCGAAGGCGGGAGGTGGCCGTCGTGGCTGCCACCTCGTCGTCGGCCGCCGTGGCCGCCAGCCCATCGTCGACCGCCGGGGTCATCACACGCTCCGCCACCGCCGCCCAGGTGGATGCCCGCATGTGCGTCAGCGACCTTGCACACTACACCGAGTTCCTGCGGGAGGAGGAGGAGCGCCTCGTCGAGCACGCAAAGAGCCTTACCGTCGCCATGACCGCGACACACGCCGCCTCAGAGGCGAGGAATCAGGAGATCTACGAGGAGAACCACCGCTTCGAGAGGGGTCGTCTGGAGCGGCAGAGGGCGTTCGAGGTGAGCGTCGCTGAGGCTGCATTAGCGGCAGGCACCGCATTGCGGTTCCCCAGCTCGTCGGTAGGCTCCTCCTCCTCCGCCTCTTACTGAGCGCGCTCGGCAGAGGAGAGGCAACCGGAAGTAGTACAAAGCTCCTCCGCAGTAGTAGTAGTAGTATTTAGGGGCTATTTTGTTCAGTTCATCTGACTATAGATGTGGTGGAACTGTACAACGTACTTAAATTTAGCTAGTATTTATAGTTAAACTAGCTATTTCAGTACGAGGTTGGCAACAATTGGAGAAAAGTTTGGTCGGTTCAGTTGTCGAGTTGAACTATTTGTATAAATTAATAACTAATGCTTAATCTGTGAATGAAATCTATGCTTAATTACCGAATTTTGACAAATAGCAGTGTTACCAGGATTGACAAATCTTACCAAATTGTTTGTACGTGGTTGCACACGGGTCATCCAAAACTGTTTGCGTTGAAGGGATGCAGAAATCCTGCGCTGCTCTCACTTTGCATACAGGTGTTCTATCTAAAACGTTTGCGATCAAGAGCTGCAGAAATCCCGCTCGGCACATTTTCTCTTGGCTTCCTGGGGAAGCTGTCGATTTGCATACGGGTTCTAACTAAAACGTTTGCGATGAGTATTTTATATAAAAAAAAGCGAATTAAACTCCGGCTTGGGCGCCATTAATGGAGAGGATGCGAGCAAGGCGGGCGGCCATGGAAGTCAAAGGGCTCGCTTCCCAGTGAGCCTGCGCAGCATACAGCTCGCACGCTTCCCGGTGAGTCTGCACACTCGAGGACAGCTTGCACGCCTCTCGGTCAGCCTACGCACCGGACGGCGCTCGCACGCCTCCCGTTCAGTCAAGGTCAAGCAGTTGTCCACACGGCACCTCCTACAGCCATTAAAACCAAGACACGTAGCGTCATGTGAATGGTTAACAGAATTTTCGATTTACTAGAATTTAAAAACCAGACACCTCAATGTTTTGTCGGCAATCAACGGTGCCCTAGTATTTGAAATTCATTCCCATTTCTTGCATGGGACCTAAGCATGCACCCAAGGACACATATTTGAATTTTCAACCAATTTATATGCACTGGAGCATGTGCATGTAGTTCAAATTTGAATTATGCACATAAAATGCATTGAAAACTCAGTTAATGCATAAAAATGTCCAAACGAACCCCGAAATATCACAAAAATTCACACAACACTCCTGTTGTTTCTATGTTGACACGAGAAAAAAATTTGAAAGCAATAAGAGGCAATGGATATCGTTTCGTCCCCAAAGGTGGGACGTTCCATACCGAAAACCATCATGCTTGTTCTGAGAAGCTCCGGTTTGTGAGAAGCATATACCCAAACCTGTCCATAATGGGACAAAATTTGTACCACGACATGTTGATGCCGCTCCATGATAGCATGCCAAGTTTCATAAATTTCAGACGAGTTTTGGATTTACTAGAATTTAAAAACCAGGCATCTCAATGTTTTGTCGCAATCAACGGCGCCCTGGTGTTTGAAATTCATTCCCATTTCTTGCATGGGACCTAAGCATGCACCCAAGGACACATATTTGATTTTTTGACCAACTTATATGCACCGGAGCATGTGCATGTAGTTCAAATTTGAATATGCATATAAATGCATCAAAAACTCAGTTAATGCATAAAAATGTCCAAACGAACCCCAAAAAATCACAAAAATTCACACAACACTCCTGTTGTTCTATGTTGACACGAGAAAAAATTCGAAAGCAATAAGAGGCAATGGATATCGTTTCATCCCCAACGGTGGGACGTTCCCTACCGAAAACCATCATGCTTGTTGTGAGAAGCTCCGGTTTGTGAGAAGCATATACCCAAACCTGCCCCAAATGGGACAAAATTTGTACCACGGCATGTTGATGCCGCTCCATGATAGCATGCCAAGTTTCATGAATTTCAGACAAGTTTTTGATTTACTAGAATTTAAAAACAAGGCATCTCAATGTTTTGCCGGCAATCAACGGTGCCCTGGTGTTTGAAATTCATTCCCATTTCTTGCATGGGACCTAAGCATGCACCCAAGGACACATATTTGATTTTTCGACCAATTTATATGCACTCGAGCATGTGCATGTAGTTCAAATTTGGATTGTTCACCTGAAATGGCTAGAAATCTAATTTAATGTATTAAGTGTTCAAACGAACCCTGAATAATTCCAATTCTTTTACGACACACATATAGTTGCATGTTCACTCCAGATAAAAGGTCTAGCAATTCAAACACCGTCCATTGCCGCTGTGACCCCATTATGTAATTCAACTCAAGATGAAAAATCAAGTAGATCACACACAGTTTATTATCAGCAACCGTGTGAGATGCATCACAAAATATCCTGGAGCACCGTCGGTGTATAGTACGCCTATGGCTTACGTGAGAAGGTGCGTCGGCTACAGTCCACAACCGGCGTCTCAAGCACACTAGCTCGCTCCCCAAATATCATTTCACTGTTCAATCATTGACGGTGAAAGATGGGCACGTGGACCCGCGTCATGAGGGCAACTTTCGTGGCCCACTACGGCGAGAGCGCGGCCGCAGCCGCCATGCGCGAGCTAACAAGGTGCATGAGCGCGGCCACAATCTACGACTGGGCGGCAAAGGCAGCCCAAACGGCCGCTGTTGCTTCTTAGGTGGCGGCAGCAACATCTGCCCTGGGGATAGCAACTGGCGAGAGCGGCTGATACGTCTCCAACGTATCTATAATTTTTGATTGTTCCATGCTATTATATTATCTGTTTTGGATGTTTAATGGGCTTTATATGCACTTTTATATTATTTTTGGGACTAACCTATTAACCGAAGGCCTAGTGCAAATTGCTGTTTTTTTTGCGTATTTCAGCGTTTTGCAGAAAAGGAATATCAAACGGAATCCAAACGGAATGAAACCTTCACGAGGATCGTTTTCGCAACAAACGCAATCCAGGAGACTTGAAGTGGACGTCAAGAAAGAAATGAGGCGGCCACGAGGTAGGAGGGCACGCCCCCACCCTCGTGGGCCCCTCGTGGCTCCACTGACCTACTTCTTTCGCCTATATATACTCATATACCCCGAAAACATCCAGGAACACCACAAAACCCTATTTCCACCGCCGCAACCTTCTGTACCCATGAGATCCCATCTTGGGGCCTTTTCCGGCGCTCCGCAGGGGGAATCAATCACGGAGGGCTTCTACATCAACACCATAGCTTCTCCGATGATGTGTGAGTAGTTTACCACAGACCTTCGGGTCCATAGTTATTAGTTAGATGGCTTCTTCTCTCCCTTTGGATCTCAATACAAAGTTCTCCTTGATCTTCTTGGAGATCTATTCGATGTAATTCTTTTTGCGGCGTGTTTGTCGAGATCCGATGAATTGTGGGTTTATGATCAAGATTATCTATGGACAATATTTGATTCTTCTCTGAATTCTTATATGCATGATTTAATATCTTTGCAAGTCTCTTCGAATTATCAGTTTGGTTTGGCCTACTAGATTGATCTTTCTTGCAATGGGAGAAGTGCTTACCTTTGGGTTCAATCTCGCGGTGTCCTTTCCCAGTGACAGCAGGGGCAGCAAGGCACGTATTGTATTGTTGCCATCAAGGATAAAAAGATGGGGCCTATATCATATTGCTTGAGTTTATCCCTCTACATCATGTCATCTTGCCTAATACGTTATTCTGATCTGATGAACTTAATACTCTAGATGCATGCTGGATAGCGGTCGATGTGTGGAGTAATAGTAGTAGATGCAGAATCGTTTCAGTCGACTTGTCGCGGACGTGATGCCTATATACATGATCATGCCTAGATATTCTCATAACTATGCGCTTTTCTATCAATTGCTCGACAGTAATTTGTTCACCCACCGTAGAATTTGCTATCTTGAGAGAAGCCACTAGTGAAACCTATGGCCCCCGGGTCTATCTTCCAACATATTATTTTCCTAGCAACTAGTTATTTCTGTCGTTGTTTATTTTGCAATCTTTATTTTCCAATCTATACAAAAAAAATACCAAAAATATTTATCTTATTATCTTTATCAGATCTCACTTTTGCAAGTGGCCGTGAAGGGATTGACAACCCCTTTATCGCGTTGGTTGCAAGGTTCTAGATTGTTTGTGCAGGTACGAGGGACTTGCGTGTAGTCTCCTACTGGATTGATACCTTGGTTCTCAAAACTGAGGGAAATACTTACGCTACTTTGCTGCATCACCCTTTCCTCTTCAAGGAAAAACCAACGCATTCTCAAGAGGTAGCAAGAAGGATTTCTGGCGCCGTTGCCGGGGAGGTTTACACCAAGTCAAGTCAAGATTTGATCTCCCGCCAACGTGTGATTTCTGGCGCCATTGCGGGGAGATCTACGCACAAGTCAAGACATACCAAGTACCCATCACAAACTCTTCTCCCTCGCATTACATTATTTGCCATTTGCCTCTCGTTTTCCTCTCCCCCACTTCACGTTTGCTGTTTTATTCTCCCTTCTTCCGTTCGATCTTTTGTTTGCTTGTGTTACCATTTACCTTCTTTTTGCTTGCATCTTCGCTTGATAAAAGTTTATGGATCCTCATCCACTTGCTAATCTCTTTAAGAGATTCAATTATGATGAACCTATTTCTAGTGAGTTGAGTGCACTAGATTATCTTTATGAGGTTTTGCTTGAAATTCGTGAATCTAAAAATTGTGACGAAGTACTTTATGAAGCGATTCACGATAGATCTTTGAATAAAATCATGATTGCAATGATTTTATTATAAATTCTCTTGATGTCAATTGTGCTAATAATATGCAAAACCCTAAGCTTGGGGATGCTAGTTTTGCTATGTCTACTACTTGTTGCGATGATCATGATTGGGGTGATTCTTCTTATGATCTTGAAAATTTATTTAAGCCCCATGATGAATATGAGATTGATAATAGTGTTTGCAATAATATTGAAAGTGGGTTTGGAAGAGTGTCAACTTTAGATCCCACATATTCGGAGAATGCTCAATCTTATGAAATTTTTGATAAAAGTGGGTTTGGAGAGGTCATGACTTTAGTTAATGTTAATCCCACTATTTTGGAAGAGTGTCAACTTTGCATGCATGTGGATCGTGTTGAAAATATTTTATGTGGTAGCTATTTTTTTGAATTTGCTTGTGATCCCACATGTAATTATTATGAGAGAGGAAAATATGGTTGTAGAAATTTTCATGATAATAATTTACCTCTCGTTATGTTGAGATTGCTATTGTTTCTTTCCGCTTCCTTGCATATGCTAGTTTTTGCTTGCTATGATAATTAGTTTGCCTATTAGATGCCTATGCATAGGAAGTATATTAGACTTAGATGTGTTTGTCATGTCTTTCATGATGCTCTCTTTGAGCTTCAATTCTTGTCTTTCATGTGAGCATCATCGAAATCTCAATGCCTAGCTAAGGGCGTTAAACGATAACACTTGTTGGGAGGCAACCCAATTTTATTTTTGTTCTTTGCTTTTTGTTCCTATTTAGTAATAAATAATTCATAATGCTACTGCTATGATTGTGATTTTTGTGTTTTAATTAGTGTTTGTGCCAAGTAATACCTTTAGGATAACCTACGGTGATAGTTAATTTGATCTTGCTGAAAAACAGAAACTTTTGGGCGCACGAGATTAGTTTTCATAAATCACAGGAACGTGCTTTTCAATTGATTATTTTTGCAGAAGATTAATAAACAAATTTCTTAGGACTTCCTAATTTGGTAGAATTTTTTGAGTTCCAGAAGTATACGTTTGATACAGATTACTACAGACTGTTCTGTTTTTGACAGATTCTGTTTTCGCGTGTTGTTTGCTTATTTTGATGAATCTGTGGCTAGTATCAGTGGGTATGAACCATAGAGAAGTTGGAATACATTATGTTTAACACCAATATAAATAAATAATGAGTTCATTACAGTACCTTAAAGTGGTAGTTTGTTTTATTTCGCTAACGGGGCTCATGAGATTTTGTGCTGAGTTTTGTGTTGTGAAGTTTTCAAGTTTTTGGGTAAAAATTTGATGGATTTTGGAACAAGGAGTGGCAAGAGCCTAAGATTGGGGATGCCCAAGGCACCCCAAGGTAAAACTCAAGGACAACCAAAAACCTAAGCTTGGAGATGCCCCAGAAGGCATCCCCTCTTTCGTCTTCGTCTATCGGTAACTTTACTCGATGCTATATTTTTATTCACCACATGATATGTGTTTTGCTTGGAGCGTCTTGTATGATTTGAGTCTTTGATTTTTAGTTTACCACAATCATGCTTGCTGTACACACCTTTCGGGAGACACACACATGAATCAGAATTTATTAGAATACTCTATGTGCTTAACTTATATCTTTTGAGCTAGATAATTTGGCTCTAGTGCTTCACTTATATCTTTTAGAGCACGGTGGTGGTTTTATTTTGTAGAAATTGTTGATCTCTCATGCTTCACTTATATTATTTCGAGAGTCCTTTGGAACAGCATGGTAGTTTGCTATTGGCTATAAATTAGTCCTAATATGATAGGCATCCAAGATGGGTATAATAAAAACTTTCATATAAAGTGCATTGAATACTATGAGAAGTTTGATGCTTGATGATCGTTTTGAGATATGAGGATGGTGATGTTAGTCATGCTAGTAGAGTAGTTGTGAATTTGAGAAATACTTGTGTTGAGGTTTGCAAGTCCCGTAGCATGCATGTATGGTAACCATTGTGTGACAAATTTGAAGCATGAGGTATTTCTTTGATTGTCTTCCTTTGTGTGGAGGTCGGGATCACGCGATGGTTAACTCCTACCAACCCTTCCCCTAGGGGAATGCGTGTAGTACTTTGTTTTGATGACTTGTAGATTTTTGCAATAAGTATGTGAGTTCTTTATGACTAATGTTGAGTCCATGGATTATACGCAGTCTCACCCTTCCATCATTGCTAGCCTCTTCAGTACCATGCATTGCCCTTTCTCACCTTGAGAGTTGGTGCAAACTTCGCCGGTGCATCCAAACCCCGTGATATGATATGCTCTATCACACATAAACCTCCTTATATCTTCCTCAAAACAGCTACTATACCTACCTATTATGGCATTTCCATAGCCATTCCGAGATATATTGCCATGCAACTTTCCACCGTTTCATTTATTATGACACGCTTCATCATTGTCATATTGCCTTGCATGATCATGTAGTTGACATCGTATTTATGGCAAAGCCACCATGCATAATTTTTTATATATGCCACACTTGATTCATTCACTACTGGAATCAGCTTCTTTGCCGTCCGCCATGGCGGACGGCAAAGGCATAGATCCCGGACGGCAAACGTCTTTGCCGTCAGCCAGCGGATGACAAACCGTCCGTCTGAACGCGTGCCAGCAAAGGCCTTCTTTGTCGTCCGCTTCCTAGAAACAGACGGCAAACGGCTGTGTCGTCCGCCGTCCGAGGCCAGCAGATGACAAAGATAGCGGACGACGGTGGGGTGGGGTGAGAGCCATTAGGGGGTTAACAGCGCTCTTTGCCGTCCGCTGATAGACGACAAAGAGCTTAGCTACAGCCAGCACTGGGAAGCTACCACGTGGCCAGCTATGCCGTCTGCCAGCAGACGGCATAGATGGCCCTCTTTGCCGTCTGCTAGCAGACGGCAAAATGACCAAATAGGAAGCCAGTGTTCCCAGGTTGCACAGGTAGCTGCCACGTGTCCTCTTTGCCGTCCACTAGCAGACAACAAAGCTCTTTGCCGTCTGCTAGCGGACGGCAAAGAGGCTATATATCCCCTGTTTTTATTTAAATTCATTTAATTAGACATGGTTTCAAACACAGATATACATGCATACATATCCAACATATCCAACAGCATATAACAACATGTCCAACAACATATTTCATCAAATCCAACATATATATATATATCCAACAACATAGTTCAACAAAGTCCAACATATCCATATATACATAACCAGAAACAAGTTTCCAACAACATATCCATATAGACATACATATCCAAACAAGTTTTCATAAACAACAAGGAAGCACCAGACGAATAGTACACTCCATGAATCCAAGCTTCCTCATGTAAAGCAAATCTGCAAATTGGGAAAGATGAAAGTTAGAAGAAGAAGAAGACTATTTAGAAGAATAAGAAGAAGAGGATTTTCTCTCTCTTTCTTTTTCTCTTCTCCTCTTCTTTTTCTTCTTCTTCTTCTAACTAAGGTAGGTAAAAATGCCATTTTATTGCTAAGATAGGTAAAAATACTAAGTGCAGGTCATTTTAGAGCTAAGCTAGGTAAATAGGTCATTTTGGAGCTTAGTAAGGTTATTATGTCATTTTTGAGGAAAATAAGCTAAGTCTATAGCATTTTGGAGGTAACAAAGATTATCATGCCATTTTTGACCTAAATATGCTAAGTATGTCATAAATGAACTGAATAAGCTAAGTATAACTCATTTTTTTTACCTAACTTAGGTAATTATGCCATTTAGGAGGAAAATAAGCTAAGTATCCATTTGTAAAGCAAAACACTAGAGAAAACTTACCCTCATCACAACAAATGTGACGAAGATCGCAACTAAGGTAACAATTGACCAACGACATAATAATACCAAGCCTCATTAGCAATGGCATATTTTCTAATCTTCTTAAGCTTCAGGTGCACTGCATCCATCTTCAAGCGCATTGCATTCATCTTCATCTTGTGATCATCGATGACATCGGCAACATACAACTCCAATGTCATCTTCTTTTCTTCAATTCTTTTAATTTTTTCTTTTAAATGCTCATTTTCTTTTTCAACTAAATCTAACTTTTCGACAAGAGGGTCGGTTTCAAATTCTGGTTCACATACCTCCTAGATTAAAATATCTCTATGTCAACTTGATGGCCATAATTGTCATAAATGCGAAATGCAACAAATAGTTATGAAAGAGAATTTACCACATCCGAATCATAAAGTGGGCGACGGGATTTTGCATCGGATCCGGAGCAGAGCATATGGGAAAACGAACCCAATCTACACATACTCGGGCTGTCCATGGATAATGTTGGACAATTCGAAAGAATCACAATTATAAATATGCAAATGAATGCATATTTATAGATGTAACCCTTTCGAACGAGAGACGCATAGTGGTTACCCATACTGATGATTGACACCTATAGCTAGCAAGTTTCATCGGCACGAAGACCGGAACAGAGCAAAAAAGGGGGGAAGAACAAACCTGCAGGGGATCGCCGGTGGAGGGAGAGGTCGGCCGGTGGGGCAGGGCGGCGCAGGGGCATGGGAGGAGGGCGACATGGGCTGGGCGGCGCAGGCCATGGGAGGGTCCCATCTGGGCGGCCCGTGCAGGCCTCTCTGGCGATGGGGGGGGCGGGGGCGGCTGGGCGACGGGCGCGCGGGGTTCTTGTTCATGGGGAGGGCTGGACGGCGGCGGGGGTTGGGTCCGGGGGGCGGGGCTGGCCAACGATGGTGACAGCAGCGGCGGCAGCGGTGGGGGAGGAGAGAGGCGGGCGCGCGGGAGGGAGACAGAGAAAGAGAGAGAGAGAGGGGAGGCGGATCGGCCCGCTAAGTGGGCCTTCTTTGCCGTCTGCTAGCAGACGGCAAAGCGGGCGGCCGTTTAGGGCTGGCCCACGTCTCCTCTTTGCCGTCCGCTGGCGGACGACAAAGAACCTGACCTAGCCATGCCATGCCCTGTGGGGCCCACCTAGCCCTTTGCCGTCCGCCTTCTAGCTCTTTGTCGTTAGCTGGCTGACGGCAAGAAACAACTGACGACAAATAGACTTTTTGCCATCTGCACTTTCTTTGCCGTCCGCTTTGTGGAAGCGGACGGCAAAGAGGCTCTTTGCCGTCAGCTGGCAGACGGAAAAGAGGTGGCAGACGACAAATTGCCAGATTCCAGTAGTGATTGCCCTTCCTGGTACACCGCCGGAGCCATTCATATAGAGTCATATTTTTTTCTAGTATCGAGTTGTAATCATTGAGTTGTAAATAAATAGAAGTGTGATGATCATCATTAATAGAGCATTGTCCCAAATAAAAAAAAGAGAAAGGCCAAATAAAAAAAAGAAATAAAAGGGACAATGCTAGTATACTTTTTCCACACTTGTGCTTCAAAGTATCACCTTGATCTTTATGATAGAGAGTCTCTTATTTTGTCACTTTCATATACTAATGGGGATTTTTCATTATAGAACTTGGCTTGTATATTCCAACAATGGGCTTCCTCAAATGCCCTAGGTCTTCGTGAGAAAGCAAGTTGGATGCACACCCACTTAGTTTCTTTTGTTGAGCTTTCATACATTTATAGCTCTAGTGCATCCGTTGCATGGCAATCCCTACTCCTCGCATTGACATCAATTGATGGGCATCTCCCTAGCCCGTTGATTAGCTGCGTCAATGTGAGACTTTCTCCTTTTTTGTCTTCTCCACACAACCCCCATCATTATATTGTATTCCACCCATAGTGCTATGTCCATGGCTCACGCTCATGTATTGCGTGAAAGTTGAAAAAGTTTGAAAAAACTAAAGTATGAAACAATTGCTTGGCTGAAACTGAGGTTGTACATGCTTATTGTATTTTGTGTGACGAAGATGGAGCATAGCCAAACTATATGATTTTGTAGGGATGAACTTTCTTTGGCCATGTTATTTTGGGAAGACATGATTACTTTGTTAGTATGCTTGAAGTATTATTATTTTTATGTCAATATTAAACTTTTGTCTTGAATCTTTCGGATCCGAACATTCACGCCACAATAAAGAGAATTACTTTGAAAATTATGTTAGGTAGCATTCCACATCAAAAATTCTGTTTTTATCATTTACCTACTCGAGGACGAGCAGGAATTAAGCTTGGGATGCTTGATACGTCTCCAACGTACCTATAATTTTTGATTGTTTCATGCTATTATATTATCTGTTTTGGATGTTTAATGGGCTTTATTATGCACTTATATATTATTTTTGGGACTAACCTATAAACCGAAGGCCCAGCGCAAATTGCTGTTTTTTTGCCTATTTCAGTGTTACGTAGAAAAGGAATATCAAACGGAATCCAAACGAAATGAAACCTTCGCGGGGATCGTTTTCAGAACGAACGCAATCCAGGAGACTCGGAGTGGACGTCGAGAAAGAAACGAGGCGGCCATGAGGTAGGAGGGCGCGCCTAGGGGGGTAGGCGCTCCCCCACCCTCATGGGCCCTCGTGGGTCCACCAACCTACTTCTTTCGCCTATATATACTCATATACCCCGAAAACATCTAGGAGCACCACGAAACCCTATTTCCACCGCCGCAACCTTATGTACCTGTGAGATCCCATCTTGGGGCCTTTTCCGGCGCTCCGCCGGAGGGGGAATCGATCACAGAGGGCTTCTACATCAACACCATAGCCTCTCCGATGATGTGTGAGTAGTTCACCACAGACCTTCGGGTCCATAGTTATTAGCTAGATGGCTTCTTCTCTCCCTTTGGATCTCAATACAAAGTTCTCCTCGATCTTATTGGAGATCTATTCGATGTAATTCTTTTTACAGTGTGTTTGTCGAGATCCGATGAATTGTGGGTTTATGATCAAGATTATGTATGAACAATATGTGATTCTTCTCTGAATTCTTATATGCATGATTTAATATCTTTGCAAGTCTCTTCGAATTATCAGTTTGGTTTGGCCTACTAGATTGATCTTTCTTGCAATGGGAGAAGTGCTTAGCTTTGGGTTCAATCTTGCGGTGTCCTTTCCCAGTGACAACAGGGGCAGCAAGGCACGTATTGTATTGTTGCCATCAAGGATAAAAAGATGGGGTTTATATCATGTTGCTTGAGTTTATCCCTACATTATGTCATCTTGCCTAATGCATTACTCTGTTCTTATGAACTTAATACTCTAGATGCATGCTGGATAGCGGTCGTTGTGTGGAGTAATAGTAGTAGATGCAGAATCGTTTCGGTCTACTTGTCGCGGACGTGATGCCTATATACATGATCATGCCTAGATATTCTCATAACTATGCGCTTTTCTATCAATTGCTCGACAGTAATTTGTTCACCCACCGTAGAATTTGCTATCTTGAGAGAAGCCACTAGTGAAACCTATGGCCCCCAGGTCTATCTTTCATCATATTATTTTCCTATCAACTAGTTATTTTTGTCGTTGTTTATTTTGCAATCTTTATTTTCCAATCTATACAACAAAAATACCAAAAATATTTATCTTATTATCTTTATCAGATCTCACTTTTGCAAGTGGCCGTGAAGGGATTAACAACCCCTTTATCGCGTTGGTTGCAAGGTTCTTGATTGTTTGTGCAGGTACGAGGGACTTGCATGTCGTCTCCTACTGGATTGATACCTTGGTTCTCAAAACTGAGGGAAATACTTACGCTACTTTGCTGCATCACCCTTTCCTCTTCAAGGGAAAACCAACGCATTCTCAAGAGGTAGCAGCGGCTCTGCAGCCGTTCGTTCTGCAGCGGTGGCCTTAGCCCTGATGGAGGCCACCCACGACCATGTCGAGGCCGCCCACGCCCAGCTCCTGGCGGTCACCGCACAAATCGAACGAAACTTCTCCGATAACGGTCGGAAACCCACGGCCGAAGAGCTGGCAACCGCCGAGAGCATTCGAGCAGCCGCCCGTTCCTCCGCCGCATACCTTTGCGATGACGGAGCCCGTCCAAGCCCAGATCGCGTCCTCCCATGCCTAGCTCGTGGCGGCCTTTTCCAAAGAGATGGCCGACGCGGATGGCGAGATGCTTGCCGAGTATGGTGGGATGGATGCCATGGAGCCCCTTCCCCAGGAGACCGTCGGGCGCAAGCTGGACATGGAGGCGGCGGCGGAGATCGACGAGCACCGGCCATAGTAGTACTCTTTGTTTTGTTTAATTAAGAGCGCCAGTCTTTAATTTGTTAGAGTAATGTTTAGGTCAGCTAGCTCTGTTTAATTGCTGAACTTGCTCGATTAAGAAGTGTGGGTGTGCTGTAGTCTGCTTTGTGTACCCAAATTATGCAATGACGTGGATGACCACTGTAACCATGGAAATTCGAACCAAAACTTTTGACGTTCAAACTCATCACACACGGGTTAAGCTATCTGAATCATTTGTGATGTCGACATATCGTACACAGTTCTGAATAAGGGACCGTGTCTGATGACACTTTGCGCGCCAGTTTTTTCGCTGAAGCGATTCCAAATTTTCGGCTTCCGTGGAAATATCTAACTCCCCGCCCCTCCCCCTACCAAAAGCCACATTTCCCTTCTTTTCGCCTTCCTTTCCAAGTTGAAAACTTCACTCCTTGCTTGCAGCGCCGCCTCCTCATCGGCGACCCTCCTTCACGCTGCTCGGCCTCCTCTATCCAGGAAGGTAATCCACACCCGACCCCCATCCTCCTCCTCCTTCCACATCCCACATGCCCCGACCGCCAGCGCGAGCACGAAACCTTCCACCCAAATCACCGACTCCTCCACCAAATAAGCGCCGGCCTAAGCCATCGTACACGCAGTATAGCCAGGACCTCAAGGAGCATTTGGCAGCGGAGAAGCAAATCGCGGCCGCACGCGCGGATGAGGTCGCGATGGCTGCCATTCGTGCCGACCCCCAGATCTTGAAGGAGCACCTTGCCATTAGCTAGCTACGCCGGTTAAGCATGCTCGGTTTACCCGTTGCGTGTGCTACTCCTGCCTCTCCTTCACAAATTCTAGTGAATTGTGCTATCTAATTTTACCATGCAATCTGTTGCTCTAGTGTATATGTTCTATATGTCGTGCAGTGTGGTGCTCACTTATTAACTATTTTGTTAATTAGTTATCGTCTTTAGTTAACTCTTTGGTTCAATTCTGCAAATGTGATGTTCAATTCTTCAGGCTGCAATTTTGTATTGTCTTCCATGTGAGAAATAAATCAAATTTATCTTTACAAAATTGTGGGTGCATTCTGTTATTGTATACCATGTGAGCAATAAATTGAATTTGGCTGTAGTAAATACATGAGAAACAAATACAATTGCTACAATTGGCTGTAGTTAACTGTTTGGTTAACTGTCTGATCTTCTATTAGGAGTATGTTATATTGTGCAATGTGGTGCTTAGTTAATGTTTGGTTCATTTGTTGTGGTGTTTACTTAACTGCTTGGTTCAATTCTGCAATGCAATGTCCAATTGTCGTGGGTAGAATTTTGTATCGTTGTGCATGTGAGGAATAAATCGAATTTGGCTGCACTTAATACATGAGAAACACATACAAGTGCTATATTTCCTAGTTCTTAATCGTGCTTGGTTTGGGTAAATGGCTTTTCCGTGTGGCTTGAATTAATCTGATGAATCTGCAATGTGCTTATTTTTCATCAACATATTTTACTGATAGGATGTGAACCCTTACTTAACCTGATCACTAACTACCTTATATGTGTTTGAAGGAAAAATGGGAAGCACCGAGGTTTATAATCGAGGTTAGCACGTGCATGGTCCATTGTCTAATAGCAAATTATTGTGCAATTGCAGGAACCATTCTAATATTTAGGTTTTTAACAATTTGTTCTTGCAGATGTAGGTCCTGCTGTCAGAGGTTTTGATCCACTGTTCGACCCTTTTTGCATATGGGGAAATGAGTTGTCCATGAATATCAATCAAATCAAGAAACTCAAAAAGAGTGTTAGGATAAAGAAATTAGCGACAAGAAACAACAAGATCTTTGTCTGCACAATGAAGAAGACATCAGTTCACTACAAGATGGTACTAACTATTATACCTTGCCTTTTTTTCCTTTGCCCCATTTTCAATATATAGAAGATATTTATGCACATCCTTGTTTTCAGGCCTTTCCAAAGCATTTCACTGATGATTACCTCTTAAACCACCTCTATGGTCAGGAGGCGAGGAAGGTTTTCATACAACACCCACGGTTCAATATTGAAGTGTTCCTGAAGAGGACGAAGGATGGACGGTCAATCATCCATAGGCACTGGCCTAAAGTTGCAAAGACCTTCAACATGAATGAAGGCTCAATACTCGCCTTCCGCTTCAGCAGTTTTCCAGATGAGATGCATCTGTCTATATACCGTCTATAATGCTAATTCCGAAAGGTTCTACATGTTGAATGTGGAACTTGCTGCTGGTGCAGTTGTGTAATGGGGTAGGTGAGTGCTGAAGCTATATCATGTTGTACTCTGATGTATTTCAATTATGAAATTCTGCTTCCTTAATATGGAAATGAAATATATTGTGTGCTTAATATGAAATGTCAATTAGATTAATAAATGGATTATGAATAATCAGATAATTAGCCTGCTAATGGTGAATTTGTCTACTAATTGGGTTTTGCTATTGCAAATGGTTGTTGAAATAATACCCTGGGCGATGACCTCAGGCAACGCACACATTTTCTAGGAATAAAACATGTTGGATCAGTGAACAATCACACACGACTTTTTCTTGAAAACTGTTTGCGGTAGGCCACCTTGTGCAAACGTTTACCACATAAAAATTGTGTGTGATGGACAGCCTTTGCCACACAGTTTCTTCTATGGACCGTGTGTGATACATTCAATAACGCAAACGATTTAACGGGAAAAATTCTGTGTGATGTACCTGTGAACGGAAACGTTTTCCTTGGAGGGACTGTGTGGGATGTGCATACGAACGGAAACAATTAGCGGGGACTGACTGTGTGGGATGTACTTGCGACCGAAAACAATTTTGCCGTATAATTGTATTTTTTAGCTCTACTGGACGTATTTCCATATTTAAGCGCTCGCCGGTCGCACATGACCTCATTTTGCCGAATGTGTGTGCTAGGAGGGCATATCCCCGACGGTTTCTAGGTCGTGTGGGAAGGACCCCCCTATTGCCCACACTCACTTGGAGACGGTTCCAAATGCCGTCCCGGAAAGCGGTTAAAAACCGTTTGTTTAGGACCGACGCGCACCAGTGAGTGACTATATCTTTCAGTGATAGGAATAGAGAAATGCCAGCCTATGACACTCTGGAGGAAACCTGGATTGTGATTGAAGGACTACCTCCCAAATGGATATCTTGGAACATTATCTCACAAGTGTCTACTATGCTCGGTGTCCTTGTCAATGTTGATTGCCACACTATTTTCAGGAACTTTTATGAGAAGGTGAGGATTCAGGTGGCTGTGAGAGACCCAACCAAAATTTCTAGAGATAGGATGGTGGAGATACATCATGAGCTTTACTTGCTAAGATTTTTTGTGGAGACTGATCTTGGGAGTGAACATGAGTCAGATATTCCTCCAGGCCCTGATGACAACAACCCCTCTCAGAAAAAGCATATTGAAGAAGAGTTTGATACTAGTGAAAATGACTTGCTTGGAGAAGATATGGATACTGGGAATAGCAATTCCAATATCAAATACAAACGTCATGACACTGGGTCCAAAGGAGGCACTACGCAAAAGTGCTCTACCTCTGCTCCCAGATCCACTGAAGTGAGTTTAGCCTCTTCCAAGATTTTGGGTGCCCCTTTGACCAAAAGCTACCTTGAGACTATGAAGAAGAAACAAAATGATAACATTGGTGCCCCTCTCCTGGAACAATTTGAAGCTGCTACTGATGTGGACAAGCTTGTTTCTCAGAAGTGCATTAGCGTAAATCAGAAATGGGGCCCTATGATGGCCTCCAGGGTTAGCACCATGAACAAAAAAGATAACAGGCCAGCTCTTCAAAAAGCTCAGGAGTTGAAACAAATCAAAAACCTGGAGTTACCTGTGATAAGAAAAGGTACACATAACTCTTTTTCTTGTTTGGATGATTCTATTCTGATCAAACTACAGAGTGCTCAGGTATTAACCTGGGGACTAGTAGTGATAGTATCAGAGAGAATATTTGCATTATCAAGCAGATTGAGTTAGATAGACTTGATAAGTTTAATTCTAAAAATCCTGCTATATTTTTACCTCCTAGTATAGATATTATTGGTGAGGAATTTAATAGTTCAGACCTCAGTCCTAGGACTAATACTGAGTCAGAGGAAGGGACACATATTAATGTGTTCCCTAAAGTAGACTCCCCCTGGATTGAGGTTGGAAACCCTAAATCCTGTAGAGGGAGAAGGAAGATTAATTTTGCAGTTTAAATGATAGGTATCTTTTGGAACATTAGCTCAATGGCCCCAACAAAGCTGACAAACTGAAAGAGCTCATTAGAGCCAATAGTCCTGATTTTTATTTGCATTTCTGAGACCAAGAAAGAAGAATTTACTGTTCTTCAACTTGAAGTCTTTGATCCCAGAACCAACTTCGATTGGAAATGGCTCCCTGCAAAAAATACTGCAGGAGGGATTTTGATTGGAGTTAAGGTGGATCTATTTGACATTGTTCAATGTGATTTGCACAACTTTAGTATTTCTTGCCTGCTTAAGAATGAACAGGATCTCTCTCTATGGAGACTTATTTCTGTTTATGGTTCTGTATATGACCAGTTTAAAACGGATTTCATTAATGAACTCCATAACTTGCTGACTGGCTGGACAGGGCCCACCCTGGTAGGTGGTGATTTCAATCTTATTAGAGAGGCTAGTGATAGAAGTACTGGTGTCATTAATCAACACTGGGCTGACCTCTTTAATGATTGGATTAATAAATTTGGTTTAATAGAGCTCAAGATTAATGGGAGAAAATACACTTGGGGCAACAATCAGGACAATTTAGTGATGGCTACTATAGATGAGTCTTCATGTCCACTGATTGGGCCTCTGCTTTCCCTGGTGTTCACCTTAAAGCTCTGCCTACAGTAGGGAGTGATCACACTCCTTTGGTGGTTAACACCCGTGCTTTCTCCACTCCCAAGGATAAACATTTCAGATTTGAGAAATGGTGCTTGGAGGTTGAGGGGTTTAGAGAGATTGTGATTAAAGCTTGGACTGCCAAATGCCCTTTCAAAAAGGTAATAGATGTTTGGCAGTTCAAAATTAGGAACTCCAGAAAAGCCATCAAAGGTTGGATGGCCAATCATGAGGAAAAGAAGAACAGACATAAACAAGCTTTAGTGGCTGAGTATAACTGTTTAGATATTATTTCTGAATCCAATCCTCCTTCCCCTAATACTAACAGAAGAATCAAAAAAATTGCAGGTGAGCTGGAGGATATCTGGAGGAAAGAAGAAATCAAGGCCAGGCAGAGATCCAGAGATAGAGACATATTAGAAGGGGACCTAAATGCTGGCTACTTTAAAGCTATAGCTAATCAAAAGAGGAGGAAGAAGCATATCATGGTGCTGGAAGGAGATGCAGGTACTGTAACTGACCCTGAAGGTATTATGAAAGTTGCTGTTAACTACTATAAAATGTTATTTGGTTTCCAAGATAAAATTAACATGAACATGAAAGATGACTTTTGGGAAGATGAGGAGAAGGTTACTGATGCTCATAACTACATATTAGATACCCCCTTCTCTGAAAAGGAGATCAAGGATGCTGTCTTTGGCTCCTATACTGAAGGAGCTCCTGGACCAGATAGCTTTCCTTTTTTATTCTATCAGCAATTTTGGGACCTTATTAAAGGTGACCTATTTGCTTTATTTCATGATTGGGAGAGAGGTGATCTAGACCTATTTAGACTTAACTTCTCCCTGTTAACTCTAGTTCCTAAAGAGGCTGACACCATTAGAATGGAGAAATTTAGGCCCCTTGCTATGATTAACTACAGTTTTAAGATCTTTGCTAAATGCGCCACTAATAAGTTTGGCCCCATTATTTCTATGAACAAGACAACCTTCATAAAGGGCAGATATATTGCTGAGAGTATTATCACAGCTCATGAAATTATTCATTCTGTGCACTCCAGTAAGCAGTCTGGTTTTGTGTTTAAATTAGATTATGAGAAAGCTTATGACATGATCAACAGAGAATTCCTGCTGGACATGATGCATAAGAGAGGGTTTAGTAGTAAATGGCTAAAGAAAGTTGAATCCCTATTGCATAAAGGTTCTGTTGGAGTTAATATTAATAATGACAACAATGATTTCTTTATTGCTGGTAAAGGGGTCAGACAAGGAGACCCTTATTCCCCCTTGCTCTTCAACCTAGTAGCTGATGTTTTTACTATAATTCTTATTAAAGCCTCCAGGAATGATATCCTTGAGGGGCTTTTCCCTAGTTCTAATCCAGCTGGCATCATTAGCATGCAATATGCTGATGACACTTTACTTTTCCTGAGTAATAACCCTTCTCATGCTAGAAACCTTAAATGGTTGCTCTCCTGCTTTGAGCAATTATCTGGGATGAGGATTAATTTCCACAAGTGTGGCCTGGTTCCCATCAATGTAAATGGAGATGATGCTAATATATTTGCTCAAATCCTTGGTTGCAAATTAAGTGAGTTCCCCATCAAATATTTAGGAGCTCCTCTCCATCACAGAAAGCTTAAAAAATGTGAGCTTCAGCCTACTGTTGATAAAATTATCAAAAAAGGGGCTGGATGGAGAGGTTGATTGTTGTCCTCAGGCAAGAGACTCACACTAGTGAAAACCTGCCTAGCTACTATTCCTGTTTACCTTATGGGGATTATTAAATTCCCAAAATGGGCCATTAAGCTGATTAATTCTCAGCTAGCTCACTATTTTTGGGACGATTATGAGGGCCATCATAAATATCACCTTGCTTCTTGGGGTAATGTGACCCTCCAAAAGCAGCATGGGGGCCTTGGCATCCCTAATATTGCTGACATGAACCTTTGCCTATTAGCTTCCTGGATTAAAAGATACTTCCTGGATGAGGTCAAAATTTGGAAGCAAGTAATCGATGCCAAATATAGAACTCATAGTCCTAATATTTTTGCTTGTCCTAACAATGGTGCTTCCCCGTTTTGGAAAGGAGTTCTTTGGGCTGCTAAAGCCACTAGAATGGGTTATTCCTGGTTAATTGGTAATGGCAAGAGTGTCCGATTCTGGGAAGATCAGTGGATTGGGAATACCACCCTTGCTACCCAGTATTGGCACTTGTATACTATTGCTAATGACCATAATATCCCTATAAGTGAAGTCTGGGACGGCACTAATCTCAAAATCACTTTAGGAGGTGCTTTACTCAAAAAATGTTAGCTGATTGGGATGATCTATTTAGTTGCATTAAAAATGTTGTGCTGGTAGACAGAGAAGATACCATACGCTGGAATTATGAAGCTAAAGGTATCTACACTGTGAAATCCTTCTACAACATAATTAACTTTAGGGGGGTTCGCCCGGGTAATCTTCCTGTTATCTGGAAATTCAATATACCCCTAAGGATTCAGATTTTTCTCTGGCTTGTGGCTAAAAACAAACTATTGACTCTAGATAACCTACATAAAAGACAACATGTAGAGGATATTACTTGTCTTTTTTGTGGTGATCCTGAATCTGTTAAGCATTTATTTTTTGACTGTGTCGTTTCGATAGAGCTATGGAGAGTAATTTTTGATATATCTAATAAGCATTCTGTGTTGGGGAACGCAGTAATTTCAAAAATTTCCTTCGCACACGCAAGATCATGGTGATGCATAGCAACGAGAGGGGAGAATCTCGTCCACGTACCCTCGTAGACTGTGTAAGTGGAAGCGTTATGACAATGCGATTGATGTAGTCGTACGTCTTCACAATCCGACCGATCCTAGCACCGAAAGTACGGCACCTCCGCTATCTGCACACGTTCGGCTCGGTGACGTCCCACGAACTCTCAATCCAACTGAGTGTCGAGGGAGAGCTTCGTTAGCACGACGGCGTGATGACGGTGATGATGAAGCTACCGGCGCAGGGCTTCGCCTAAGCATTGCAACAATATGTCCGAGGTGGATTATGGTGGAGGGGGGCACCACACATGGCTAAGAGATCAATGATCAACTTGTGTGTTCTAGGGTGCCCCTGCCCCCGTATATAAAGGAGCAAGGGGGAGGCCGGCCAGCCCTTGGGGAGCGCCAAGGAGGGGAGGGCTCCTCCTCCTAGTAGGAGTAGGACTCCCCCTTTCCTAGTCCAACTAGGAGGAGGAAGGGGGAAGGAAGGAGAGGGAGAGGGAGAGGGAAAGAGGGGCCGCGCCGCCCTCCCCTAGTATCGGACTCCCTTAGGGGGGCCACCTCCTGGCTGCTGCCCTCTCTCTCCCCTGAAGCCCACTAAGGGCCCAATAACTTCTCAGGGGGGTTCCGGTAACCCTCCGGCGCTCGGGTTTTCTCCGAAATCACCCGGAACACTTCCGGTGTCTGAATATAGCCGTCCAACATATCGATCTTTATGTCTCGACCATTTCGAGAGTCCTCTTCATGTCCGTGATCATATCCGGGACTCCGAACTAGCTTCAGTACATCAAAACACATAAACTCATAATACCGATCGTCACCGAACGTTAAGCGTGCGGACCCTACGGGTTCGAGAACTATGTAGACATGACCGAGACACGTCTCCGGTCTATAACCAATAGCGGAACCTGGATGCTCATATTGGCTCCTACATATTCTACGAAGATCTTTATCGGTCAAACCGCATAACAACATACGTTGTTCCCTTTGTCATCGGTATGTTACTTGCCCGAGATTCGATCGTTGGTATCTCAATACCTAGTTCAATCTCATTGCCGGCAAGTCTCTTTACTCGTTCTGTAATGCATAATACCGCAACTAACTCATTAGTCACATTGCTTGCAAGGCTTATAGTGATGTGCATTACCGGGAGGGCCCAGAGATACCTCTCCGACAATCGGAGTGACAAATCCTAATCTCGATCTGTGCCAACTCAACAAGTACCATCGGAGACACCTGTAGAGCACCTTTATAATCACCCAGCTACGTTGTGACATTTGGTAGCACACAAAGTGTTCCTCCGGTATTCGGGAGTTGCATAATCTCATAGTCATAGGAACATGTATAAGTCATGAAGAAAGCAATAGCAACATACTAAATGATCAAGTGCTAAGCTAACGGAATGGGTCAAGTCAATCACATCATTCTCTAATGATGTGATCCCGTTCATCAAATGACAACTCATGTCTATGGCTAGGAAACTTAACCATCTTTGATTAACGAGCTAGTCAAGTAGAGGCATACTAGTGACACTCTGTTTGTCTATGTATTCACACATGTACTAAGTTTCCGGTTAATACATTTCTAGCATGAATAATAAACATTTATCATGATATAAGGAAATATAAATAACAACTTTATTATTGCCTCTAGGGCATATTTCCTTCAGTCTCCCACTTGCACTAGAGTCAATAATCTTGTTCACACCGCCATGTGATTTAACACCAATAGTTCACATCACCATGTGATTAACACTCATACTTCACATCGTCATGTGACCAATACACAAAGGGTTTACTAGAGTCAATAATCTAGTTCACATTGCTATGTGATTAACACCCAAAGAGTACTAAGGTGTGATCATGTTTTTCTTGTGAGAGAAGTTTAGTCAACGGGTCTGCCACATTCAGAGCCGTATGTATTTTGCAAATATTCTATGTCTACAATACTCTGCACGGAGCTACTCTAGCTAATTGCTCCCACTTTCAATATGTATCTAGATTAAGACTTAGAGCCATCTAGATTGGTGTAAAAACTTGCATCGACATAACTCTTTACGACAAACTCTTTATCACCTCCATAACCGAGAAATATTTCCTTAGTCCTCTAAGGATAATTTTGACCGTTGTCCAGTGATCTACTCCTAGATCAAAATTGTACTCCCTTGTCACACTCAGGGCAGGGTATACAATAGGTCTGCTACACAGCATGGCATACTTTATAGAACCTATGGCTGAGGCATAGGGAATGACTTTCATTCTCTCTAGATCTTCTGCTGTTGTCGGGATTTGAGTCTTACTCAACTTCACACATTGCAACACAGGCAAGAACTCTTTCTTTGACTGTTCCATTTTGAACTACCTCAAAAACTTGTCAAGGTATGTACTCATTGAAAAAACTTATCAAGCGTCTCGATCTATCTCTATATATCTTGATGCTCAATATGTAAGCAGCTTCACCGAGGTCTTTCTTTGAAAAACTCCTTTCAAACACTCCTTTATGTTTTCCAGAAAATTCTACATCGTTTCCGATCGACAATATGTCATTCACATATACTTATCTGAAAGGCTGTAGTGCTCCCACTAAATACAGGCTTCACCGCAAGTCTGTATAAAACTATATGCTTTGATCAACATATCAAAGCGTATATTCCAACTCCGAGATGCTTGCACCAGTCCATAGATGGATCGCTGGAGCTTGCATATTTTGTTAGCACCTTTAGGATTAACAAAACCTTATGGTTGCATCATATACAACTCTTCTTTAATAAATCTATTAACGAATGCAGTTTTGTTTATCCATTTGCCAGATTTCATAAAATGCGGCAATTGCTAACATGATTTGGACAGACTTAAGCATCGCTACGAGTGAGAAAAAACCATCGTAGTCAACACCTTGAACTTGTCGAAAACCTTTCACGACAAGTCAATGTTTGTAGATAGTAACACTACCATCAGCGTCCGTCTTCCTATTGAAGATCCATTTATTCTCAATGGCTTTCCGATCATCGGGAAATTCCACCAAATTCCATACTTTGTTTTCATACATGGATCCCATCTCAGATTTCATGGCCTCAAGCCATTTTGCGAATCTGGGCTCATCATAGCTTCCTCATAGTTTGTAGGTTTCATCATGGTCTATTAACATGACTTCCAGAACAAGATTACCGTACCACTCTGGTGCGGAACGTACTCTGGTTGACCTACGAGGTTCGGTAGTAACTTGATCTGAAGTTTCATGATCATCATCATTAACTTCCTCACTAATTTGTGTAGGCATCACTGGAACAGATTTCTGTGATGAACTACTTTCCAATTCGGGAGAAGGTACAATTACCTCATCAAGTTCTACTTTCCTCCCACTCACTTCTTTCGAGAGAAACTTCTTCTCTAGAAAGAATCCATTCTTAGCAACAAAGATCTTGCCTTCGGATCTGTGATAGAAGGTGTACCCAACATTTTCTTTTGGGTATCCTATGAAGACACACTTCTCCAATTTGGGTTTGAGCTTATCAGGTTGAAACTTTTTCACATAAGCATCGCAACCCCAAACTTTAAGAAACGACAGCTTAGGTTTCTAGCCAAACCATAGATCATACGGTGTCGTCTCAACGGATTAGACTGTGCCCTATTTAACGTGAATGTAGCTGTCGCTAATGCATAACCCCAAAACGATAGTGGTAAATCGGTAAGAGACCTCATAGATTGCACTATATCCAATAAAGTACGGCTATGACGTTCGGACACACCATTATGCTGTGGTGTTCCAGGTGGCATGAATTTGTGAAACTATTCCACATTGTTTTAGTTGAAGACCAAACTCGTAACTCAAATTTTCGTCTCCGTGATCAGATCGTAGAAACTTTATTTTCTTGTTACGATGATTTTCCACTTCCCTCTGAAATTCTTTGAACTTTTCCAATGTTTCAGGCTTATGTTTCATCAAGTAGATATACCTATATCTGCTCAAATCATCTGTGAAGGTTAGAAAATAACGATACCCGCCGCGAGCCTCAATACTCATCGGACCGCATACATCAGTATGTATTATTTCCAATAAGTCAGTTGCTCGCTCCATTGTTCCGGAGAATGGAGTCTTAGTCATCTTGCCCATGAGGCATGGTTCGCAAGCATCAAGTGATTCCAAAAGCCCATCAACATGGAGTTTCTTCATGCGCTTTACAACAATATGACCTAAACGGCAGTGCCACAAATAAGTTGCACTATCATTATTAACTTTGCATCTTTTGGCTTCAATATTATGAATATGTGTATCACTACGATCGAGATTCAATAAACCATTTATATTGAGTGTATGACCATAGAAGGTTTTATTCATGTAAATAGAACAACAATTATTCTTTGACTTAAATGAATAACCGTATTGAAATAAACATGATCCAATCATATTCATGCTCAACGCAAACACAAAATAACATTTATTTTAGGTTCAACAGTAATCCCGAAGGTAAAGGGAGTGTACTATGGTGATCTTATCAACCTTGGAATCACTTACAACACACATCATCACCTCGCCCTTAACTAGTCCCTGTTTATTTTGCAACTCCCGTTTCTTGTTACTAATCTTAACAACTGAACCAGTATCAAATACCGAGGGGTTGCTATAAAAACTAGTAAAGTACACATCAATAACATGTATATCCAATATACCTTTGTTCACTATGCCATCCTTCTTATCCGCCAAGTATCTAGGGCAGTTCCACTTCCAGTGACCATTTCCTTTACAGTAGAAGCACTCAGTTTCAGGCTTGGGTCAACTTTGGGCTTCTTCATGGGAGTGCAAACTTGCTTGCCATTCTTCTTGAAGTTCCCTTTCTTTCCCTCGCCCTTTTAATTGAAACTAGTGGTCTTGTCAACCATCAACACTTGATGCTTTTTCTTAATTTCTACTTTTGCCGATTTCAGCATCGCGAAGAGCTTTGGGAATCGTTTCCGTTATCCCTTGCATATTATAGTTCATCACGAAGTTCTAGTAACTTGGTGATAGTGTCTAGAGAACTTTCAATCACTATCTTATCGGGAATATTAACTCCCACTTGATTCAAGTGATTGTAGTACTCAGACATTCTGAGCACATGCTCACTCGTTGAGCTATTCTCCTCCATCTTGTAGGCAAAGTACTGTCAGAGGTCTCATACCTCTTGACACGGGCATGAGTATGAGATACCAATTTCAACTCTTGGAACATCTTATATGCTCTTTGGCGTTCAAACAATTTTGAAGTCCCGGTTCTAAGCCATAAAGCATGTTGCACTAAACTATCAAGTAGTCATCATACCGAGCTTGTCAAACGTTCATAACGTCTGCATCTGCTCCTTCAATAGGTCTGTCACCTAGCAGTGCATCAAGGACATAATTGTTCTGTGCAGCAATGAGGATAATCCTCAGATCACGGACCTAGTCCGCATCATTGCTACTATCATCTTTCAACATAGTTTTTCTCTAGGAACATATAAAAATAAACGGGGAGCTACATCGCGAGCTATTGATCTACAACATAGTTATGCAAATTAAAGTTCATGATAAATTCATGATAAATTAAAGTTCAATTAATCATATTACTTAAGAACTCCCAGTTAGATAGACATCCCTCTAGTCATCTAAATGATCACGTGATCCAAATCAACTAAACCATGTCCGATCATCACGTGATATAGAGGAGTTTACAATGGTGAACATCACTATGTTGATCATATCTACTATATGATTCACGCTCGACCTTTCGGCCTCCAGTGTTCCGAGGCCATATCTGCATATGCTAGGCTCGTCAGGTTTAACCCGAGTATTCTGCGTGTGCAAAACTGGCTTGCACCCGTTGTATGTGAACGTAGAGCTTATCACACCCGATCATCACGTGGTGTCTCGGCACGATTTAACTTTCAGAATCGTGCATACTCAGGGAGAACACTTGTATCTTGAAATTTAGTGAGAGATGATCTTATAATGCTACCGTCAATCAAAGCAAAATAAGATGCATAAAGGATAAACATCACATGCAATCAATATAAGTGATATGATATGGCCATCATCATCTTGTGCCTTTGATCTCCATCTCCAAAGCACCGTCATGATGACCATCGTCACCGGTGCGACACCTTGATCTCCATCGTAGCATCCTTGTCGTCTCGCCAACTATTGTTTCTACGACTATCGCTACCGCTTAGTGATAAAGTAAAAACAATTACAGGGCGATTGCATTGCATGCAATAAAGCAACAACCATATTGCTCCTGCCAGTTGCCGGTAACTCTGTTACAAAACATGATCATCTCATACAATAAAATTTAGCATCATGTCTTGACCATATTACATCACAACATGCCCTGCAAAAACAAGTTAGACATCCTCTACTTTGTTGTTGCAAGTTTTACGTGGCTGCTACGGGCTGAGCAAGAACCGTTCTTACCTATGCATCAAAGCCACAATGATTTTTCGTCAAGTATGTGCTGTTTTAACCTTCAACAAGGACCGGGCGTAGCCACACTCGATTCAACTAAAGTTGGAGAAACTGACACCTACCAGCCACCTGTGTGTGAAGCACGTCGGTAGAACCAGTCTCGCGTAAGCATACGCGTAATCTCGGTCTGGGCCGCTTTATCCAACAATACTGCCGAATCAAAGTATGCCATGCTGGTAACCAGTATAACTATTATCGCCGACAACTCACTTGTGTTCTACTCGTGCATATAACATCTACGCATAAATCTGGCTCTGATACCACTGTTGGGGAATGCAGTAATTTCAAAAATTTCCTACGCACACGCAAGATCATGGTGATGCATAGTAACGAGAGGGGAGAGTGTCGTCCACGTACCTTGTAGACCATAAGCGGAAGCGTTATGACAACACGGTTGATGTAGTCGTACGTCTTCACGATCTGACCGATCCTAGCACCGAAAGTACGGCACCTCCGCGATCTGGACACGTTCGGCTCGGTGACGTCCCACGAACTCTCAATCTAACTGAGTGTCGAGGGAGAGCTTCATCAGCATGACGGTGTGATGACGGTGATGATGAAGCTACCGGCGCAGGGTTTCGCCTAAACATTGCAACGATATGACCGAGGTGGATTATGGTGGAGGGGGGCACCGCACACGGCTAAGAGATCAATGATCAACTTGTGTGTTCTAGGGTGCCCCCTGCCCCCGTATATAAAGGTGCAAGTGGGAAGGCCGGCCAGCCCTTGGGGCGCGCCAAGGAGGGGAGGAGTCCTCCTCCTAGTAGGAGTAGGACTCCCCCTTTCCTAGGCCAACTAGGAGGAGGAAGGGGGAAGGAAGGAGAGGGAGAGGGAGAGGGACAGAGGGGCCGCGCCCCGCTCCCCTAGTCTAATTCGGAATCCCTTTGGGGGGGCCAGCTCCTGGCTGCTGCCCTCTCTCTCTCCTAAAGCCCACTAAGGGCCCAATAACTTCCCGGGGTAACCCTCCGACACTCCGGTTTTCTCCGAAATCACCCGAAACACTTCAGGTGTCCGAATATAGCCGTCCAATATATCGATATTTATGTCTTGACCATTTCAAGACTCCTCGTCATGTCCATGATCATATCCGGGAGTCCGAACTACCTTCGGTACATCAAAACACATAAACTCATAATACCGATCGTCACCGAACGTTAAGCGTGCGGACCCTACGGGTTCGAGAACTATGTAGACATGACCGAGACACGTCTCCGGTCAATAACCAATAGCGGAACCTGGATGCTCATATTGGCTCCCACATATTCTACGAAGATCTTTATCGGTCAAACCGCATAACAACATACGTTGTTCCCTTTGTCATCCGTATGTTACTTGCCTGAGATTCGCACTACAAAAAAAAGACACATCCGTGACATTTTGGGCCGAACGAATTTTTTTCTATCATACATATGACACTTCTATGACGATAATTGTGACAAAACCCGTTATCATCATAGATGTGGTGGGCTCCTACTTCTATGACAAAAAATCATGACAGAAAATGGGCTTTTCGTCCTGGGCGGGCCGGAGACGCAGCTGTATGACATTCTTTGGTCCGTCCATGACGGAAAAAACCGTGGTAGAAGCGAGGGGGAGGAAAATTTCGTGGAGTTGCTGGTTACGGTGGGATGTCGGGGGCCGAGCGATGCGCGTTTCTCTCGTACACGTGCGAGACGTTGGCTCTAACTGAACCCGAGCGAGGCGTTGGGCTCTAATCGAACCCGGCGACAGAATTGAGGGCTACGCGTTATCGAACCCGAGCAATCGATCGTTGGCTGTTAACTCAACCCGATGGAGCAATTCTTCGCTCATCGCTGCTAATCAAGCCGATCGATTGATGAACAATGAGCGTTGCGGGGTGGGGGGGGTTGGATGAACGAAGGAGCGGTGGTGTTGCCTCAGATGAACAGGACCCGTGGTGTGGAGGGCTGGATGAACAATATACGGTGGAGGGGTGGCCGTGGAGGGGTGGTTGAACAGGACCCCGTGGTGTGGAGGGCTGGATGAACAGTAGATGGTGGAGGGCTGGAGGAATAGTACATGATGGAGGGGTGGTTGAACAGTAGCCGGTGGAGTAGTGCGCGGTGGAGGCTGGATGAACAGGAGCCCGTGGAGGCTGGAGGAGGTCGACGGTAGCCCGTGGAGGCTGGAGGAGGTCGACGGTGAAGATGAACAGTATCCCGTGGAGTCCCGTTTTGCGGTACGCCACACTCCTCCCGATGAACAGGACCCCTGTTTCGACCGTAGCGCTCCAACACAAGTCCGGTTCATCCGTTTTGCGGTACGCCACACCCCTCCCGATGAATAGGACCCCCGTTTCGACCGTAGCGCTCCAACACAAGTCCGTTTCATCCGTTTTGCGGTACGCCACACCCATCCCGATCAACAGGACCCCCGTTTCGACCGTAGGAGGTTCATTTCGTCCGTTTTGCGGTACGCCACACCCCTCCCGGGCAACAGGACCCTCGTTTCGACCATAGGAGGTCTGTTCCCTCCGTTTTACGGTACGCCACACCCCTCCCGATCAACAGGACCCGCTCAACGTAGGAGGTCCGCTTCTCCCACAGCGATACGCCAGCCTCGTTTCCACCGCCTGTTCCGTCCAAGCCCTCCCGATGAACACGACCATGCATTCCGTTCCGACCCAGCCGGTTGGCTCCCCATGAACACGACGACGATGCTATTTCTCCGTTCCGACCCAGCCATGTACGTATGCGCGAGTAGGCGTTCGAGACCCTGCCCGTATGTACGTACGTGGCCGTATTCTCTTTCTTGCACCCTAGCCGCTGTACGACACGTGCCTCTACTACGACATGTGCACGCCTCTACTACAACACGTGCGTGCCTCTACATCGACCAGTATGTACGTACACTTTCGCGACCAGAATGACAATGCTACGTACGCTTCGACCAGGTGGGTCCCGACTGTCAGGCACTTCCTTGCCTGCGAAGATGTAGCTGGTGGGTCCCAGCAGTCAGGGGGGCGAATCGTTTTGGTTTTTTTGCCCGGACGCACTTCCTTGCGTGCGAAGGTGTAGCTGGTGGGTCCCAGCAGTCAGGAGGGAAACGTTTTTTTTCGCAAAATACGGTGGCCCGTCTGGTGGGTCCACTAGTAGAAAAAGGGTCAAACGTGAAGCACATTAGTGCCGGTTTGAATTTGAGTCGTCACTAATGTATACATTAGTGCCGGTTCCAACGGCTAGCCGGGCCACTTTCATTAGTACCGGTTCGTGGCGAACCTTTAGCACCGGTTCGTGCCACGAACCGGTACTAATGAGAGTGGTGGCAGGATGTTGTCGGTGGGGCCCTCCAGCCCTTTTGTACCGGTTCTTGGCACAAACCGTACTAAAGGTCTTCCTACATAAACCCTTCATCCACCCGAGCTCGCTCTATTCTTCCCCTTTCCCCTCTCCTCTCTGTTCTTCCCCTCTTCCTCTCGAGCTCATCACACATTTTGCCCAAAATTTGTCAAGATTTGAAGGCCCCCATCCATCAGAAAGGTTAGAAACTTTGTCCTTTCATCTCTCATTGCTAGATTAGCTCTTGCAATGCTTTATATAGTGATTAATTTGTGAGTTTAGTAATTTGGGAGGAAATATATATATGTGCTAGTATTTGATTTATATGCAATTTGAGGTCAAAAATAACACTTAGTTTGCATATGTAGGTGTGGTTTACTTAATGCCTTCCAAATCACCGTCGTAACCACCGTCGATCGCCCGCACCGTCCCGTCGCCGGCACCACCTTGTGGTCAGCCTCTTGTTCATGAAATGTTATATAAAAATTGATGTTTGTGTGATTTGGTTATATAGTTACTCGTATAATTATCTTACCCGTACGTTGTTTGTTATACATATAGTGCCATGGTTTTGATATCCGTCCCCGTCGGCCCTCGTCCTTGTTATGATTCGGATGTGGTATATATATTCTCTTTTAAAACAAGTTGCATTTCGTGTTTATGACAAATTATGCCCATAAAGTTGACATAGAAATTTTTTCTAGGAGGTATGTGAACCGGAAATTCCAACCGACCCTATTGTCGAGAGGTTAAATTTAGTTGAAAGAGAAAACAAGTACTTGAAAGAAAAATTGAAAAGAATTGAGGGGAGAAGATGGAATTGAGTTGCATGTTGCCGATGTCGCCGATGATCACAAGATCAAGATGGAGAAAATGCGCTTGAAGATTAGAAAGATTAGAAAATATGCCATCGATAGTGAGGCTTGGTATCATTATCTGTTGGATCAATTGTTACCTTAGTTGCGATCTTGATCGCATTTGTTGTTGCATTTAAATGCTTTAGCTAGAGAGTTATTTGTTTGTTGCATTTAAGTGTTGTATGAACTTTATGTATGAACTTGTATTAATTTGGTCTATTCGTGTTGTGTAATGAAGATGAGCCAGCAATGGATGTACGATGACCGATGCTCTCCCAGTTCGTTGAGGGCATGCATACTTTTTTGCTTATGCTAAGGCAAACAAGCGGGCGGATGGTTTTATGCCTTGTCCATGTGCTGGCTGTAAGAATGGTCACAATTACTCTACGTCAAGAACCATTCACGCCCACTGTTTGAGTCCGGTTTCATGCCCCACTATAATGTTTGGACCAAGCACGAGAAAGAGGGGTTATGATGGAAGACAATGAAGAAGAAGAGGACGACGACAGCTATCCTGGCCATGGGTTCCCTGAATATGATGATACAACAATGGGGAAGAAGCTGAGCGGTAATGCGGAAGAAGCTGAGCCGCAATGCGGGAAGAAGCTGAAGAAGAGGCATCGATGAGCCCGTTGATGATCTAGGTCGGGCCATTGCTGATGCAAAGAGAAACTGCGCAAGTGATTTGGAGAAGAAGAAGTTGCAGCGCATGTTAGAGGATCACAAAAATTGTTGTACCCGATTGCGTGAGGTGACAAGAAAAGCTGGGCACCACATGGAATTGCTGCAATGGAAGGCAGAGAATGGTGTATCCGACAAGGGATTTGGAAATTTGCTGGTAATGATAAAGGATATGCTTCCAAAGGACAACGAATTGCCCGAGAGTACGTACGAAGCAAAGAAGGTTGTCTGTCCTCTAGGGTTAGAGGTGCAGAAGATACATGCATGCCCTAATGATTGCATCCTCTACCGCGGTGAGTACGAGGATTTGAACGCTTGCCCAGTATGTGGTGCATTCGCTATAAGATCAGCCGCGATGACCGTGGTGATGTCGAGGGTGAGCGCCCCAGGAAGAAGATTCCTGCCAAGGTGATGTGGTATTCTCCTATAATACCATGGTTGAAACGTTTGTTCCAAAACAAAGAGCATGCCAAGGCGATGCGATGGCACAGAGAAGACCGTAAGAAAGACGGAAAGTTGAGAGTACCCGCTGACGGGTCGTAGTGGAGAAAAATCGAAAGAAAGTACGGAAAGGAGTTTGCAGATGAGGCAAGGAGCGTATGGTTTGGTCTAAGCGCAGATGGCATTAATCCTTTTGGGGAGCAGAGCAGCAACCATAGCACCTGGCCTATGACTCTATGTTTGTATAACCTTCCTCCTTGGTTGTGCATGAAGCGGAAGTTCGTTATGATGCCAGTGCTCATCCAAGGCCCTAAGCAACCCGGCAACGACATTGATGTGTACCTAAGGCCATTAGTTGACGAACTCTTACAACTGTGGAATGGAACAGGTGTACGTGCATGGGATGAGCACATGGGGGAAGAATTTGACCTAAAGGCGTTGCTGTTCGTGACCATCAATGATTGGCCTGCTCTCAAGAACCTTCGTGACAGACAAACAAGGGATACCGCGGATGCACGCACTGTTTGGATGATACCGACAAGATATATTTGAATAGTTGTAAGAAGAATGTGTACAGGACATCGCCGATTTCTTCCGAGCAAGCATCCGTAAGAAAGAAAGGCAAGCATTTCAAAGGTGAGGCGGATCACGGACGAAGCCTCGCCACCGCATCTTTGGTGCTGATGTACATGATATGGTCAAGGATTTGAAGGTGATATTTGGAAAGTGTCTGGCGGACAACCTGTTCGAAGGACGCCGACGGACGCGCACTCCATGTGGAATAAGAAATCTATATTTTGGGACCTGCCATATTGGAAAGACCTAGAGGTCCGCTCCACAATCGACGTGATGCACGTGACGAAGAATCTTTGCGTGACCCTGCTTGGCTTCTTGGGCGTGTATGGGAAGACAAAAGATACACCGAGGCACGGAGGACCAGCAACGATGCACGGAGAAGACGGCATACATCGGGTCATGCAAGCTACGCCTACCAAAGAAGAGAAGGAAATCTTCTTTGAATGCCTGCTCGAGATAAGGTACCGTCGGCTTCTCATCGAATATAAAGGGAATAATAAACATGGCAGAAAAAGTTCCGTAACCTAAAGTCTCATGACTGCCACGTGATTATGACGCAAGCGCTTCCGGTTGCATTGAGGGGCTTCTACCGAAAACGCTCGATTAGCCATTGTGAAGCTATGTGCATTTCTCAATGCAATCTCTCGAAGGTAATCGATCCAGAAATCATACCAAGGTTACTGAGAATGATTTGGTGCAATGTCTTGTCGATTTCGAGTTGGTGTTCCCACCATCCTTCTTCAACATCATGACGCACGCTCTAGTTCACCTATCTTGAAGAGATTAACGTTTTGGGTCCTGTATTTCTACACAATATGTTCCCTTTGAGAGGTTCATGGGAGTCTTAAAGAAATATGTTCATAACCGTGCTAGGCCGAAGGAAGCATCTCCAAGGGCCATCAAAATGAGGAGGTCATTGAGCTTTGTATTGACTTTATTCCTGACCTTAAGCCGATTGGTGTTCTGAATCGCGGCATAAGGGCAGACTGGATGGAAAAGGCACGCTAGGAGGGGAACAAATAATATGTATGGACGGACATTCTCTCACCAAGCACACCACACAGTTCTACAGAATTCCGCCTTGGTGGCTCCGTATATGGATGAACACAAGAATTTGCTACGCCCAAACACCGGAGCGGTCGATGACTGGATTACACGTGAACAAACCAGGAGTTTCGCCACTGGTTGCGTACACGTACCATGCATGACACCTCTATTGAAGATGACCTGTACTTGCTGTCCCAGTTACCATCTTCGAATATAATGACTTTCAAAGGGTACGAGATAAATGGTAATACATTTTACACGATCGCCCAAGATAAGAAGAGCACCAACCAAAACAGTGGTGTCCCTTTGATGCAGAAACCAAGACGGGAAAGGAAATATATTATGGTTATATACAGGACATATGGGAACTTGACTATCGACGTGGTTTAAAGGTCCCTTTGTTTCGGTGCAAATGGGTCAATATGACACTTGGCGGGGTAAGGGAAGACCCGCAGTACGGAATGACAACAGTGGATCTCAACAATCTTGCGTATGCATACGAACCATTCGTCCTAGCCAATGATGTGGCACAGATTTTCTATGTGAAGGACATGTCTACCAATCCAAGAAAAAGAAAACATAAGGAAGCGAATGCATCGTACGATGAGCCACAGCGGCACATAGTTCTTTCTGGGAAGAGAAACATCGTGGGAGTGGATGACAAGACAGACAAGTCAGAAGATTATGAAAAGTTTGATGAAATTGCTCCATTCACAGTGAATATTGACCCGAGCATCCCGTTAAATGATGAAGATTTTCCATGGTTACGGCGCAAAGGGACACACGCGAAGAAAAAGTTTCACACCCAAAGATCTGGGATGTGATCGGCTTCACTATCATCACTTTCTTCATGTTTCACACCCGAGGGGAATCTCTGTAATAGTTAGGGTAGTTATGTGTTTTGGCATTTGAAACGCGAAGAAATTTTATGTGCAAACAAATTCTTTCATGCCTTTACTGATTTTTAAAGTTAAGTTATTCACAAACTAGTGATTCACACTAATTTCAAATAATTCAAAATTTAAACTATTCAAATTTGAAAGCTACGGGCACTAACAGAAAGTTTGTAATTTTTTGTACCTAAAGCAAAAATATTCACAAAGAAACTCTAAATACACAAAAAACAACACAAAAATAAATAAAGCAAAAAAATAATAAAAAAGCCCGCCTACTAGGCCAGAGCGGCCTGCATACGACTAGAAACCCAACCTGTTGTTGGGCCAGGATGCAGGCCCGCAAAGGCCAAGTGGGCCCACAGGCAAAGAACACGTAGGCCCAGTAGGCCTGCTTTGGAGAGGAGCTCGAGAGAGCGACCGCACGGGGTCTATAAACCAGTGCGGTCGCCCCTCGGCTAGCGGGTGGGACTAAACTTGCCGATCAAGACTGCGCCAGCAAGCACCCCTTTAGTACTAAAGGTGGTCGCTTCCCGCCGCTTGGGCTGGCTAAAACTGGCCTTTAGTACGGTTGGTGGCACAAACCGTACTAAAGGCCCTCCTATATAAACAACACTTACGAAAATTTCAGTTTCTCATCCGGCTTCTTCTCCCTCTGCACTGCCGCCCGCCGCCCAGACGTCTCCATCCTCATCGCCGCCTTCTGCCCGTCGTCGCCGCCGTCGTGCCGTCCCGCCCCTGCTGTCCCGTCTGTCACCGCCGCCCGCCCCGGCCTGTCCGCGTCGTCCCGTCCCGCTGCCGGCGCCGCCCAGACGTCCCGTGCGTCGTCTCGCCGCCTGCCCGTCTGTCCCGTCCCGTCGCTGCCGCCGCCCGTCCCTGTCCCGCTGTCGTCATCCCGTTGCCGCCGCGCCCGTCACCGTCCCCATCGCTTGCGCCCCGTCGCCGCCTGTCGCCCTCGCCGCGCCGGGAGCGCGCACACACACACATACATTTTTGTTTTTAGTTATACAAATAGTTAGAATTTTTTTGTTTTTAGAAATTGTTAGAAATTTTTCTGTTTTTCAGAAATAGTTAGAAATGTTAGAATTGTTAGAATTGTTAGAAATGTTAGAATTGTTAGAATAGTTAGAAATGTTAGAATTGTTAGAAATTTTTCTGTTTTTAGTTATAGAAATAGTTATAAAAAAGTTAGAATTGTTAGAAAATTTTCTGTTTTTTAGTTATAGAAATAGTTATAAAAATGTTAGTTATATATATAGAAATGTTATTAATTTTTTCTGTTTTTTAGTTATAGAAATATTAGAAATGTTATAGAAATGTTAGTTATATATAGCATTGTTAGAAATGTTAGAAATTTTAGTTATCAAAATCCAATCATTAAAAAAATGTTACTTTTTGCGGGCATATAGCTAGTATTTGTTCTCGACGATGCCCGACCCGCATCCTCGCCGTCGACACGTCAGCGACGACGTCCGCTGACCCATGTCCGGACTGGGCTCGCTGGCTGGCACCGGGAGGTGCTGCCTGGAGGGGCGCGCCGCTTGATGAGGAACCCGGCCCCGGGACCCGTCATCGACCCTGATCTCGTTTGGTGGCGTTCGTGTGGGCCAGTTTCGGCGCGGAGGGAGCTGGCCCAGCCGGAGGTGGTACGTTGCCGTGTCAGGGAGGAGGACGAGCACGTCCATCGCTACATGGTTGCGTTAGAGGGCGGCAGGTTCTCCAATACCTGGCAGTTTCTTGAGGATCTCACTTCAACTATGATCCGTGAGGGTTCCTTCTTTGGGTGTCCACCGCCGCCGCCGCAGAACCGCGAGTGTCCTAGATTCTTCTGTAGTATTCGATCTTTATTAGCTACCTAGCCAGTGATGTATTCGATATTATATCTATTATTCGAGACGATGTATTCGAGATTATATCTATTATTCGAGACAATGTATTCGAGATTATATCTATTATTCGAGACGATGTTTTCGAGATTATATCTATTATTCGAGACGATGTATTGAGATTATATCTATTATTAGAGACGATGTAATTTGAATACTAAATTGTTTTATATTTCTTTTGGATTAGTTAAATAAAAGCTATGGCGGACAATACCGCAGAGAGGAGAACAGGCCATGTTCGATATGATACACCATCCTCACGGGCAAGATGATGATCGAATGAAGAAGCTTATGACGGTTCAATTTCTAAACAACACCGGAGAGGGTGATATGATATTCGATCGCGATTTAATCGAATTGATGAAGTCATGAACTATGATTATGATGATGACGAAGAAAATGTTGATCTTGAAACAACAAAGACCGGCGAGGTATATATATTTATATAAGCAGGCATCCGGTGATCATCACATGTTTTAAATGACTTGAAGATATATTAACGAATCGATCTTTGTTCTTTCAGCCATCCGGATCGAGCAAATCTTCGGCAAAAGGACTAAACGAGGCCCGAACAAAAGTTGAAGGAGGGCGTAAAGTACAATATCGAGGCAATCAGACCTAATGGCGAACCATTAGCGCCTAAGAAGATTGCGGACAAGTTCGTTCGTCAGTGTGGAGTTCTTGTGAAGGACCAACTCCCGATATCCCTTCAATAATGGAGAGAGCCAGCAAAGCCACGTCCAGATGTTACTTTTGTCGACAAACCACAAAAAGAGCTGCTTTGGGATACTCTCATGGAACATTTCACCCTACCAGATCATTTCACAGAAGTAGATGTGCAGAAAGTCAAGGACGCTGCTCTTAGGAAGATGGCGGTTGCATTCAAGAACCACAAGAATCGTGAATGGGACAAGTACGTCAAGGGAGGAAGGAAGACTCCAGTATTCGAGGGAACACTAGAGAACCAATGTGCTCATTGGGACGATTTCGTGAAATTCAAGGATTCATAATTAGCTAAGGAACGGTCGAGAATAACAAGAAGAATGCCGAAAAAAAGGATAAGTTCCATAAGCTGGGGCCAGGTGGCTATGCGGTGGCAATGCCTAAGTGGGATAAGTCTGAGAAAGAGATGGAGGATGCAGGTGTCACTCCGGTTACTAAGAGCTGCCCCCCCCCCAGGTGCAGGACTTGGTTCTATGCGCATGGGGGGGGGGGAGTTGGACCCGAAGACAGGCAATGTTTCGACGAAGGCAAGTCTGAAGGGAGCCGACGATGCGATACTTGTTGCAATAGAAGAGGCACGATCGGGGGTGTTCCAGCCCAACAGAGAGAACAACGAGCTTACGCGTGCCTTGGGAAATCCTGAACACCTGGGAAGAACATGAGGCAAGGGCGCTATTCCGTGGTATGAGGGGTTTTCAGACTGGAACACCGACTACAGAACCCGTGCGAGAAAGAAGATTGCGGAGGAGAAGAAGAGGAATATGGAGGAGGAGCAGCGGCAGCGGGAGCAGATCGACTCACTTACCCAGCAAAGGGGGTCTCAGCAGCTGCAGCAGCTAGCGGATGATCCAACATTGGATAGCACCACCCCATCCATGCCGAGAAGCAGAGTGGGTTCCGCCCCGGACGACGCAATGCTGGATAGATACCCCGTGGATGACATCACGGAGAACACTAACTGCGAGCTACACGTCAAAATGAAGAACATATCCATGAAGGTGGCGGACGCCGTTGCTTTTACAAACCCCCCCGAGGCAACCTTCCATTGCAACCCGATTCCAGCGGGCTATGCTCGTGTCTTGGTTGATGAGGTGGTGGACCCATATTCGGAGCTACGGCTTGACCATCCTGGAGGTGACGATGAGCACTTTCTCGGACAGGCCAAACATCGTATCATCCTATGGAAAAAGGATTGCATCATCTTTCGAAGGCCACCGACACCGCGTCAGCCGACTCCTCGTCGAAGTCCGCCACCAAGTGAGTAGACTCCCGCTCCTGCAAGTCCACCAAGTCCGCAAAGTGTCAGCCACCTCCTCCAAGTCCGCAAAGTGTCAGCCACCTCCTCCTCCAAGTCCGCCACAGCGCTAGAGTCCTCCTCCTCCAAGTCCGCACAACCTCAGGCCTCCTCCTCCAAGTCCGCACAGCCAGCCCTCCTCCTCGCCCAACTCAGCCCGTCAGCCGCCTCCGCCGCCAAGAATCGCAGAAGAGACACCCGCAGCAATGGTGCGAGCGGCACGAGTCGAGGTAGTACAGGAAGTACAGGAGGAGGCAAGCGATATAAATATGGTCCAAGCCTCACGCCTCTTCCGCAGAGGCCTTATGACAAGTCCGAGGAGGAAAACGCATCCATATCGAAGGCCGAGGTGGAAGCCCATTTTGCACCGAAACCGCCAACGCCGCCAAGGGAGAAAGTGCCAGAGGAAACGATTGACCACTTCATTCGTATGGCTCAACCACCAGCTCCCAAGCCTGTTGACACAGACTATGAGCACGTCTACGTAAGGAGGCGAGCTCGGGATCGACCAAACAACAAGCAGCTATCAAAAAATGCGGGAAAACCATTCCCACTGGGAGAACAGGCGGCGCAATCGATCCCTCGCTTGTTGTGACAACAACACGTGATAAAGACGCTGCGCCCAATATTATTGTGGGCAAACAGTTTACGTTCCCAAGGTGGGCAATGTGGTAATAACCAAGGACCATATAATGCAGGCTGAAGTTCTCAACATCACTGTTGGACAACTCCTCGAGATCGAGCCCATGCCTGTGCTTACAGAGGATGAAATAAAACGGAAATATGTCCGGCCAACCTTTGGTCGAGCTGGACAAGGTCAAGAACCTCCCAACGAGAATGTATGAATTGCATCAATGGTATATGAACATTACCAAGATTTCCAATCGAAAGTCCCTCATGGTGAATGTCAAGGAGGAGCATTACTTCCATGAGAAAGCTCATCCGCTGAGTATTCTGAACTGTTTCAGTTATATAATCAAGACGCACTCGACAAATCTATCGCCGTTGCTATTGTCCGTAAGTGATTTCTTTCTGCAATTTAAGTCTCAAGCTAGCTGTAGTGATCCTTTTGATCAATCATTACCTGTAATTATCCTCACTATATTCTTTTCGTGGTATTATGCAGGATGAAGATGTATGAAATGAGAAAAGGTGGACGCTTTGGCATTGGGTTCATTGACCCAAACACCGTTAATGAATACACATGGAAAATAAATCCACATCATGAAAAGGCCGTAGAAGACAACATGCCGAGTTCTTGAAGCGCCTCAAATACAATGAAGATATACTACTTCCTTACAACTTCCAAAGTGAGTCACATCGTCTTGTACTACAAATTCTCTGTTTTTGCCTACTAGCTAGCTACATGTTTTTGCTTACATATGCCCGCTTAATTAAGACATGCAAACGTGTGTGCATGCAGATTTCACTGGATCTTGTGTATCATTAAAGTTGACGCCGGAACAGTTGAAATCTGGACTCACTACTCAAAGCAAATGCTGACTATAACATCTTGTTTGGGATAGTCAACAGGTAATTTCAATCATTATTAACTATATATCTCGGCCTATTTAGTTCGTCATTTCATGATATGAACTATTTAATAACCCCTTTATTCATTTTCTTTGTCGGCGGGCAGGGCTTGGGCAAGGTTCATCAGCGTCACGGAAGGCGTAATGGAAAAAAAGCTTAAATGGTTTCACCCAAGGTAAGTAATTATAGTACTAGCTAGCTAGCTAGCTGCCATCTCTTTAATTATCATGCTTGATTAATTATTATCTAATCAAATTCCATTCTCGTAAAGGCCTCAAGCAGGCGCTAGGGACTGATCTGTGTGCATTCTGCGCTTTGCAGAACATTCGCATGATGGCGTCCAAAGGAGCAGATCTCAAAGACAGGAATGTGTACGCTTGTCGTAACACTATTCACAATTTTACACCATTATCGATATCTAGTCACACAACTAATACACATGCATATTGATCTCCTTCTTAACAGTTCACAGAGGAAAGGGACAAGCTCCTAGAAACGGAGCGCGAGAAGCACTTCAAGAGGAAATAGCGGATTTTTGCTCGATCAGGTCATAAACCAAGGAGAGTACTATTACCCGCTACCGCCCCATGAACCACTTCCGATTGTCATCGTGTTCAAGGCACCAATTAGGCTAATGCCATGGCTTCAAGGCAACATGCATATGTAGGAGAAATTGTATATAGCTATACATGTGTGTATGTGTGAATTAATTAATATGGTGGTTTGTGAGACATTGATGATATATATATGCATGATTGGTTCTACTAGAAATTATATATATAACGTGTACAATGTGTAGTATCGTAAAATACCAGCAAACGAAAAAGAATTAAAATGGAAACACCAAATTAAATGAAAAAGAAATCATAAAAATAAAAACCCCCCAAACCTTATAGTACCGGTTGGTGTTACCAACCGGTACTAAAACTCGAGCCCCGGAGCTGGCTCATGCCACGTGGTTGTTTTTAGCACCGTTCGTGCTGAACCGGTACTAAGGGGGCCTTTAGTGCCACACTTTAGTGCCGGTTATGGAACCGGCACTAAAGGGCCTTACGAACCGGTGCTATTGCCCGGTTCTGCACTAGTGGTCCCTACTGTCAGGTGGTGGAATCATTATTTTTCGCGTAATAAGGAGGCACTTCCTTGCTGCGGCCGTGGACCCAGCTGTCAGCCTCTAGACGTACAGTCCACGTCCGACGGAAGTCGTTCCTTGATCATGTTGACCACGTCGCGCCGAGAGCACCAGGGCGGTGGATGACGGCGAGGCCTAGGAAGGGGATGACGCGGAGCCGGTGAAGACGCGGCAGTGGATGCCCACGCGGAGAGGAGTATGAGTATTCACTCGTTCGGCTGCGGTGTGAGGCTGCCGTCGCCGCAGGGCCTGGCCTAAGGTGGGAATAGTAGGGGGCGGTGAGGCCTCCGCGGTAGCACAGCCGACCACGGGAGGTAGGAGCAGGCGGCACGACCGGCGCTGCTTTGGGCGGCTGGAGCAAGAAGACCAGAGGCTGAAGAAGCACTACGGCCGTTGGATGGACATCGTACGGTCACTGGAGCTAGAATCGTTCATATTGACTAAGTTGACAAAGCCCTCCGTCCCCGTCAACTTAGCAGGCCCACAAGTCAGCTTCCCACCAAGGTGAGTCCCAGCTAGCAGGGGGAGTATATTTTTTGTGCGTAATGAAGAGGCACTTCCGGTGGGTCCGAGCTGACAGCGGGGAGAACGTTTTTTTCACGAAATACGGTGGCCCGTCCAGTGGGTCCCAGCAGTCAGGGGGGAAACGTTTTTTCGCGAAATAAAGTGGCCCGTCCAGTGGGTCCCTGCTATCAGGTGGAGGAATAATTATTTTGCGCATAATAAGGAGGCACTTCCTTGCAGCCGCCGTACACCCAGCTGTTAGCCTCTCCACGTACAGTACTCTTCTGATGGAAGTCGTTCGTTGACCACGTTGACCACGCCGCGCCGAGAGCACCAGGGCGGTGGACGACGGCGATGCCTAGGAAGGGGACGTCTGGAGCGGGAAGACGCAACAGTGGAAGCCCGCGTGGAGAGGAGTACGAGGTTCACTGGTTTGGCATGTGTGAGGCTGCTGCCGCCAGAGAATAACAGGGGTGTGGGTGAGTGGAGGGATGGTCCGGCCAGCGGTGGGAGTAGTATGGGCGGTGAGGCCTCCGGCGGCAGCACAGCCGCCATGGGAGGCAGGAGCGGCGGCACGACCGGGCGCTGCTTTGGGCGGCTGGACCAAGAAGACCAGAGGTTGAAGAAGCACTACGGCCGTTGGATGGACATCGACATACCATGAAGCTAGAATCGCTTATATTGACTAAGTTGACAAAGCCCTTGGTACGCTCCAACTTAGTAGGCCCTGAGTCAGTCTCCAAACAAAGGCGCCCAGATGTCGTGGGAGGAATCATTTTTTGGGCGGCCGAAGCTAAGAATATCCGAGATTGAAGAAGAAGCATGACATCCGTTGGATAGACATCCACGACCACTGCTGCTAGAACCGTGTGTTGACTATAATAAGTTGACAAAGCCTTGCATACGCGTCAATGTAGCGACCCGACCTCAGATGGTCAAGTCTCTGTGCTTCCGTGTCATCCCTGGATCGGTAATGCTGACACACACAATACTCGAAGGATTTATAATAGAGTAGCAATCACACACTTATTACATCGAATGTCTCAAAAGAGAACTTATTACAATAATATGGCTTAAGGCCATCTAATACAATAACAGCGGAAGGCTTGGAAGGTAAAGTGAGTCCATTAACTCCAACGGCATAGCTGAGCTGCACGGCAACGACCTATCGAACCTTACTCCTCGTCTGAAAAGTCTGCAACATAATACGTTGCAGCCCGAGAACGGGTCATCACATGGAATATGCTAGCAATGTAACACAATAGAGAAATAACAGAATAATGCTACCACTACATGCATATCTGGCTGGTGGAAAGCTCTACGGTTACAGTTTTGCGGAAAGCCAATTTTTCCCTACAACAAAGGAATAAATTTTAATTTAACTATCATGGTGGTAGAAACATCATTGAGGAGGTATAACCCCAACTCAATCCCAATTAAAATAGTTAACATCCCAGCAATATTAATTTAGAGTGATGAGATACATGTGAATACTCAAGTACTAGATACTCAGAATTGTCCATAAGCGGGGACACGGCTAACCATGATTAGATTGTACACTGTGCAGAGGTTTGCGCACTTTGCCCCACAAGACTCGATCACTTCCGTTGATTTCTCGCACTGCATGGTGTTTGAGAAACGGATGACCGAGACACAGTCTTTCAGGAACATTAACTCTTTACTCCGGGTAGACCATACCAAACCTACAAAACTCACTACCTGCTGATCTACCTCTTCAAGAGCTTCACGTAACTCACTCAACTATGCTAGAGCCCATAATAGCTTGTGGCTGCACACGGAAGTTTCAGGCATGAATAAATGTCAGTTCCCTTTGAGCCTGGGTGGCGGTCCATAGGAAGATCACACGGGTACCCCGGGATTTCCAAAAATAAAACAGACAACACTGGGTTCCCCAGGTGCCTCAATCCACCCAGATGTGTATTAAAGTTGCTACCTTAAGTTAACCATTGATTAAAAATCTCACATCTGTCATGGATAACTCTCAAACCCAATCCACGTCTACGAGCATAACATAGCAATATAAGCAACACATAGAAGTAACTCCCAAGGGTTTAACAGTAACAGGGCAATAGGTTCCTACCTCATCATCTACTTCCCAACCCACAAATTAATGACATCCTAACCAAGCAATGTGTGAGGGTTGAAACTAATGCATAAAAACTGGGTATGAAAAGAGTATGATCAAAGTGTTACTTGCCTTGCTGACGATCCGGGAATCCTAGAGACTCGTAGTAACACGCTTCGCACTCCGGGAATTCTATCGCAAACAAACAATACATACATAAGAAACAAGCAAAGAAGCACAAACGAAACTTCAACTGAAAGGGGTTGACCGGAGAGTTCAACTTAAGAACTCCGGTTCACAAGAAGAATCAAACCAAACGGAGCAACAAAACTCAAACGGCGAAAGAAACAAGATCCGTTTACTAATATGAACTAGGGTCAAATTTTACAGAGGCAAAAACTTGTTTGAGTTGGCTACTCGGAAAGAGGGTTTCGAGATGAAACTCCAGGCGCTTGAATCGCCTGATTCCGATAAACGAGCGAAAAGTTATACTAGTTCGAACATCGGATCAGAAATCGCGACCGGAAAAATCGCAGAATAAATCTAATAAAAAGAAAACGACGAACGGCTAAACAAACGAACGTTCGTTAGCAGAAACTAAACGACGAACACGTTCGTTAGAACGAACGAACGAGTGAACGCTCGCTAAACAAATAAACCGGAGAATAAAACCGATCTATATAAAAAACGAACTAGGGTTTTTCTAAAAAAACCGAAGGGGTTTTTAAAAAAACCGGGCGGCGGGTGGCTACGTCCAGCGAGGTCGTCCGGCGAGGCGGGCGGCTCCGGCGGGGCTCGGCGAGGGCGGCGGGCTCGGAAGGCGGCGACCACGGCGGGCGCGGCGGCGGCTCGGGCGAGGCGCGGCGAGGGCGGCGGGGCTCGGCTCGGCTCGGGCGCAGGCGAGGCGGCGGTGGTGGTGGCGGCTAGAGGGGGGGCTTATATAGGTTGGGGGCTCCGACTTGGGGAGGGTCGGGCGGCGGGAGGCGGCGGCGACCGGACTCTCCGAACCGTGGCGGCACGACGGGGAGGCGATGGCGTGGGCGGCCGGCTGGCTCGGTGGGCCCGGCCCAATCGGCTGGTCCTCTTTTTTTTCTTTAAAAACGTCCCGCCGACTAAGAAAAATCCTAGAAAAAAAATATAAATAAAAATCTAAAAAGTTCCAAAATAATTTTTCTCCGTCTAAATGGAATATTTAGAACAGGATGAACTTTTCTTGGCCCCTAAAATGCAATTTTTAAAACATGCAAATTTTTCTAGGGCGAATAAAATTCCAAAATAAATCAAATAAAACCAAATGATGATTTTAACATTTTTCCTCTGTTATTTCAATTATTTTTGAGAAGTCATATTATCTCCCCTCATTTATTTATTTAAAATGAAATATTTTCCGGAGAGAAAAATAATTAAAACCAAAAATCCTCTTCATCAGTATTTGATAAAAATCAAATATGAGAATCAGAAAATCCCCAACTCTCTCCGAGGGTCCTTGAGTTGCTTAGGATTTCGAGGATTGCAAACGAAAATGAAATAAAATATGATATGCATGGATGACCTATGTATAACATGCCAAATTGAAAATTTGGGATGTTACAAACCTACCCCCCTTAAGATGAATCTCGCCCTCGAGATTCGGGTTGGCTAGAAAATAGGTGTGGATGGTCCTTGCGAATATCCTCTTCTCGCTCCCGTGTGGCTTCCTCCTCGGTATGGTGGCTCCATCGACTTTGCAAAACTTGATAATCTTGTCTGCGAGTGACTGATCGTCAAATCAAGAATCTTTATTGGCTTCTCCTCATAGGTCGATTACTATCCAGCTGAATCGCCTCCAAGGGCATCAGATCATTCAACGGTATATCGCCATCTCAGCGTGGCACTTCTTCATTTGTGATACGTGAAACACATCGTGAACTCGACAATCCTTCAGTAACTCCAGCTTGCAGGCCACTTCTCCCATCCGCTCCAATACACGATACGGTCCTACAAATCTTGGGGCTAACTTTCCTTTACTCCAAAACGCTTTACCCTCAAGGGTGATACTCGCAGATAGGCTCTGTCTCCAATTTCATAGGTTACTTCCTTGCGTTTTGAATCTGCAGAACTCTTACTCGTCTATACCGAGTAATCTTTAGTCATCTCTCGATCAGTTTAACCTTCTCCTCTGATTCCTTGATCAAATCTGGTCCAAACAACTGACGGTCTCCAACCTCATCCCACATCAACGGTGTTCTACATCTGCGTCCATACAGAGCTTCGAACGGTGCCATCTTCAAACTGGCCTGGTAGCTGTTGTTGTATGAGAACTCTGCGTACGGCAAATTGTCATCCCAACTAGATCCATAATCTAGCGCACAGGCTCTCAACATGTCCTCCAGAATCTGATTGACTCTCTTTGTCTGTCCGTCCATCTGCGGATGGAACGCGGTACTGAACTCCAATCTGATACCCAAAGTCTGGTGTAGCTGATGCCAAAACTTTGAAGTAAACTGCGTTCCTCTATCTGATACGATGCTCCTCGGAACTCCATGCAAACATACGATCCTGGTCATATATATCTTGGCCAACTTTGCACTTGTATAGGTTGTTTTCTTCGGGATGAAATGGGCTACTTTGGTCAAACGATCCACAACTACCCATATTGAATCATATCCTGCCTTGGTTACGGGTAATCCGTAATAAAGTCCATGCCAAGTATGTCCCACTTCCATTCGGTATTGGCATAGCTCGAACAGTCCCTGCCGCTTCGATGCTCTTCCTTCACTCTCGACATACATCACATACGGCTACATACTCGGCAATATCCTTCTTCATACCAGTCCACCGTAAACGCTCCTTCAAGTCCAAATACATCTTGGTGTTTCCGGGTGAATCGAGTGTGGTGAGTCATGGGCCTCAAGTATTAACTTCGATCTCCAATTGTTGGGCACATAAACCGTCCTCAAACCACAAGGTATCGTGCTCATCCTCGCGAAAACCTTTGGCTTTTCCTTCGCCCATCTTCTCTCTTATCTCAGCAATCTCTTTGTACTCCTTCTGAGCTTCTCGAATCTTGTTCAACAGCGTCGACTGAACCTCCATTGTTGCAAGAAAACCTCTTGGAACAATCTCCAATCGAAGTTCCATGATCTCCGCAGCTAACTCCTTTGGCAATCCTTTGCTTTCAAGGATATTAGCATAACTCTTTCGGCTCAAAGCGTCTGCTATGACGTTGGCCTTTCCTGGATGATAGTGTAGCTTCATATCGTAATCCTTTATAAGTTCCAGCCATCTCCTCTGTCTGAGGTTTAACTCCTTCTGTGTGAAAATGTACTTCAAACTCTTATGATCCGTGTACACATCGCAACGGTTTCCAATAAGATAATGTCTCCAGGTCTTCAACGCATGTACTACAGCTGCTAACTCTAAATCATGCGTGGCATAGTTCAACTCATGTGGCTTCAGTTGTCGTGAGGCATACGAAACAACTTTTCCGTCCTGCATAAGAACAAATCCGAGTCCCAAGCGAGAGGCGTCACAATACACTTGAAACTCCATATGTATATCTGGCAATGTCAGCACTGGGGCTGTAGTCAACCGTTTCTTCAACTCCTGAAAACTTGCCTCGCAATCCTCTGTCCATTTGAACTTAGTATCCTTCTTTAGCAATTCGGTCATTGGCTTAGCAATCTTGGAAAAATTCTCAATGAATCTCCGATAATATCCTGCCACCCAAGGAAATCATGGATCTCGCCGATCAAGTGGGTGCCAACCATTCAGTGATCGATCGAACTTCATCGATCTACCGCTATACCTCTCCCGATATAACATGCCCAAGAAATCCAACTTCCTTCAACCAAAACTCGACTTGCTAAATTTGGCGATAACTGGTGTTCCTCGAGTTTCTCGAGAACCAAACGCAAGTGTTCGCGTGCTCCTCTTCGTTCTTCGAGTATACCATAATATCATCAATAAACACCACAACAAACTTGTCCAAATACTCCATGAACACCTTGTTCATCATACTCATGAAATAGGCAGGGGCGTTAGTCAGTCCAAATGACATGACCGTATACTCATATAATCCATACTGTGTGGTAAATGCTGTCTTTGGTATATCCTTCTCTCGGATCTTCGATCGATGGTATCCTCGATCGAGATCAATCTTCAAAACACCTTAGCTCCTTGCAACTGATCAAACAGATCATTAATCATCGGTAAGGGATACTTGTTCTTTATCGTTACTTCATTCAGAGCTCGATAATCAACAACCATCCTCAGGGATTTATCCTTCTTCTCCACCAAAAGTACGGGGGCTCCCCAAGGTGATGAACTTCTACGAATGTAACCTTTCTCCAATAGCTCCTTGATCTGCTTCTTAATTTCCTCCAGATCATTTGCGGGCATCCGATAGGGTCTCTAGGATATTGGCCCCTGCACTGCAATAACTCTATCGTAAACTCGATGTCTCGATCCGCGGCATGCCTGGTAACTCCTCTGGGAAAACATCCGGATAATCCTTTACTACAGGTACTTCCTCCTGCATAACTCCCGTGAGGGCATTCACTTGGCTCCTCCTAGGCACATGCCTAGATACATACTTAATCATTTTCCCTCCGGGTGGTAAGATAAATTGACTTGCTAGCACAGTCAATACTTCCTCCATACTTTGACATCCAGTCCATACCTAATATCACATCCAATCCTTGCGACTCCAAGATAATTAGGTCGACGGAAAAACATGCGTGCCAATGATTAGGGGTATCTGGGTGCACCATCTGCTAGCCATGTACTCGCTCCAAAGTAGCTCACTAGAAGAGGGGTCCTAAGGGTTTGGGTTGGTAACTTAAACTTATCCACAAATCCCCTTGATATGTATGAATGCGATGCACCAGTATCGAAAAGAACAATAGCGGTAAATGACTGAACCAAAAAGTTACCTATTACCACGTCCGGCTGCTCTTCAACTTCCTCCACGTTAACGTGGTTCACTTGTCCTTTGTTGAATGGATTGGGCTTCTTCCCAGCGCTTCCATTTCCGTTTCCATTCTTTCCTTCAGGGCAGTCATTGGCATAGTGCCCTGTCTTCCCGCACTTGAAGCAAATAACTTGGCTTAAGTCCCTCTTGGCGGGTGTAGCTGGGTTAGAGCGATTCTGATTATTGTTGACTCCATTCCCATTCCCGTTCTTCGCACCATTTTGATTATGCGATCCTCCTCCAGTATGGTTATGGCCTCCATGGTTATGAACAAGTCCTCCCGAGTTTGGGGTTAAGCGAGGCTTCTGGTGAGCTCCTTAGTTATACTTCCCTTGTCCATACTTCCTCTTACGGTTCTCAATCTGCTGTTGCTTTCCTTCAATCATTAGAGCCTTATCTACCAACTCCTGGTAGTTGTTGAAAGTTGCCACCATCAACTACATACTCATCTCATCATTCAGCCCTTCCATAAACTTCTCCTGCTTCGCGGCATCTGTGGCCACATCATCAGGGGCATAGCGTGATAACTTGCTAAACTCATCCACGATCGGGCCACAAGACAGTTCCCCAGCGTAAGTTGCGAAACTCACGCTTCTTTATCTGCATGGCTCCAGTTGAGACATGGGCCGTATGAAAAGCTTGTTGAACTGGTCCCAAGTGACATTGGCTATAGGAAAAGTAGCCGTAATTCTCCCACCATGCGGCTGCTGGTCCATCCAATTGATGTGCAGCAAAGCGCACCTTTCAAAGATCCGTGCATCCTGCGGTGGTTAACTCCCTTCCAATACGGCGTAGCCAATCATCAGCAACTATTGGCTCGGTGCTACTGGAAAACACTGGCGGTTGTAGCCTCAGGAAACGGGTTAAGTTGTCCACTGGCGGCGGGTTGTTGTTGGCATTGTTGTTGTTGCCCTGGTTCTGAACTAGCAATTGCATCAAGGCATTCTGCTGCTGGATCAACTGGGTGAGCTCCGGTGGGAAAACAAAACCGGGGTCACGTCTCGGAGGCATCTGAGGGTTTTAGATGGAAGAGATTAGAATAGAAAAAGATCTAGGGGAGAAACACTACCCATATGCATATGAGGCAAACACACACACATTCATTCAATCAATCAAGCAAGGGCATACAAAATGGTCTAGGACTATCGCATAAGTGCTCAACTACTACTAATTACATGGGGGAATACTACTATTATATGGTGGTCATCTAGAAATTTTGATCGGTGGAAGACTCCATGATGTCTGCTCCAGCTTCATCTTCGTAGTCATCATCACGTGGGTCAGAGTCGGTGTCGTCGATGATGATGTAGTTGTCCGGACAAGTGGGATCTTCTTCCTCTTCTTCCGGTGCTGGTCCTCCCATGAAGACTCCGATCTTCTTGACTAGGTCGTCATTCTTCTCCAGTAGGGTCTTGATTTCTTCGTCATATGTTGGCTGCAATGGATCTATCCTTCTTGGTGCTGATTACTTCCCATTGCTCGTCTCGGCGCCCACATATTTGGTATATGGTGTCTTTAAGCTCCCGGTTGTAGACTTCTCCAATGCGTCCCATGGTAATGTGAGCTGCCATACTCTTGCCAAGGCTCCAGGCGGGTGCTTCAAAAGAGAACTCTATGGGCTTGGAAGTTGGCGAGAACGTCCTTCCTGGAACTTGTACTTGAATCATCCAGCACTCCTCTTCTGGTAATGTGGCGTTGTACGTCCCGGTGAAGCTTGGTATTCCAATATTCAGGTACCTAGTGACTTCCTTCAAGTGGCGTCCAAAAGGTGTGTCTTCATCTGGTTGTGCAAACTTGTTCTTCATCTCCGTCATCCTAAAGAGTGGAAAAATGGACAGGAGTCAGAAATGAGTAGAGAAGAGTGACCTATGGTTTTTATCTTAGTGGCTATGTCCTACACTCAGCGTGTGCTCTCATACCATCTTGTAGCGACCCGACCTCAGATGGTCAAGTCTCTGTGCTTCCGTGTCATCCCTGGATCGGTAATGCTGACACACACAGTACTCGAAGGATTTATAACAGAGTAGCAATCACACACTTATTACATCGAATGTCTCAAAAGAGAACTTATTACAATAATGTGGCTTAAGGCCATCTAATACGATAACAGCGGAAGGCTTGGAAGGTAAAGTGAGTCCATCAACTCCAACGGCATAGCTGAGCTGCACGGCAACGACCTATCGAACCTTACTCCTCGTCTGAAAAGTCTGCAACATAACACGTTGCAGCCCGAGAACGGGTCAGCACATGGAATATGCTGGCAATGTAACACAACAGAGCAATAACAGAATAATGCTACCACTACATGCATATCTGGCTGGTGGAAAGCTCTACGATTACGGTTTTGCGGAAAGCCAATTTTTTCCTACAACAAAGGAATAAATTTTAATTTAACTATCATGGTGGTTGAAACATCATTGAGAAGGTATAACCCCAACTCAATCCCAATTAAAATAGTTAACATCCCAGCAATATTAATTTAGAGTGATGAGATACATGTGAATACTCAAGTACTAGATACTCAGAATTGTCCATAACCGGGGACACGGCTAACCATGATTAGATTGTACACTCTGCAGAGGTTTGCGCACTTTTCCCCACAAGACTCGATCGCCTCCGTTGATTTCTCGCACTGCATGGTGTTTGAGAAATGGATGACCGAGACACGCTCTTCGTAAACATTAACTCTTTACTCCGGTAGACCATACCAAACCTACAAAACCCACTACCTGCTGATCTACCTCTTCAAGAGCTTCACGTAACTTACTCAACTATGCTAGAGCCCATAATAGCATGTGGCTGCACACGGAAGTTTGTAGCATGAATAATCTCAGTTCCCTTTGAGCCTGGGTGGCGGTCCATAGGAAGATCACACGGGTACCCCGGGATTTCCAAAAATAAAACAGACAACACTGGGTTCCCCAGGTGCCTCAGTCCACCCAGATGTGCATTAAAGTTGCGACCTTAAGTTAACCATTGATTAAAAATCTCACATCTGTCATGGATAACTCACAAACCCAATCCACGTCTACGAGCATAGCATAGCAATATAAGCAACACGTAGAAGTAACTCCCAAGGGTTTGACAGTAACAGGGAAATAGGTTCCTACATCATCATCTACTTCCCACCCCACAAATTAATGACATCCTAACCATGCAATGTGTGAGGGTTGAAACTAATGCATAAAAACTGGGTATGAAAAGAGTATGATCAAAGTGTTACTTGCCTTGCTGACGATCCGGGAATCCTAGAGACTCGTAGTAACACGCTTCAGACCGGGAATTCTATTGCAAACAAAGAATACATACATAAGCAACAAGCAAAGAAGTACAAACGAAACTTCAACTGAAAGGGGTTGACCAGAGAGTTCAACTTAAGAACTCCAGTTCACAAGAAGAATCAAACTAGACGGAGCAACGAAACTCAAACGGCGAAAGAAACAAGATCCGTTTACTAATCTGAACTAGGGTCAAATTTTACAGAGGCAAAAACTTGTTTGAGTTGACTACTCGGAAAGAGGGTTTCGAGATAAAACTCCAGGCGCTTGAATCGCCTGATTCCGATAAACGAGCGAAAAGTTATACTAGTTCGAACATCGGATCAGAAATCGCGATCGGAAAAATCGCAGAATAAATCCGATAAAAAGAAAACGACGAACGGCCAAACGAACGAACATTCGTTAGCAGAAACTAAACGATGAACACGTTCGTTAGAACGAACGAATGAGCAAACGCTCGCTAAACAAATAAACCGGAGAATAAAACCGATCTATATAAAAAACGAACTATGGTTTTTCTAAAAAAAACCGAAGGGGTTTTTAAAAAAAAAAACCAGGCGGCGGGTGGCTACCTCCGGCGAGGTCGTCCGGCGAGGCGGGCGGCTCCGGGGGGGCTCGGCGAGGGCGGCGGTGCTCGGCGGGAAGGCGGCGGCGGGGATGCGGCGACGGCGACCTCACGGCGGCGGCGGGGTTTCGGCGAGGCGCGGGAGGGGCGGCGGGCTCGGCTCGGCTCAAGAGCGAGGAGAGGGCAGCGGTGGTGGTGGCGGCTAGGGTGGGGGGGGGGGCGGCTTATATAGGTTGGGGGGGCTCGACTTGGGAAGGGGTCGGGCGGCGGAGGCGGCGGCGACCGGACTCTCCGAGTCCGGCGGCGCACGGCGGGGAGGCGGTGGCGCGGGCGGGCGGGCTCGGCTCGGTGAGCTTGCCCGTCGGGCGCGGGTCCTCTTTTAAAAAAAACGTTCCGCCGACTAAGAAAAATCCTAGAAAAAAAATATAACAAAAATCTAAAAAATTCCAGAATAAGTTTTCTCCGTCTAAATTGAATATTTAGAACAGGATGAACTTTTCTTGGCCCCTAAAATGCAATTTTTAAAACATGCAAATTTTTTAGGGCGAATTAAATTCCAAAATAAATCAAATAAAACCAAATGATGATTTTAACATTTTTCCTCCGTTATTTCAATTATTTTGGAGAAGTCATATTATCTCCCCTCATTTATTTATTTGAAATGAAATATTTTCCGAGAGAAAAATAATTAAAACCAAAAATCCTCGTCTTCAGTATTTTATAAAAATCAAATATGAGAATCGAAAAATCCCCAACTCTGTCCGAGGGTCTTTGAGTTGCTTAGGATTTCGAGGATTGCAAACGAAAATGCAATAAAATATGATATGCATGGATGACCTATATATAACATGCCAAATTGAAAATTTGTGATGTTACGGTCAACTTATTTTTTTAGGGGACACGTCACTTAGTAGGCCCACAAGTGTGTATCAGAGAACTTATAGCCCATTTGCGTTTTGTAAGAATGTACATCCCATTTTTGAATTCTAATGGAATTTACAACAGCCCATTTGCAGTTTGTTAAAAGTATAGCCCATTTTCTAGCTAGGACAACGATTAATAATTTCAACCAACGTTGAAGACAGAATTCAATAAAATTTCCCACATTCTGATGGGATCCGAAATATTTTTTTCCCGAAATTTCTAGTCAGATTAAATATAAATTTATATTACGTAAAAATCCAACGAAACATTCTTGCTACAAGAACAATGAAAATTTAAGATTTTCAAAATCCATAAATAATATTTAATAAACTAATTTCGTGTTTGGTGCATTTTTTATAGTTATTGCCCATTTTTTATAATTACATCCCATTTATTATTTTTAAAGCCCATTTTCCTGTTAAGCCTAATGCATCCCTCCTAGGAAAGATTTGCAGCCCAGCGGGGCGGAGAATAACAAGTTGACCTTGCCTGGGTATTCCTCAAAAAGACGTATAGCTGGGCTAGCCATTTTCATCTTGAAAAAAGTATTATCTGGGCTGGATATCTTGCCTTGGCTAGACGGGCCATAGCCCGGCCAGTTAATACCCTGCTCTCGTCTAAACAACAACGAAATCATCGCCAAGAAAAACTCTGCAGTGCTCACGCCTCAAAAACACAAATACTGCTCGAGCTGCTTGGTCCCAGCTGTCGGCCGCACCTTGTGCAATTCTCTCGTTTATATTGACTACATAGGTTGACAATGGTGCAGGACTGTGATGTCAGGAAACCAGGAGAAAGCAAAAAAGTATATAGTTGTACATAATAAGGAGGCACTTGCGTACGTACGACTATGGCCCTAGTGGGTCCCTAGTGTCATCCAGTCAAAATAAAGTCATCTCCTGAATCCTCATGTTCGTTGACCATGTTAACAATGCTCGGCGCCACGGCGAGCGCAACAACTCAAAGGACAACGGAGAGGGCCTCGCGGGCCCTACGGAGGTCTGATACAGCGCCCGCTGCTCATTCAAGAAGCCAGGATCATGGGACACCTATGAGCACCTTCGAGAAACTGAGACGGCATGAAACGGTAAGGCCGCGCTTGGGACCTCTGGTTTATTTCAAACCTGTATTAACATACAAGTGTAATTTACTCGTCATCGGAAGGCCCGAGGTCTGTAAGTAAAACCGGCGGGTTACGCGTGTAATTTGAGAGACCAGTGTATATTTTACGAGCACTGCTATATGGACGACATTACCAGACGATACATGCACGACGTGCGTATCATGCCATCCATGGGCAAGGCTGAAACAGCAACTAACGGCTGGATTAGCAATCGTTTGAGTGTCGTTCAGCGTTTTTATCGTGTGTGAAGTACTTCCGATATTTTACTAGTCGAAATCAACCAACCAAGCGCCTTCGCCCGAGACCATCTGCTTTAATTTACAAGCGTCAGTTTTACAAGCGGTTTTGGTTGGAAAACGACGATCGAACCACGGCCTAATATCATGAGTTGGTCGGAAGATCATATGGTTTCACGTCTAACCTACCCGACATGTCGTATAGGCTATGAATGAGACATCAGACGATGAACTTCTTACGCATGGAAACAACAGAAGAGGATGATCTTCTTAACAAGCAAATCACTGGCATTAGATCGACATGCAAAACAATACGAAGCATTATTCTCAGGAGGCACGGTGAACAGCTCGTGATGCCGCATGCCACAACATTCCAAGCTCAACTTTGCAATCAAACACAAGGCCTGGCATTACATAGACAATATTCAGAACAAACTCTTAACACATGAATATCTCAGTAGAGTAACTATTTACTTCTAAACTGAACACAGGAATAGGAAAAAACACTCGACGCTGCTCACAGCAAGGGCATCCCACTCAAAAATATCAAATGCATGTCTTCTGGCTAACATCAATGAGCAAATTTTGACAAGGTTTTCCAATTCCAATATATTAAACTAACGTCTTCTTACTAACATCAATGATTAAACTTTGACAAGCTTTTCCCATTCAAAATATGTAATGCCTATGACAGTGTCCTCTCGTAGCTTCTTGTACTTGTTTGGGCACTTTTTGCCCAGGGCACTCCACGTGTTGTTAAATTGCCAATGGTCTCTGCAGAGTAGTCATGTGACCGTTGTCTAATAATACTCTGTAAAGCTTCTCGATCATTCCTTCTGTAATGTACCGCAACCAGTGACTGCTTCTTTCTGCAAAGTGGAACGACCAACTGGACCCAGTAACGCAGCAGTTTGCCTTGGACACATTGGCTCCTTTTGTGCAGTTCAACTAAAATCGAAGTCAGAATAAAACCGAGCTTTAATTTTAATATCCCCGTAAGCAACAATAGGTATAAGGGAAACAATTACTGAGAAATAACGGTTGATGACTTGTCTTAATGGGAAACAAAGCAGGAGAGTAGCAATTCTCCATCAGTGTGATTCATTCATATTGACTGAGACATTATCTTAACAATGCCTTGGTTCGACATGTATAAAGAACGACAAAGCAGAAAAGTACCATTCCTAGAACAATGCAACTGATTCATTTTTAAAGAGACATTATCTTAACAATACCTAGGTTAAACATCTAGAAAGAACTACAAAGCAGGATAGTACAATTCCTAACAAGTGTTGCAGTTTTGAACTAAGATTCAGTAGTTAATTAATTCTGAGAGTGGCATTGCTTAATTTTACCAGCGGCATTAGATTAACGAAAAGCATAAACAGTTCCATGGGAGAGTGGGCGCAACAACAATATGTGCTTCCATCTACTTATAAAGGGGGTGATGCAGTGTTTGTTGTAACAAAGCAACAAGCATCATGTCTGGGTTGGTCCCATTTTTGTTCACTACTTAATGGGAAAAGACAGCAATACAATAGCTTCAATTAAATATTTATTTAAAACAGTACCAATACAGGTAGCACAACATCTCAAAGCATACTGCACAATCATGTGGATGAAGGCCTGTACTGACCTTTCATGAGAATACCAGGATAAAATACGAATCTGCTAACATGAATAGGAAATCCAATCTCCTTTTGTGCAGTTGCACTGAAATCAAGAAAAGTGTTTCGCGTAGCGAAGCAAAATGTCGCAATAGCAACAAGTTGAATAGATATCATGTGGTTGAGACTAAGATTTGAAACAACTCGACAAGAACACTGGAAACAAATCTCGATCTCCTTTTATGCAGTTGCACCAAAATTAAGCAAAGTCACCGGTGTGACATTCAAGTTGAACTGCACAAAACACTCTTAAAACATAAGTGTTTCAAGTAGAGAAGCAAAATGTCGCAATAGCAACAAGTTGAATCGATACCCCTGTTTTAACAGAGGCAAAAAAGGAAACAATTACTTGCCGATAAAGGAGGATGAAACAAACGGTGACAGAAAGAAGCATCTAACTTATCTTGGATGGAAAACAAAGTAGGATAGTAGCATTTCTAAAACGGTTGCATTCATTCATATTAACAGAGACACTCTCTTGAAACAACATTCGTTAAAAAATGTAATTTACTTTTAACAGTGGCATTGCTTCAATTTTCCGGCGGCATTCTTAGATTAACAACAGCAAAATAGCTGTATGGGACATGCTAGCACCATGTGCGTCCACACGTATAAATGGGTGATGCAGAGTATGTAGCCAAGCAGCATATCTGGGTTGGTCCCATATTTGTTCTCTTTGAACTTTTTTTCTATGTGAGAGCAGCAAATCTAGTCCTACACAAACTACCCGACCCCCACCCCCAGTTTCTTTCCCTTTTCAACAAAGAGATTGGTTCCTTATAGATGTGTGTACTGGGTTACCCCATTTTTCCCTTTTCGACCAACAAAGCGGCTGGATAGCCAGTCTATACTACTTTTCCTCCCACCTTTCCTCATTGAACCACGTCCTAGATTCATGCTCCACCCCACCACACCTTTGTTTCCTCTTTGAACCAAGACCTAGATTCGACTACAGATCGAAAAAGATCCACATGCAGCTAGAGCAACGACGGTTTCAAAGAAACTTATACCTTAGGGTCGTCGGGATGTGGCAAGGTGTGCGACGGGAGGCCGGATCTTCCCACACTACATACGACAGCGAGGAAGAAGGGGTCGGTGGCCCTCCCGCACAGGTGCTGGGTGAAAGAGAACAGCGCAGCCGGCAGTGGATTGCCTCCCTCGCCGAAGACGATAGAGTTAACGCTGCACCTCCTCCCCTTCTCGGTGCGACGGGATATGGACGCCTCCTTCACCAGCTGTGAGGGGGGAGAGAGAGACAAGAGGCCAACGCAGTCTTGTTTAGATCTGGTGAAGAGAGGGTGAGAGACTGTGAATATATCAAACCCTAGCAAATGAACGCTGAGCCTCCAGCGTGTAACATATATGTATTGCGGCGAGCGTGTGGAGAGTGCAAACCCTAGCGAACAAGCGCTGAGGCTCCCGCTTATATATATACTAATGTAGTACGGACTGAGCTCCGGTGCCTTCACTCCATCTGCTTTTGGCTGTATGACAGGTGAGCCAGCCACATTTTGGGCCCACCTGTCATAAACCCAAAGGCAGGTGCACTAAGTCAATGAAGCTGCGTCCATATAGTACTCTCGTGTGTATAGGACTAATATATAGTGCAGTGGTTTTCTTATTCTCTCCATAACAATCATTTTAAATTGTGTAAGTACGAAACGAAACTCTTTATTTAATGTATAATGAAGAAAACCAGTACTACTTCCGATGAACTAACGATCCATGCCCATGCGTCCTGGTCGCACTTCCTGTCCTTCACGTGTGGTACACTACCCTACCTTAAGTGAACAACCACACATGCGCCAAATTATCGGAAACGTGTGAGAGTGTGTACAAATAAAGAATTTTAATTCCAATAATCAGAAAGGTTTGAGAGTATTACAAAGTTTGACTTCAGTCAAATCTAATATGCGTAGTAAATAAAAATGGAGGGCTACTACGTCCATCCGGGTTTTTAGTACACACCATTTTTTAAATCAAAGTTAATAGCTGGACAAATAAAATTACAGGGGAGCTGGAAACAAAGTTGTGAGAAGGCTTAGAAATCAATACAAAACTTATGCTCTTAGTACCAACGTCGATCCTTCTTCGAGGAAACATTTGGTTCATAGCCAATTGTGTAATAAAATTGCACCAACGTGAAGACGACTGCGTCTCCAATGCAACCAAGGTGAACTGATGAAGGATATCATCTTTGTGCGTAACAAGCAAAGAGCACTGATGGAAGATAACTTGTTTTTCAATGAAAATCGATCAGCTTCACCAGCCGACGCAACCATGAGGCGCAACCATGAGCATCGATAGGTCATCGTGGTGATGCATCATCCATTTGGCATCAAGTTTGGGTGAGGCACCTATGAAGTTTGACAAATCCTCACTGTGGTATGTTTCTTCTCAGTAATCAAGCTCGAGGAAGGAAGAACCACGTGGCAGAGGACAGTGAGGCGGAACAACAATGGCCATCCAATTTTGTGCAGTTCCACTAAAATTGAGGAAGACATGCCCGGGTATGGAGACACGCATCGCTGTTTCCAAAAATATAAAAAAGGGTTAATGAAAAGTACACCAACAAACAGAAGCATCATAATTATATCTTGATGGGAACTAAACCAGGATACCCGAGAAAAAAAACATTTTTTCATTTAACCAGTGATAGTACTACCACCATATGGAGAATGACTGCACAACCACCATGTACTTTTTGTCGAAACAACATGTATACCTCCACCAAGGCATAAATCAGGACAACTTTTCGAGTGGCATTTCCTCTATAATAGTACTAGTAGGTGATGTTGGACCAGCCGACGAACCCTAGCTACTATGCATGGGGAGCTGGGGAGTAGTCGCATAGAGGAAAACCTGCACGCAGCGACCTGGGGAGCTGGACTAGTACAAGAAGTTATACCTCAGGTGGGCGAGATGTCGTTTAGGCGGGCGGGCGGGATCTGCCCACACGATGGCAGCGAACAAGGGTGCGGAGGATCTTCGTCCGCGCCAGCGCCGGCTCCGAGAGGACGGTGTGCATCGGCTCCCTCTGTCGCTGACGGCGACAACGTCAACGCTGCACCTCCTCACCTCCCGCAGCAGACGGGATTCGGCCGGATCTATGACCACCGATGAGGAGAGAGATAGAGTGGACACTGTCATCTTTTTTTGATATGGAGAGGGTGAGAGAGCAAGACGCGAGAAACTCTATCAAACAAGAGGCTATAATGGAGTAAAAAAAAATCTCTCCATAGCAGTGGTTTTAAATAGAATACGCGCGTTCCCGGAAAAAAGAAACGAAAACTGGCGGACAATTTTTTAAGGGTCTGTCTAGGACACATCTAGATGTTGTGGTCTATTTTTTTTGTCCTAGTTTTTTTGTTTCTTGTTGCTACATTATATACTTGTGGGAGCTTAGATGTGATATCCTTAAATAACATCTAGATGTGAATTAGAAAAACTGATTTACTAACGTACCAAGAAAGAAAACTCGATCAAAAACACGCCCCCGCTTCCAGGTCGCTAGAGTCGTCGCGCACACACACATAGACATAGACATGCATATCCGTGTTTACGTAAAATTCCATTTCCATCTCCATCTCCAATCATATTTGTCCAACTGGCACATTATTTACGTTGTTAATTATATACGCAACAATATTAACGTACAACATCTCTTGTTTGCACACGTCCGGACCGCTGCCACGGCCGGTCCTGACCAACCCGAACCCTCTTCATCACCCACGCGTGCTTCCCGCCCGAAACGGTCAGTGCCGCATTCATGCTCGGCCAGAGCGGACGCGACCTCTCACTGGCGCCGGCATTCAAGCGGCGCGCCGGCCGAGAGAGCGTCGCCCGCGCCGCTTCCGGGTGCACGCGGCTGCTCCGTATTCAAAGGTCGCAATAGCCGGCTACAACATGCATGTAAAAAGTTCTTGGGAGTCCGTGCTACAGCTAGCTGTCCTCCCCCAACTCGTCAATCTCTTCCAGTAGTGCTAGTAGTACTCCATGGCGCGATCCATCACAAGCAGGAGAGAAAGTTATCGTATACTCGGTTTGCGGTGAGTGGCATGCCGACCGACCATGTAGGGTCGAGCCGTGGAGGAGGGTGAGACACGAACACGACTGACGTGATTTAAACGTTGGTTTTGCTCGATGGCGCGATCCAACGAAAGGAAACGTTGGTTTCTCTCCGTTTCCATTTTTTCTCCGGAAAAACGGAAACTTTCCACTCCATTTTCATTCCTATTCCAAGGTTGCCCCATTAGAAGATTCCATCAAATACAAAGGAAAACTAACACGCATGCTGATGCATCTTAATGATTCACAGATCATAGCCAATATTTACTTCACAACTAAAGAAAAAAGTTGTGAGAGCGTGTACGAAATAAAAACTACTGATGGGGTCAGTACGACTTGAACCCTAAACCCTAAACATGATTTAATTCCCTGGCCAGGTAGAACCTGTCGAAGGAAAGACGGCTGGCACCCTCGGATCATATGGTGCTTTTGTGCAGTTCCACTAAAATCGACCTGAGCATCCCTGATGGCAAAGATATTGAAGAAGTGTGATTAGAATAATAGTACTGGCACTAGTTCATGAGACATAAACTCATCACAAGTAGAAGCCGTAGAAGTAGAGAAAGATCGACATGGAGATGGAGCTACGGCGGTGGAGCAAGCCGGCTCCAAAAGGAAGATGGACTACCGGGACGTCGGGCTGTACCTAGAAGGGCGGTTGGGACGCTGCATCGCCCATACCGCGGTGACCCCGATTGGGACGCACCGACCGTGGGTTTCTCCTCGCCAATGTCGATCCGCGTCACGCAGAACATTGTTCCTTCCCCACCTGCGGATCAGGCCCGTCGTTCTATGCTTGTGAAGAGAGCAACCTTAGCAAGCAGACTTGTAGCTTAGGCTCCTGCTAGTGTATATATAGTGGTTTTCTTTTTCTCTCCATATCAACCATTTTATAGTGCGTACGTGTCATTCAAGAGTGAAATGATGGTTGCTTCTTCCGACTAACTTACCGTGTGATTTGACTGCTCCTTAGTGGCCCCTACACGTACTCCCCCTACGTGTATGCAACAGTCAGATGTACACATGGACGCAAAAATGCGCGCGATGCCCTAATGCATGCATGTCCGAGCACACGACGGAACACACACGGTCACGCTAAGTGCTCAACCTAGACGTGCATGCACACACATACTCAGTCAGGGTGAGCTAGTGACCGTATAAACACCGGAAAAAATATATATTGAGCACAATGAGCGTATTATGAAGTCCACTGACCGTAATTTTACAAATATACAGTGATAGACAGTGTATTTATCTCGTTTGAAATTATTCCATATTAACCGGAGAGGAGGCAGTATGGACTAGCATTACTTGCGCGCGGTGGCTCGCAGGACAAGGAGAAACTTTTGACTAATGCAAGCTCTCCCTCGCTCAGGCGGTGGACGTGCAACAGATAATTCGGTGTCAGATTGCCAGAAGCATACACTATACTACTAGTGCTACTATTGTTCGACTTCCCAAATAGGCGAACAGCCAAGCGCAAAGTTTACTAGTACTAGTTCTACTAATATAGTCTATAAAGGTACGCACTATACTAGTACTAGGAACCGTATGGAGGAGCGTCTGCACTCTTATTATAATTTTAAAATGTGATAAAGCAATCTTCAACACATTTGATTCTCTTCGAGGGTTATCGCATGTGATAATGGAAGTTGATTGCATGGAACACTCGCCACAATTCTCGCTTAATTCTGGCTCATATCCTGTTACAAATAGTAGCGCTCGGTAATATTTCCTCTTTTTTTGTTATTCAGCATGTAAACTGGTCAACAAACCTTGCGGCGCATCTTCGTGCGAACCGTGCTTGCTGCATTTTGAATGTGGCCGAGAGCTGGCTTGATGAAACACCTCGCTTCCTACTTCTTTTTTTACGGGGTACATCGCTTCCTAGTGACGAGTGTCTTGGCTGATCGTCCTAAGAATGCTTATATATGAATAAAGCTCTCTCATTTACCCGCAAAAAAGATTAAGCCATATTAACCAGAAAGGAGGGAGTATGGACTAGCACTACTTTTTGGTGTGTCCCGTCAACTCGCAGAACGAGGAGAAGCTTGCAGGACAAGGTGAAGCTTGCTTACGCCTTTTGACTAATGCAACCTACCCTCGGTGGACATGCATCAGTCCATTCGGTGTCAGATTGTCAGAGGCATACACTATAGTACCCAACATGCGGAGTACCATCATTGTTCGACTTCACGAAGAGGCGAAGAGCCAAGCGCAGTAGTACGAGTAGTACTACTACTAGAACTGCATGGTGGAGCGTCTGTACTCTTATTTTTTTATCTCTGATAAAGTACACGTTTATTCCGGAGAAGGGCGGAAAACGGCAGCCCAACATGTAATGAATGATATTGATCAACCAACCATGCTCGAATATATCTTGGCCTCCATGCGAACCCGTCTGTGTGTTCTCACTCCTCGTCTCTCTCAAGGAACAGCGGGTTGGCTCTTTGCCGTCAATTGAGATCGGTTTGCTCACACTACTGTCCCACATGTCAGTGATATGCCAAGAGGAGGTGCGTTGACCGACTGGCCATACGCGTACTTGGTTTTGAACCTTCATACTACTCCTCCCTCCATCACAGTTTACAGGGGGCGCTTCATTATGATGCATTTCTCTCAATGCATTTCCACCACCAGAGAGACTTTAGACGCGTTTGGTTTAATGCTCAATTAATTAGGGCATGGTAACCGCAATCAAGTCCACAATTTTCTCTCCATGTACTTTGTACTACTCCCTCCATTCCTTGATATAAGGTGTATAGATTTTTGAAAAAAAAAATCCAAAATATAAGGTGTATTGCATTGCAACACTATTTTTTTAGGATTTGACTACATTTCCTTATATCATGCAAGCTCCTCTATTTTCTCATGTCAATTAGTCAGGTGTAAACTTGCCCAAAACTTGTGAAATTTTTCCTTCACGTTCGTTCTTTAATTTTCGTGCCAAAAACTATACACCCTACATTTAGGAACGGAGGGAGTACTATCGAGTGGAGTAAGTGCATGCATGTGTGTACCCAGGGTGGAAGCACTGCATGCATGTGTGTATGCATTATTCCCTCTAGTAATAGATGCCGTGCTATAACTACCAATGCTATTTTTCAGGCCGATCGCTAGTCGCCTTGGTCCCACAGATCTTTTTTCTTTTTTCTGAAGCGCGTTGTACAAACAGTGACGGATGGAGTAGTATGAGCGGATTCAAAGAAGAGCGTATTGATGGTTGCTTCTTCAGAGCAACTTACAGTGGGAAAGGGGCTTACGATTTGACTGCTCATTAATGCGGTGCAACGACTGGGCTGAGTCTCCCATGCGGTTGTGCACTACCCCCTCGGTTCTTAAATATACTCCGGAGTATATTTGTCTTTCTAGAGATTTCAATGAGTGACTACTCAAATATTTGTATTTTTAGAGATTTCAAATGGACTGGCACATACGGATGTATATACATATTTTAGAGTGTAGATTCTCTCATTTTGCTCCGTATGTAGTCACTTGTTGAAATCTCTAGAAAGACGAATAGAATATTTAGGAACAGAGGGAGTACACATACGAAGCAAAATGAGTGAATCTACAGTCTAAAATATGTTGGAAATATGCCCTAGAGGCAATAATAAATTAGTTATTATTATATTTCCTTGTTCATGATAATCGTTTATTATTCATGCTATAATTGTATTGACCGGAAACAGCGATACATGTGTGGATACATAGACAACACCATGTCCCTAGTAAGCCTCTAGTTAACTAGTTCGTTGATCAATAGATGGTTACGGTTTCCTGACCATGGACATTGGATGTCATTGATAACGGGATCACATCATTAGGAGAATGATGTGATGGACAAGACCCAATCCTAAGCCTAGCACAAAGATCGTAGTTCAGTATGCTAAAGCTTTTCTAATGTCAAGTATCTCTTCCTTAGACCATGAGATCGTGCAATTCCGGATACCGTAGGAGTGCTTTGGGTGTATCAAACGTCACAACGAATCGGGTGACTATAAAGGTGCACTACAGGTATCTCCGAAAGTGACCATTGGGTTGACACGGATCGAGATGGGATTTGTCACCCGTAAACGGAGAGGTATCTCTGGGCCCACTCGGTAGGACATCATCATAATGTGCACAATGTGACCAAGGGGTTGATCACGGGATGATGTGTTACGGAACGAGTAATGAGACTTGCCGGTAACGAGATTGAACAAGGTATCGGTATACCGACGATCGAATCTCGGGCAAGTACAATACCGCTAGACAAAGGGAATTGTATACGGGATCGATTGAGTCCTTGACATCGTGGTTCATCCGATGAGATCATCGTGGAACATGTGGGAGCCAACATGGGTATCCAGATCCCGCTGTTGGTTATTGACCGGAGAAAGTCTCGGTCATGTCTGCATGTCTCCCGAACCCGTAGGGTCTACACACTTAAGGTTCGGTGACGCTAGGGTTATAAAGGAAGCTTGTATGTGGTTACCGAATGTTGTTCGGAGTCCCGGATGAGATCTCGGACGTCACGAGGAGTTCCGGAATGGTCCGGAGGTAAAGATTTATATATGGGAAGTCCTGTTTTGGTCACCGGAAAAGTTTCGGGCGATATCGGTAATGTACCGGGACCACCGGGAGGGTCCCGGGGGTCCACCAAGTGGGGCCACCTGCCCCAGAAGGTTGCGTGGGCCAAGTGTGGGAGGGAACCAGCCCCAAGGGGGCTGGTGCGCCCCCCACAAGGGGCCCAAGGCGCAGGGAAGTGGGAGGGCAAACCCTAGTCCAGATGGGCCTAAGGCCCATCTAGTGGCGCCTCCTCTCCCTCCTCTCTTGGCCGCCCCCAAACCCATCTAGGGCTGGCCGCCACCCCTTGGGGTGGAAACCCTAGAGGGGCGCAGCCCTCCCTTCCCTATATATATGAGGCCCAGGGGCTGCCCATAACACACGAGAGTCTCCTCTCCAAAGCAGCCCTGCCTCCTCCTCCTCCTCTCCCTAGGTGCTTGGCGAAGCCTGCTGGGATTGCCACGCTCCTCCATCACCACCATGCCGTTGTGCTGCTGCTGGATGGAGTCTTCCTCAACCTCTCCTCTCTCCTTGCTGGATCAAGGCGTGGGAGACGCCACCGGCTGTACGTGTGTTGAACGCGGAGGTGCCGTCCGCTCGCACTTGATCATCGGTGATCTGAATCACGACGAGTACGACTCCATCAACCCGTTCACTTGAACGCTTCCGCTTAGCGATCTACAAGGGTATGTAGATGCACTCTCCTTCCCTCGTTGCTAGTTTCTCCATAGATAGATCTTGGTGACACGAGGAAAATTTTGAATTTCTGCTCGCTCCCCAACAAAGTGGCATCATGAGCTAGGTCTATTGCGTAGATTCTTTGCACGAGTAGAACACAAAGTAGTTGTGGGCGTTGATGATGTTCAATATGCTTACCGTTACTAGTCCAATCTTGTTTCGACGGTATTGTGGGATGAAGCGGCCGGACCGACCTTACACGCATCTTACGTGAGACAGGTTCCACCGATCGACATGCACTTGGTGCATAAGGTGGCTAGCGGGTGCCGCCTCCCACTTTAGTCGGAACGGATTCGATGAAAAGGGTCCTTATGAAGGGTAAATAGCAATTGGCATATCACGTTGTGGTTTTGCGAGGTAGGAAACGTTCTTGCTAGAAACCCAAAGCAGCCACGTAAAACATGCAACAACAATTAGAGGACGCCTAACTTGTTTTTGCAGGGTATGCTATGTGATGTGATATGGCCAAGAAGAATGTGATGAATGATATGTGATGTATGAGATTGATCATGTTCTTGTAATAGGATTCACGACTTGCATGTCGATGAGTATGACAACGGCAGGAGCCATAGGAGTTGTCTTTATTTATTGTATGACCTGCGTGTCATTGAACAACGCCATGTAATTACTTTACTTTATTGCTAACCGTAGCCATAGTAGTAGAAGTAATAAGATTGGCGAGACAACTTCATGGAGACACGATGATGGAGATCATGATGATGGAGATCATGGTGTCATGCGGTGACAATGATGATCATGGAGCCCCAAGATGGAGATCAAAGGAGCAATATGATATTGGCCATATCATGTCACTACTATATAATTGCATGTGATGTTTATTATGTTTATGCATCTTGTTTACTTAGAACGACGGTAGTAAATAAGATGATCCTTACACAAATTTCAAGAAGTGTTCTCCCTAAGCGTGCACCGTTGCTACAGTTCGTCGCTTCTAAGCACCACGTGTTAATCGGGTGTGATGGATTCTTACGTTCACATACAACGGTGTAAGCAAGATTTACACACGCAGAAACACTTAGGGTTAACTTGACGAGCCTAGCATGTGAAGACATGGCCTCGGAACACGGAGACCGAAAGGTCGAGCATGAGTCGTATAGTAGATACGATCAACATGAAGATGTTCACCGATGATGACTAGTCCGTCTCACGTGTTGATCGGACACGGCCTAGTTGATTCGGATCATGTAATCACTTAGATAACCAGAGGGATGTCTATCTGAGTGGGAGTTCATAAGATGAACTTAATTATCCTGAACATAGTCAAAAGACCTTTTGCAAATTATGTCGTAAGCTCACGCTTTAGTTCCACTGTTTAGATATGTTCCTAGAGAAAATATAGTTGAAAGTTGAAAGTAGCGATTATGCGGACAGTAGAAAGCTTATGTCCTTAATGCACCGCTCAGTGTGCTGAACCCCAAACGTCGTTTGTGGATGTTGCGAACATCGGACATACACGTCTTGATAACTACGTGATAGTTCAGTTAAACGGTTTAGAGTTGAGGCACCAAAGACGTTTTCAAACGTCATGAACATATGAGATGTTTCGAGGGCTGAAATTGGGATTTCAAGCTCGTGCCCACGTCAAGAGGTATAAGACCTCCGACGATTTTCTTAACCTGCAAACTAAGAGAGAAAAGCTCAATCGTTGAGCTTGTGCTCAGATTGTCTGAAGTACAACAATCACTTGAATCGAGTGGGAGTTGATCTTCCAGATGAGATAGTGATGTTTCTCCAAAGTCATTTCCACCAAGCTGCTAGAGCTTCGTGATGAACTATAACATATCAAGGATAGAGATGATGATCCTTGAGGTATTCGCGTTGTTTGACATCGCGAAGGTAGAAATCAAGTAGGAGCATCAATTGTTGATGGTTGGTAAAACCACTAGTTTCAAGAAGGGCAAGGGCAAGGAGGGATACTTCATGAAACGGCAAATCAGCTGCTGCTCTAGTGAAGAAACCCAAGGTTGAACCCAAACCCGAGACTAAGTGCTTCTGTAATAAGGGGAATAACCACTGGAGTAGAATTACCCTAGATACTTGGTAGATAAGAAGGCTGGCAAGGTCGATAGAAATATATTGGATATACGTTATGTTAATGTGTACTTTGCTAGTACTCCTAGTAGCACCAGGGTATTAGATACCGGTTCGGTTGCTAAGTGTTAGTAACTCGAAACAAAAGCTACGGAATAAACGGAGACTAGCTAAAGGTGAGCTGACGATATGTGTTGAAGTGTTTCCAAGTTTGATGTGATCAAACATCGCACGCGCTCCCTCTACCATCAAGATTAGTATTAAACCTGAATAATTGTCATTTGGTGTTTATGCTGAGCATAGACATGATTGGATTATGTCTATCGCAATACGGTTATTCATCTAAGGAGAATAATGGTTACTCTGTTTATTTGAATAATACCTTCAATGGTCTTGCACCTAAAGGAATGGTTTATTGAATCTCGATCGTAGTGATACACATTTTCATGCCAAAAGTATAAGATAGTAATGATAGTACCACTTACTTGTGGCACTGCCATGTAAGTCATATTGGTGTAAAACGCATGAAGAAGCTCCATGTTGATGGATCTTTGGACTCACTCATTTTTGAAAAGTTTGAGACATGCAAACCATGTCTATTGGTGTATACGCATGATGAAACTCCATGCAGATGGATCGTTTGGACTCACTTGATTTTGGATCACTTGAGACATGCAAATCATACCAGATGGGCAAGATGGTGAAAAGCCTCGGTTTCAAAGAAGATGGAACAAGGTAGCAACCTGTTGGAAGTAACACATTTTGATGTGTGCAGTCCAATGAGTCTTTGAGGCATGCTGATGAATATCGTTATGTTCTTACTTCACGGATGATTCGAGTAGATGTTGAGTATATTTACTTGATGAAACACAAGTCTGAATTATTGAATGGTTCAAGCAATTTCAGAGTGAAGTTTAAGATCTTCGTGACAAGAGGATAGAATGTCTATGATATGATCATAGAGATGAATATCTGAGTTACGAGTTTTGGCACACAATTAAGACATTGTGCAAATTGTTTCACAATTAATACCGCCGAACACCATAGTGTGATGGTGTGTCCGAACATCATAGTTGCAACCTATTGGATATGGTGCGTACCATGATGTCTCTTATCGAATTACCACTATCGCTCATGGGTTAGGCATTAGAGACAACCGCACTCACTTTAATAGGGCACCACGTAATTCCGCTGAGATGACACCGTATGAACTATGGTTTAGAGAAACCTAAGCTGTCATTTCTTAAAGGTTTGGGGCTGCGACGCTTATGTGGAAAAGTTTCAGGTTAATAAGCTCGAACCCAAAGCGGACAAAATGCATCTTCATAGGACACCCAAAACGGTTGGGTATACCTCCTAATTCAGATCCGAAAGCAATAGGGATTGTTTCTTGAATCGGGTCCTTTCTCGAGGAAAAGTTCGTCTCGAAAAGTTGAGTGGGAGGATGGTGGAGACTTGATGAGGTCATTGAACCGTCACTTCAACTAGTGTGTAGCAGGGCACAGGAAGTTGTTCCCGTGGCACCTACACCAATTGAAGTAGAAGCTTATGATAGTGATCATGAAGTTTCGGATCAAGTCACTAACGTACCTCGTAGGGTGACAAGGATGCGTACCACTTCAGAGTGGTACAGTAATCATGTCTTGAAGGTCATGTTGCTAGACAACAATGAACCTACGAGCTATGGAGAAGCGATGGTGGGCCCAAATTCTGACAAATGGTTAGAAGCCATGAAATCCGAGATAGGATCCATGTATCAGAACAAAGCATGGACTTTGGTGGACTTGCCCGATGATCGGCAAGCCATTGAGATGAATGGATTTTAAGAAGAAGACGGACGTGGACGGTAATATCACCGTCTATGAAGCTCGACTTGTGGCGAAGAGTTTTTCACAAGTTCAAGGAGTTGACTACGATGAGATTTTCTCATCCGTAGCGATGCTTAAGTCCGTCGGAATCATGTTAGCATGAGCTGCATTTATGAAATCTGGCAGATGGATGTCAAAATGAGTTTCCTTACCAGTTTTCGTAAGGAAAGGTTGTATGTGATACAATCAGAAAGGTTTTGTCGATCCTAAGGATGCTAAAAGGTATGCTAGCACCAGCGATCCTTCTAAGGACTGGAGTAAGCATCTCGGAGTTGGAATGTGCACTTTGATGAGATGATCAAAGATTTTGGGTTTATACAAAGTTTATGAGAAACTTGTATTTCCAAAGAAGTGAGTGGGAGCACTATAGAATTTCTGATGAGTATATGTTGTTGACATATGGATGATCAGAAATGATGTAGAATTTCTGGAAAGCATATAGGGTTATTTGAAAGATGTTTTTCAATAGAAAACCTGGATTAAGCTATTTGAACATTGAGCATCGAGATCTATAAGGATAGATCAAAAATGCTTGATAATACTTTCAAATGAGCACATACCTTGACATGATCTTGAAGGTGTTCAAGATGGATCATCAAAGAAGGAGTTCTTGCACGAGTTGTAAGGTATGAAGTTAAGAGTTAAAAGCTCGACCACGGCAGAAAAGAGAGGAAGGACGAAGGTCGTCTCCTATGCTTCAGACATAGGCTCTATAGTATGCTATGCTGTGTACCGCACCGGAAGTGTGCCTTGAGACAGTCAAGGGGTACAAGAATGATCCAGGAATGGATCATTGGACAGCGGTCAAAATTGCCCTTGGAATAAACAAGGACATGTTTCTCGATTATGGAGGTGATAAAGAGTTCGGCGTAAAGGGTTACGTCGATGCAAGCTTTAACACCTATCCGAGTGACTTTGAGTAGCAAACCGGATACGTATAGTGGAGCAACCATTTGGAGTAGCTCCAAGTGGAGCGTGAAAGCAGCATTTACAATATGACATAGAGAATTGCGAAGTACATACGGATCTGAATGTTACAGACCCGTTGACTAAAACCTCTTTCATAAGCAAAACATGATCAAACCCCAGAACTCATTGAGACTTAATCACATGGTGATGTGAACTAGTTTAAGACACTAGTAAACTCTTTGGATGTTGGTCACATGGCGATGTGACCTATCAGTGTTAATCACATGGCGATGTGAACTAGATTATTGACTCTAGTGCAAGTGGGAGACTGTTGGAAATATGCCCTAGAGGCAATAATAAATTAGTTATTATTATATTTCCTTGTTCATGATAATCGTTTATTATTCATGCTATAATTGTATTGACCGGAAACAGCGATACATGTGTGGATACATAGACAACACCATGTCCCTAGTAAGCCTCTAGTTAACTAGTTCGTTGATCAATAGATGGTTACGGTTTCCTGACCATGGACATTGGATGTCATTGATAACGGGATCACATCATTAGGAGAATGATGTGATGGACAAGACCCAATCCTAAGCCTAGCACAAAGATCGTAGTTAGTATGCTAAAGCTTTTCTAATGTCAAGTATCTCTTCCTTAGACCATGAGATCGTGCAATTCCGGATACCGTAGGAGTGCTTTGGGTGTATCAAACGTCACAACGAACTGGGTGACTATAAAGGTGCACTACAGGTATCTCCGAAAGTGACCATTGGGTTGACACGGATCGAGATGGATTTGTCACTCCCGTAAACGGAGAGGTATCTCTGGGCCCACTCGGTAGGACATCATCATAATGTGCACAATGGGACCAAGGGGTTGATCACGGATGATGTGTTACGGAACGAGTAAAGAGACTTGCCGTAACGAGATTGAACAAGGTATCGGTATACCGACGATCGAATCTCGGGCAAGTACAATACCGCTAGACAAAGGGAATTGTATACGGGATCGATTGAGTCCTTGACATCGTGGTTCATCCGATGAGATCATCGTGGAACATGTAGGAGCCAACATGGGTATCCAGATCCGCTGTTGGTTATTGACCGGAGAAAGTCTCGATCATGTCGCAGATGTCTCCCGAACCCGTAGGGTCTACACACTTAAGGTTCGGTGGCGCTAGGGTTATAAAGGAAGCTTGTATGTGGTTACCGAATGTTGTTCGAGTCCGGATGAGATCTCGGACGTCACGAGGAGTTCGGAATGGTCCGGAGGTAAAGATTTATATATGGGAAGTCCTGTTTTGGTCACCGGAAAAGTTTGAGGCGATATCGGTAATGTCTGGGACCACCGGAGGGTCCGGGGTCCACCAAGTGGGGCCACCTGCCCCGAGAAGGTTGCGTGGGCCAAGTGTGGAGGGAACCAGCCCCAAGGGGCTGGTGCGCCCCACAAGGGGCCCAAGCGCAAGGGAAGTGGGAGGGGCAAACCCTAGTCCAGATGGGCCCTAAGGCCCATCTAGTGGCGCCTCCTCTCCCTCCTCTCTTGGCCGCCCCCAAACCCATCTAGGGCTGGCCGCCACCCCTTGGGGTGGAAACCCTAGAGGGGCGCAGCCTCCCTTCCCCTATATATATGAGGCCCAGGGGCTGCCCATAACACACGAGAGTCTCCTCTCCAGCGCAGCCCCTGCCTCCTCCTCCTCCTCTCCCTAGGTGCTTGGCGAAGCCTGCGGGATTGCCACGCTCCTCCATCACCACCATGCCGTTGTGCTGCTGCTGGATGGAGTCTTCCTCAACCTCTCCTCTCTCCTTGCTGGATCAAGGCGTGGGAGACGCCACCGGGCTGTACGTGTGTTGAACGCGGAGGTGCCGTCCGCTCGCACTTGATCATCGGTGATCTGAATCACGACGAGTACGACTCCATCAACCCCGTTCACTTGAACGCTTCCGCTTAGCGATCTACAAGGGTATGTAGATGCACTCTCCTTCCCTCGTTGCTAGTTTCTCCATAGATAGATCTTGGTGACACGTAGGAAAATTTTGAATTTCTGCTACGTTCCCCAACAAAATATGCCCGTTTGAAAATTGTAAAAATACACATATTTAGGAACGAAGGAGTATAATTTTGTGCATGGCACATGGACCCGGATGATGAAGAGGCTTTTGGTAATGCTATCAAGCTTCCATCATTTGTTTACATAATTGACGAACTATACAAATAATTTTCCAGCGAGACATGAAATTGTACAATGGTGTGAGTTTTCAGCTTCTGTTTCGCGTGTCTTGCCATCGATGCTGTCTCGGAAACAATAAAAAACTAACTTCCTTGCTAATGCATGTCAATTATTAGCAGACCAGAGCTAATAATTACATCACAACTGAAGACAGATTTGTGAGAAGGTGTTAAATTAAAATTGATCCATGCTTTCATTGGCAGTAACGTCCCCACAGCTCTGTCAAAATCAACAAGGCATGTTGGGAAAAAAGTAGCTGTCTGGAGCATGCAACATTCCGATCATTTTGTGCAGTTCCACTAAAATAGAGCTGAGCGTCCCTGTTCCAAAGATATTAAGTGTGATTACGATAATAGAGGACTGCTAATGAAACAATAAACACATAAATAGAAGCCGATCACCTTTGCAGTCTCTCTTAAGACTAACTAGTTGGAGAAGATTAGGCTCGGAGTTGGATGAGGAGGATAGAGCAAAACCAATCTCCCTTTGTGCAGTCGCACTGAAATGTAGAGACGTTGCCCATGTGACATTTTAGTACAACTACACAAAACACTCTTAAGAAAAAAAGTGATTTGTGCAGTTCACCAAAAGGTCGGAATAGCAACGAGGTGAAATGGATAGCCCTGTTTGCAAAAAAGAGGTAGAAAGGAAACAATTACTGGCCAATAACAGTTGATGACACATGCGACGACAAAAAAGAAGCATATTCCTTGCCCTAAGGGAAGATAACAACACGGTTGTGTTTGTTTAAAACGGTGTGAGGACGAGAATGCAATATGGAAAGTACGCTGGACGAGCTATGTTTTGGGCAAAGAACTATGGAAGATCCACATGCAGCGACGTGGGAAGACGGGCAGTGGAGCAAGGCCGGAGGGGATACCTGGAGGTCGTCGGGATGTAACTAGGTGAGTGGCGACGGGCGGAATCTGCGAGCAGGTGGCGTAGGCCCTACCGCACCGGAGCTTGGTCAGAGAGAACGGCGTGTACCGCAGATCGGGACGTGCTGCCTCGGCGCCGTCGAACGGAGAAACGATGCACTTCCTCCCTTTCCCCCGGCGGACGGGATGCGGCCGGATCAGTGACCAACGGTGAGAGAGAGAGGCCACCACACTCCCTTTCCCCCGGCGGACGGGATGCGGCCGGATCAGTGACCAATGGTGAGAGAGAGAGGCCACCGCAGCCTTGTGTGAGATACTCTGAAGAGCGACAAACCAGGCACGCAAGGCTCCATTGTATATAGTGAGCGGACTACCTTTTTCTCCATAAAAATCGTTTTATATTCTGTGTACGTGCCATTGAGCGCTATAACTTTATTTAAAAATAACGCGGCAACGCGTCAAGTCGAACTTTGTTTCGTGCAGGCGTGGTACACGACCTCTCTAGGTAAACAACCGCTACAGGCATTCAAATTAGCACGTGGGCTGCCATTTCGTAAAGAAATGAGCTCCACCGTGTACCCTCACGGGTGTGGCTGGGCACGAAGCGTGAGTACGTGCACGGTGCACCTATTCTCTTCTTGTATACGTACACCAGCTACGTGGGGTTGTGTGATAGAGATACAAACCTAGAGAGATATAGTGTGTGGGTTCTTGAGAGTTTTTTTGGGGGGGTTCAATCAAAAATGTAACATATGCAATGTGTGTGAAATAGAGTCTTGGATATAACATATATATAGAGGGGGCGATCCACGAGAAGAGAGTGGAGGTATCACCGGCTTGAGGTGTCCATAGAATCGAAAAGAGGGATGATGTGTGTGTGCGCGCGCACGATCGATAAAGAGTGCCATCGAATTTGTGTGTGCCCACGTCAAAGATATAGAGTGGTTGGCCTACTGGAACGTGAGAGGGGACATGTGAAGTTTGTCTCTATGGCATGGATACCTACCTGCAGTGCTCGACTGTCGGTGTGTGGTGGGGGAAGAGGGAGGCCCAATTAACTATAGAGGTACAATGGCTGGTATATGTGTGGAGGAGGAGAGAGGCCTACCTCATGTATTAAGGAGATCGATCTGCCTCATGTATTAAGGGAGATCGATCGGCATCCATGCATATGTGTAGGAGAGGAATAAGGTTGGGAGAGAGACAGAGCTAGAGTGTTGGAGGGGGTGGTAGTGGAGTTGCTTCTAATAATGGTGGGATAGGCTTGCTAGAAAAACAGAGGGCACACCCACAATATCAATAAGAGAGGAGATGGCTACTTGTTGTCTGTGCACGTGCGTGTGAGAGACGGGTCAGGAGGCATGCACGAATGATGAGGGGGACGATGTGGCTGTGGTAAGCAGACATAACTACATAGGAAGATCAATCGCCCTTTGTTAGAGAAAGGAGAGACATAAATTGTGAGGTACGTTGATCGATGGGGAGGGGTAGTTAAAGTCGATCCAGGTATATGTTGGGAGATCGATCGGTATACATGCATGTGTGTGTTAGAAGCAGGCACGAGGAGAAGGATAGAGATAGAGGGATGCATGTAGGAGGTGGTACGAGAGGCATACTATATCGAGCGGGAAGGAGTGTGTGAGTACGAGAACGATGAAAAGAGTGGTGGGAGTGAGGCATGGACGGTGACAAGATAAGAGGGGAAGCTTGTGTTTGTGCTAGGCACACCTGGCTAGAGAGGCATATCGATCGATGTGTGCCGTAAAGAAGGAGCTGGGGGGGGCTACACACACCGTGGGTGAACGACCTAAAGTGAAAAGACGAATTTGCGCGATGGAGCTAGAGAATGCTGAGGGAGGGTGAGAGGGATGTGGGCGTGTGCATGCACAAGAGAAAGTTAGCGCTAGCTACAAAGATAAGAGGGTTGTGTGGGCGTAAAAGACGAATAGAGATCATATATACTTCATTATAAAAAGCGAATTCGGATATTTGAAGAATTTATCATAGTGTTTTAAACCGACGCATGTGTGAATATATATAACGGTGATACACATGGTGTGTTTATGAACATGTTATACTTTTCTTTTTGGTGGAGGGAAGTGCGAATTGATTTGGTATGTACAAGTACAATATTACTACACGTTAGGCTTGTCCCTAAAATTCAACCCGCATCTTGTTATATCCCGAAAATTCAGATATCGTGCTCCCAAAACTGGCGCCTTCACAACCTGCGCCTTGCTATCCCGAAATTACAACGCGCGCGAAAACTCCCTCCAGCTGCCAAATCCCGACATGTGAAATCCCCCTTCTAACCCTGAACCGAAAGGGCCGCTAGTTCAAATCGGTGGGGGGTACTTTTGTAACACACCCTACATTTGGACAAGCGCGTCCCTAAGTCATGCTTCACCCCCTCCCGTCGCCCCCTTTTCGCCATTCGAAATCCCAGGCCGCCATAACCTCTCCGCTCCATCCGCGAAACCCCACCCTTCTCCGTCTGCCATGTCACCGCTGCCCAGCCGGAGCCTCTTCCCCGACGACGTCGTCCACCGCAACAGCTCGACGTCCCTCGTCCACCTCCCCGGATGAGGATCCGTCGTCCATCTCGCCGTCAAGCCGGTTCAGCCGCCCCGTCCTCCACCTCCAAGGAGCTGCTCCGAAGATCGCCTCGTCTATCGCGGCTGCTCCATTCCCACATCGCCGCCTTAACCTGCTCCATCGGAACCGCAGCATCCTCACCGACTCCTCGGACGAAGCCGAGGCCTACTCGGCGCCACCAAAGAGGTTGTACACTCATCGCATCACACCTTCTCCTTAACTCGACCTCCCGGCGCCGACGGTGCTCCATCCCGCACCCCATGGAGCGGCTACCTTGAAGCCGGCTCCGCAGCGACATCTCCACGGGCGGCTCTCCCCAAAGGCGAGGCCCTTTGGTGGCGGCGTCCATACCAGCCGGATCTGCTGCTGCTGCTGCTCGCTCGCTTCGCTCGCGCTTGCTGCTGCTGCTCTCGCTCGCCGATCGCTCGCTTGCCCAGTTGCTGCTGCTGCTCTCCCCCGCTTCGTCTGCTGCTGCGCTCGATTAAGCCACACTTCAGTCGATTGAATTGACTTTTGGGTCAGTCAATTTTAAGTGGTTGGGGGGGCTCGCTAGAGTTAAGGAAGAACCACCCGCAGCGGGGACGGGGGCTCGCCGGAGAGGTACCCCACTATCTATCTTAGGGTTCAGGGTGGGGGGCGGGGGGCCTAGAGGGCTGGCCGGGGCGACGGTGGGGAGTTGTTTCGGGGCGGCGAGGCGGCGTTGGGGCCGGTGGTTCGACCGGTGGTGGTAGGCGGCTCAGGGGTGTGCAGGTTGAAGATGAACTGCAGGCCCTCCCTAAACTACATGTCAAGTGCCTCTCTGCTACCATTGCGTTCAGTTTCGACAGTAGCATTCAGATTCCACAGTAAATTTCAGTTTCGACAATTAAGTTCAGAGTCAACAGTTTTTACCTCATATGTTGTAGTCAGGTGGTTTTTGGTGATGTTAATTTTACATCCATTTTTCATCATCTATTGGAGATGCTATTAGAATCCCACTTGAGTTTGACGATGTCTGTCTTGTGCTGCTTCAGCCTTGATGTCTTACAGCTCACCGGAGCTACTCCAGCGACAGAACGATCCATCACAACAGAGCAGTGCCTTGGATGCCGTCTACGGATTCCTCAGATCTTCCTCCACACCTCCGACAGCCACCTCTGCCTCAACTGCTTCAGCGACCAACCCAATGATGTTGAGGTTAACACGCCCACGGAAAGAGGTTGTACACTTGTTGCATCACTTATTACTATACATTCACGCCGATCCATTAGGGCTATTTTGGTTCAACGGAAAAACGTCGATCCACTGGTTGTTACCATCACTCTAAATTTCTGCATGCTCTCCTTACATAATCTCACCATATTTTTTTCGTATGCATGTCAGATATTGTACACAGTCATGCTGAACATGTAGAGAAAAAGAGAAAATTTTTGCGCGGCAATACAATGTCATGCAGACATCGCTCCATGGTGGGTTCAATGGCAAACCCTCCCCACCCCTCTCCAGATTGTAATCCAGAGGAAGATATCTGTTCTGAGTCGTATTCAGACGCCGCTGACCACTCCTATTTACCCCCCAACGAGTTTGCTCTACCTTGGCATGATGATCTTTAGTCATATCATGCATATGTTGCCTTGCAGTGCCTACTTTTGACATCATATATGTCATCTGCTTACTTTAGACATGTTCTGTAATGCCACCTGTTTAGTTTCTATATCATATATGTGAATTATGCAGTCTCATGTCTTTTAGCCAGCTATAATATATGTGAAATGTGCAATGCCATCCTGTTTAACCAGGCATCATATATTTCAATGATATCTTGCACATCCTTTTCTTCATTACATTTCCATTTGTCGACAATGTTTGTACATTAAACTACTCTTCCTGTGAATCAGCCATTTGGGTGGGAGATGGAAAAATCTGGAGTGAAAACAAGGCCTTCAGAGCAGACAGTGCTACCTGTCGAAGCAGATCTCTTGTTGGTCCCGACAGGTCCTCAGAGATGGATTTAGAGACAGATGACCAGTCCTATTCCCCCACTGAGGTGTATGATCTAACTTGGCACGGTTATACTGCTCATATCATGCATACGGTGTCTTGCATTGCATAGTTTAGACATCATATACACAATATTCAACACCATGTACTTAGTTCACACATCATATCGAATGCCCTCTGTTTAGCATATAAATCACATATGTGAGTTAAATGATGCGATCCAGATTACTTAGATAACATGTAGGTGAATTATGTCATGCGATCCTGTTTAGTTATTCATCATATCTTTGAATTATGTTATGCTATGCTATCCAGTTTAGATAGACATCATATATGTGAAATTATGTCATGCTATCTGTTTTAGTTAAACAATATACATGTCAACTATTTCATGCCCTCTTTTTTCCACACTATCTATTGCATCTATCTCTCATACAATGTCTGTACTTTCAACTATGTTTCCTGTTTATCAGCCATTTGAATTGGAGCGGGTGATGCCAGTATCTAGCGGAATAAAAACACGGTCTTCAAATAAAATAGTGCTACCTCTAGGGGGAGGTAGCACCCCGGTTGTACATGCACAAGAACCAGCCCGACCACACATAACCCAAACTCTCGCAGATTGTACCCCTACTGCGATGGACAGAGAACCAGCATCACCCAATCTAACCCCAACCCCAGCCGATACTAACCCAGTTCCTGTTGACACAGCACCATCTCCACCACAGAGCTCCCAAACAAGAGCAGTTAGTAAGGCAGCTCCAGTGCCCAAAGGGCCAGTACTATCACGGCGAACCCCAACTCCACCAGTTAGTACGCCTATTCCTGTGGAGGAAAGCACAACAAGCCATTCGTAGTTTAGCATCTATCGCATTTGATGTTGTTAAATCATATGTGTGTATCTTCCCATCTTGGAAATATTATACTGAAGATGAAGGAAAAATGCCAGTTGTAGGTGTTTGTCCAGGAGTTATGTGTAAGTAACGTTATTCATGGCAATTACTTTGCTTCATCCCATACATCCTACCTCCATGATGGTTATAATACAGCAAATTTTCCCATTTTTCTCTATAGAGAAGGACCGATTTGGAAACTCAGGATGAGATAACCTGTGCTAATACCTCTGCTATCTTCAAGAATGCTTGGTGGCATATCGAATTACCCAAGAAAACGTACTTCACCGCAAAGAAACTTATCAAATTCCCTTACGTTCTCCCCGAGACACATTTATCGGACAATGATCGGGAACGCTTTGTTCAAGATGGTCCCGAATCAAGAATGTGGTAAGGTCTATGAGCTCATTTTCTATTTTTAAGTATTTTATTCTTGCGTCTTACTGTACTATGTTCATGTAGAACAAGTGCCTAAACCTGAAGAACAACTGTTCTAATTTAAGATTCCATTGCTATCATAGTTCAAAAAAGCGCTAGGCGTTAATTGTGCTTTTGCCACCGCCTTCGTTTCTTTATCGACCAAAGCGCATGCCGATGCGCAGATTATGCACTGATTATGCGTAGTTATGCTAATGCGTTTTGCCAACGGCTAGAGCCTAGGCGCGCTTAAGCGCTCGCTTAGGCGTGCCTTTTTTAACTATGATTGCTTTGCTCTTGTATCACTGTATTTACTCATACAAACTTATTTTTAAATTGAAGGATCCAATCGAAACTCGAATGGCACAGCAGGTATGTTCACGCATGTTTCTTTAACAGGTTTGCTCTTATCAATAGCTCTGTTGATTTCAATTTCAATTGTGTATATAGTTGACTTCCATATCATGCACATTACTGACATCACAACAGAGCCAATAGTGTTGTTGTACATGTAGACCTGTGGTACCCATCTGAAATCTTGTTGTGCCATGTAGTTTCCCACGCTTCGTATTCTTTCACTGCTGCTTTGTCTTGAACTGATATGATTTGAACCGTGTCTCTATTTTGATTTGGTAAGACAATGCAGTGACCATAGGACATAGATATATGTTTATTTGATGCTTTTATTATGTACTAGTACTTGGCAATAGAAGACTTGGTAGTTTAATCCTGTCCACCTTACTAATGAACTGGTTCACCGAAATGAGTTTCATATACTAGTACATGCTAAACTTGTTATGTGTCTGCTTGTTTCTTCTTTTAGAATGCTGACAGAATATTGGGGAAGAGTGCCTTATTAAGCAATGGTAAAGGAAGTAATGCAGATAAGGTTCATGATAGTGACACATCCTTGTTGGTCTCCAACAAAGCTGATAAAACAGCTAAGGAAGACTATCTTGAAGACAACGAGACAACCCCAAAGTCCTGTCTTGGTTTAGTGTTCGAGTTACTGGCCACTACCGCATGCACAAGCTATTCAAACTCACTGTCTGAATCAGTTCGGTTTCTAGAGTCTCAACTACAAGCTGAAAGACATCGATCGGCTGTGCTGCGACAAGAAGCGGAAGGACTACGGAAGTCCCTGGAGCATTCAAATGCATACTTTCTGGTGCAACAGCAAGCATGGGAGGATTTTAGCGCCAAACAGGACAAAGCTAATCAGCTTGCTAAGCTTATTGCCAGCATGGTGGACACCCAGGATAACGTTTCTTGAGCTCTTCTTAAGTTGTTTCAGTTATGCTCTTGTTTTGCTGCCGCGTTTATTTGCACAGGTGGCCAATTTTGACGGCCAGTTTATGTAATATGCTGCTTTGATCCCTATATTTGCACTGGTGGCGAACTTTGATGCCCAGTGGATGTAATATGTGTAATAGCGGTAATAGGCTCTCCTTAATTGCTTGCTTATTTATTCCCTTATTGTCTTGTTTAGTTGTTTGCTTGTAGTCACTGCAATTCTTTTTCTGTGTTTTTCTAGTGGCCACAATAGCCTTTTTTTTTGGTACCTAGGCCAAAATAATCATGGCAACACACGGACAGTTGTAACCATGGGCCTCCTGCAGGCCGTATGATCCACGGGCCGTCCGGCCGTAGGATCCATTGGCCTTCTATACAGGCCGTAGGATCCATCGGCCTTCTATACGGGCCTTAGGGTCCATGGGCCTTCTACGGGCCGTAGGGTCCATGGGTCTTCTACGGGCCATACGATCCATGGACATTCTACGGGTCGTACTATCCATGGGCCTCATACGGGCCGTAGGATCCATGGGCCTTCTACGGGGCATATCATCATTTCGCCAATCATGGGCCGTACTATTCATGGACCATAACGGGCCGTTAATAGGCCGTATTTGATAACTCTATGAAAACATCCCAACGGGTTATTTTTGACATGAAAACGGCCCAACGTATTAACGGTCCGCAAACGGGCCGACTGTAACGACGGGTTGAATTTGGCCCACAAGCGTAAAATGAGCGAACGGGCCGTATGTAACCGAATCGTTGCAAATGAGCCTAAGAATCAATGGGCCCCGAGAAGGCCGAAAGATAACTTGGGCTAGAAACGGCCAATGGAATAACGGGCCGTTAATGGGTATAAAATGATACACTGTTCATTACGGGCCAGTTTCACCACGGGCCGTTAATGGGCCAAGAGTTACAAAGGTCCTCATATGGGCCGAAAGAAGTCATGGGCCACACATCGGCCGGAAGTTAAAATAGGCTGAATCATATTGGACGGCCCAGTTGACGGCCTAATTCGGATAGGGCGTAACGGGCCCTAGGTTAGCGAGCTGTAAATGGGCTATATGTGAACATGCCATTAACAGGCTTTCCGTGGGCCGGGCCGCCACCTTTTGACCAACTCAAACGGGCCGGCCTTTTCACAGGAATGGGCCTCTGTTGGTCCATGCCACGTGTCGCCGTATCATAGGTGCCTTCGGTCCAATGAACGGATGACATCTGTCCCAACGGTGAGCCGACACGTGTTTCCTCCAGCCAATGATGATTTTACACGTGGAAAATCCCCATTGGTCGGGGCTGTTAACAGGTTATCGGAGCCAAAACCCAACCCGATAGCTTAACGGCGTTCCGTTACGGTGGATGCCACGTGTCGGTCATCCTTGACGAAAGCACTTCTGTGACGCGCGATTTATCGTCATGGAAGTGGACACTTCCGTGATGATAATTTTGGTGATGTCATGGAACAGTTCTACGACAGCACAGGTATGACTATCTTGATTCTATCATAAAATCGTCATGGATGTACATACATGACAAAAAACGCGACCTACTGTGACAAACATGTATCATCACGGAAGTGTATTTTTTTGGTAGTGTCGATCGTCGGTATCTCAATACCTAATTCAATCTCGTTACCGGCAAGTCTCTTTACTTGTTCCGTAATGCATCATCTCGCAACTAACTCATTAGTCACATTGCTTGCAAGGCTTATAGTGATGTGCATTATCGAGAGGGCCCAGAGATACCTCTCCGACAATCGGAGTGACAAATCCTAATCTCGATCTATGCCAACTCAACAAGTACCATCAGAGACACCTGTAGAGCACCTTTATAATCACCCAGTTACGTTGTGACGTTAGGTAGCACACAAAGAGTTCCTCCAGTATTCGGGAATTGCATAATCTCATAGTCATAGGAACATGTATAAGTCATGAAGAAAGCAATAGCAACATACTAAACAATCAAGTGCTAAGCTAACATAATGGGTCAAGTCAATCACATCATTCTGTAATGATGTGATCCCGTTCATCAAATGACAACTCATGTCTATGGCTAGGAAACTTAACCATCTTTGATTAATGAGCTAGTCAAGTAGAGGCATACTACTGACACTCTGTTTGTCTATGTATTCACACATGTACTAAGTTTCCGGTTATTACAGTTGTAGCATGAATAATAAACATTTATCATGATATAAGGAAATATAAATAACAACTTAATTATTGCCTCTAGGGCATATTTCCTTAATTCTGGGATGTCCATAGATGACATGCTTGAATGGTGGTCCAATAACAGAAATCACGCAGCGGAATGCCTACTTCACTCTGCCGTCTTATGGACTCTGTGGAAATATCGTAACGACATGTGTTTCAAACATGTTCCCTGGCTTGGGATGCAGGTTTTGTGGAGAAAGACGGCTTCTACGTTGGAAAGTCGGGTGGTTCGATGCTCTGGCCCTGTCAAAGAAATGGTGATGTACTAGGTGAGAAAGCTGGAGCAGGTAGCGCGAGCCCCCCGTCCTGCTTTGGCCGGGCCCTGGCTAGGCCTACTAAAGTGCTCGGAGGTGCTGCACAACCGTGGCACGGATTGAGGTCTAGTTGCTATTGTGATATAGTTCGTCTCCGATCTCTATCTTTGCTAGCTGTAGTATCCTCGAGGCCTAGTCTATTTCTCTTCTAGTAGCTGCCGTAGTCCTTTTGAGGCTCGGATTGTTCTTCTTTGGGGCAGCACGTGTGTTGATTATCCCCCCGCGTACTTGTAACATGATGATGGACTTTTGTGGTTTCATTTGCTCAAATACAAATGGAGTCGGGGATTTTCGAGAGCCCTTTTCCTCTAAAAAAATGATGTTTAACGATGCTTGCTTTTTGTTACAGTATATGCACTTGGCTTCACACTTACAAGATTCACGACATCCGTTGCGACTGCAACGTTTCTTCCTCTCCAACATATCTTGCATCAATATTCAATAATGACACCATGCTGCTGGAAAACCAGCTCCCCTGGAAGTTGACGTTAGCGACTTCATTGTAGCGATGGGAGATTCAGTGAGCAGCAAGTATTTCTTGGCCTCTTCCTTTGACTACATCAACATGATACCATCAGACCGACCACCACATCTTCTCGGTCTCCTAAGACTGCACAAACAAGGAGTGTTAGTCAAACAACCGGATCCGCTACTCTTCTTCGTAACCTTGGCACCTATTTCAGCGCCATGGAACTTGAACAAATAGGCATCAAGCTAGAACACAGCAAAACTAACGAATTTAATGATATGGAAACCAAGAAAGGTTTCCTCTCCCTATCGACAAGTTGTTCCTACGCCATTGAATCGGGACAGTACAAGGGCATCCCAGCTCCCCAACATGGTGGCTTTTGAATGTTGAGGTATGCACGACGTTCCCAGAATGTTGATGATACTTTTGTTGGTGTCCTTGCGATGCTCATGGATCAGGAGGGCGATGTGCACATGCTGCGATCAAAGGGTTTCCTAAAGCGAGAACTATCTGACAAGCAAATTCTTAAATTCTTCAACGTAATTTCCCAACAAATGTCCCCGATCTCCGCTATTTTAAAAACTTGGTGGGTATCCAAGGCTACGGATTATTGTGTGCAAGTTTGTTTCCCACAACGCTAATAGCTAAAGCCAACATCGTCTCCATCATTGGTGTTCTTGTGGGGATCTTTAAGGCGATCTGTTCTCTCAAGCCACACTAGAGCACCGTGGGTTTGGACAAGATGGTCGATGTTTCTGATGCGAACTTATTTCATACCAAGATAACCATGCCATAAGGTAACTCATGTTTGGTTAACTACAATGTCATCTATCATTGTATCTTGTGCCTTTAACTACCTTTTTCTTCTATCTTGTATGTTCACGGTGTTTATTGCAATGGTTGTATTGATCCATGTTGCAAACCTATTTCCAGGTTGGTTTCTATGTCGTGCACAGATTTCTCGACATAACTTGTACATGGTGCAAGAACAACATTTTGAAATTGGAAATTACCAATGTTTTTTGTCAATATGCGGGTTCGCAAGCTTGCACTACTGGAATCACCGTGCATGTCAAGTTCCCGAGGTTTGCCGAGTTTCTTTTTTCGGGATCTCACATTGAAAGTACTCCGCCGAGTATGATTGCAAAAGAACTCGGTAATGCAAAACAAGACATAATATTTGCCCAGTTCCAAGGAAAACTGACTCAGCAACAAAAAGCAACTCAGCAAAGTCTGACCTTTGCCGAGTTCCAACTATAAGGTACTTGGTAGTGTCCTGACCGACATACCCCATCATTGGCCAGTTGACGGCTATCTGATGGAGAGTTGTCTTTGCCAAGTTTCCACTAACGGAAACTCGGCAATAATTTTCCATTTTCTTTTTTTAATAAGGAATGTCAGGTGTTAGGGTTTGTCGAGCACCTGAGAAAAAACATTCGGCAAAGAACTGACCCTTCCTCGCCCACAACATATAAAACATAGATCACGTGTGTGGTTGTCGGCTCGGCTTTAACCTCCAGTACATACAAGTTGTCCTGACACTCCAGCTCAGCATCCTTCTCCACATAGCGAGATATGCGAGGGGAAATGAGGGAGTCCTGGATTAGGGGGTGTCCGGATAGCCGGACTATGACCTTTGGCCGGACTCCTAGGCTATGAAGATACAAGATTGAAGACTTCGTCCCGTGTCCGGATGGGACTTTCCTTGGCGTGGAAGGCAAGCTTGGCGATACGGATATGTAGATCTCCTACCATTGTAACCGACTCTGTGTAACCTTAACCCTATTCGGTGCCTATATAAACCGGAGGGTTTTAGTCCGTAGGACGAACAACAATCATACCATAGGCTAGCTTCTAGGGTTTAGTCTCTCCGATCTCGTGGTAGATCTACTCTTGTACTGCCCATATCATCAATATTAATCAAGCAGGAGTAGGGTTTTACCTCCATCGAGAGGGCCCGAACCTGGGTAAAAAAATCGTGTCCCTTGTCTCCTGTTACCATCCGCCTAGACGCACAGTTCGGGACCCCCTACCCAAGATCCGCCGGTTTTGACACCGACATTGGTGCTTTCAATGAGAGTTCCTCTGTGTCGTCATCCTTAGGCCTGATGGCTCCTCCGATCATCAACAATGATGCGCTCCAGGGTGAGACTTTTCTTCCCGGACAGATCTTCATATTCGGCAGCTTTGCACTGCGGGCCAATTCGCTTGGCCATCTGGAGCAAATTGAAAGCAACGCCCCTGGCCACCAGGTCAGATTTGGAAGTTTGAACTACACGGCTGACGTCCATGGAGACTTGATCTTCGACGGGTTCGAGCCACAGCCAAGTGCGCCACCCTGTCACGAGGGGCATGATCTAGCTCTGCCGCCAAAGAGTGTCCTGGAGGCCGCACCAGTGTCCGCTCCGACTTTAGTTCGGAGCCGACCACGCCGATCGAGGATGGGTGGCTGGACACCGCCTCGGGGGCTGCGATCTCTACGGCGATTGAGCCGTACACCTACCTCGTCCTTTGCGAAGCTCGTGACTCCAAGGTGCCGGACTCCCCTCCGGACTCCGAGCCTTCCGCGCCCCTGCCAATCGAATCCGATTGGGCGCCGATCATGGAATTCACCGCCGCGGACATCTTTCAGCACTCGCCCTTTGGTGACATTCTGATTCACTAAAGTCTCTCTCTTTATCAGGAGAGCCCTGGCCGGATTATGGTCAGGAAGGTTGGGATGCGGATGACGAAGAAATTCAAAGCCCACCCACCACCCACTTCATAGCCACTGTCGATGATTTAACCGACATGCTCAACTTCGACTCCGAAGACATCGACGGTATGGACGACGATGCAGGAGATGACCAAGAACCAGCGCCCACAGGGCACTGGAAGGCCACCTCGTCATACGACATATACATGGTGGACATCCCGAAAGATGGGAATGGCGATGGAACAACGGAGGATGACCCCTCCAAGAAACAGCCTAAGCGCCGGCGTCAGCGGCGCCGCTCTAAACCCCGCCACAACAAAAACGGTGATTGCGGAACGGGAGACAATAACACCCCGGACAGTGTCGAAGATAACCCCCTCCAGCATGATTCAGCGCAGGAGGATGGAGAAGCCAGCCCACATGAGAGAGCGGCAGAAAGAGAGGTAGAGGACGATAATTACATGCCTCCCTCCGAAGATGAGGCAAGCCTCGACGACGACGAATTCGTCATGCCCAAGGATCCCGTCGAACAAGAGCGTTTCAAACGCATGCTAATGGCCACGGCAAGCAGCCTCAAGAAAAAGCAGCAACAGCTTAGAGCTGACCAAGACTTGCTAGCTGACAGATGGACCGACGTCCTTGCGGCCGAAGAGTACGAACTCGAGCGCCCCTCCAAGGGCTACCCAGAACGCAGGCTGCTACCCCGATTAGAGGAGGAAGCACCCAAAACTACATCACCAGCGCATGATATGGATGACCGGCCACCTCGTGGCCGCGACAGAGAGGCCTCTCGGCCTCAACTCAAGCCGCACTCGGCGCCGCCAAAAATACCAAGGCGCGGGGAAATGCGCCAGACCTGCGAGATATATTGGAGGACAAGGCAAGGCAAACAAGATCGATCTACGGATCGCGTGGGCGCCCCATGACACGTGACGATAACCGTCACGCTGGATATGGCAACTCCGGCCGGGCCGAACACAGTAGACAAAGCTCATTTGAGCTGCGTCGTGATATAGCCCAATACAGAGGCGCCGCACACCCACTATGCTTCACAGATGAAGTGATGGATCATCAAATCCCTGAGGGTTTCAAACTCGTAAACATTGAATCATACGATGGCACAACAGATCCTGCGGTTTGGATCAAGGACTATCTCCTTCACATCCACATGGCCCGCGGTGATGATCTACACGCCATCAAATACCTCCCACTCAAGATTAAAGGACCAGCCCGACATTGGCTTAACAGCTTGCCAGCAGAGTCAATTGGTTGTTGGGAAGACCTCGAAGCCGCATTCCTTGACAATTTCCAGGGCACATATGTGCGACCACCAGATGCCGATGACCTAAGCCACATAATTCAGCAACCAAAGGAATCGGCCAGACAATTCTGGACACGGTTCCTAACCAAGAAAAATCAAATCGTCGATTGTCCGGATGCCAAGGCCCTTGCAGCCTTCAAACACAACATCCGCGACGAGTGGTTTGCCCGGCACCTAGGACAGGAAAAGCCGAAATCCATGGCAGCCCTCACAACACTCATGACCCGCTTTTGCGCGGGAGAGGACAGCTGGCTAGCTCGTAGTAACAACATGACCAGGATCCCTGGTAATTCGGATACCAAGGACAGCAATGGCAGGTCGCGTCGCAACAAGCACAAGCGCCGCATTAACGGCGATAATGCTGAGGATATGGCAGTCAATGCCGGATTCAGAGGCTCTAAACCCGGTCAGCGGAAAAAGCCATTTAAAAGAAATACTCCGGGCCCGTCCAATTTGGACCGAATACTCGATCGCTCGTGCCAGATACATGGCACCCCCGAAAAGCCAGCCAATCACACCAACAGGGATTGTTGGGTGTTCAAGCAGGCATGCAAGTTAAATGCCGAAAGCAATGACAAGGGGCTGCATAGCGATAACGAGGAGGAGCCTCGGCCGCCGAACAATAGAGGACAGAAGGGCTTCTCCCCGCAAGTGCGGACGGTGAACATGATATACACAACCCACATACCCAAAAGGGAGCGGAAGCGTGCACTAAGGGACGTATATGCGATGGAGCCAGTCGCCCCAAAGTTCAACCCGTGGTCTTCCTGCCCGATCACTTTTGATCGAAGGGACCATCCCACTAGCATCCGCCATGGCGGATTCGCCGCATTGGTTCTAGACCCAATCATTGACAGATTTCACCTCACTAGAGTCCTAATGTACTACGGCAGCATCCTGAACCTGCTTTATCAGGATACAGTACGCAAAATGGGCATAGACCCATCAAGGATTAAACCCACAATGACGACTGAGGGAGTCCTGGACTAGGGGGTGTCCGGATAGACGAACAATCATCGCGGCCGGATTCCAAGACTATGAAGATACAAGATTGAAGACTTTGTCCCGTGTCCGGATGGGACTTTCCTTGGCGTGGAAGGCAAGCTTGGCGATATGGATATGTAGATCTCCTACCATTGTAACCGACTCTGTGTAACCCTAACCTATCCGTGTCTATATAAACCGGAGGGTTTTAGTCCGTAGGACGAACAACAATCATACCATAGGCTAGCTTCTAGGGTTTGGCCTCCTTGATCTCGTGGTAGATCTACTCTTGTACTGCCCATATCATCAATATTAATCAAGCAGGAGTACGGTATTACCTCCATCGAGAGGGCCCAACCTGGGTAAAACATCGTGTCCCTTGTCTCCTGTTACCATCCGCCTAGACGCAGTTCGGGACCCCTACCCGACATCCGCCGGTTTTGACATCGACATTGGTGCTTTCATTGAGAGTTCCTCGTGTCGCCACCGATAGGCCCGATGGCTCCTTCGATCATCAACAACGACGCGTCCAGTGGTGAGACTTTTCTCCCGGACAGATCTTCAGATTCGGGCGGCTTTGCATCGCGGGCCAATTCGCTGGCCATCCGGAGCAGATCGAAGCTACGCCCGCCATCGGTCAGATTTGAAGTTTGAACTATACGGCCGATATCCGCAGAGACTTGATCTTCGACGGATTCGAGCCGCAGCCAAGCATGCCGCGACTATCTCGATGGGCATGATCTAGCTCGCAGCCGAACAAAGGCCTCGAGGCCGCACCGCTACCGCCCGACCCTTAATCCGGAGCCGGATTCTGATCGAGGACGAGTGGTTGACACCCTCGGGGCTACCATCGCTACGGCGATTGAGCCAATTCCATCCCTGTCCTTCGCGAAGACCTCGACTGTGGTGCCGGACTCCTCTCCGGACTCGAACCTCTCGCCCCCGCCAATCGAATCCGATTGGGCGCCGGTCATGGAGTTCACTGCCGCGGACATCTTTCAGCACTCGCCCTTTGGTGATATCCTGAATTCAATAAAGTCTCTCTCTTTATCCGGAGAGCCCTAGCCGGACTACGGACAGGAAGGTTGGGATGCGGAAATTCAACACCCACCCACCACCCACATTGTAGCCACTGTCGATGATTTAACCGACATGCTAGACTTCGACTCCGAAGACATCGACGGTATGGACGACGATGCCGGAGACGACCAAGACCCAGCGCCTACGTGGCATCGGAAGGCCACCTCGTCACACGACATATACATGGTGGATATCCCAAAGATGGGAACGACGATGGAACAACGGAGGATGACCCTCCAAAAGCAACCAAAGCGCGGCGTCGTGGCGCGCCGCTCTAAATCCTGCCACAGCAAAACGGTGATTCCGCACGGAGATAATAACACCCGGAAAGTATCAAGACAACCCCTCCAGCAGGACTCAACGCGGGAGGAGGGAGAAGCAAGTCCGCACGACAAGCGGCAGTAAAGAGAGGTCGAGGACGATATTACGCCTCCCTCCAAGATGAGGCAAGCCTCGACGGCATTTAATTTGTCGCGTGCTCGGGATCCCGCCAACAGGAGCGGTTCAAACGCAGGCTTATAGCCACGGCAAGCAGCCTCAAGAAAAGCAGCAACAGCTTAGAGCTGACTAAGACCTGCTAGTCGACAGATGGACTGAAGTCCTTGCAGCCAAAGAGTATGAACTCGAACGCCTCCAAAAGCTACCCCAAATGCAGGCCGCTGCCTCGATCGAGGAGAAAGCACCCAAGTCACCAGCGACGACATGGCAGATCGGCCACCCTGCGGCATGCGAGAGAAGCCTTTCGCCCTCCGCCAAGCCACACCCCGACGCCGCCAAAAAGTACCAAGACACGGAAAACGCTACGGACTTGTAGATATATTGGAGGATAAGGCAAAACATACAAGATCGATCACGGATCGCGTGGGCCTAACGACGCGGGATGATTACCGTCGCGCGGATACAGCAAAACCGCTGGGCGAACACGAGAGACAAAGCTCATATGAGCTACGCCGTGATATAGCCCAACACAGAGGCACCGACACCCACTATGCTTCATGATGAAGTGATGGATCATCAATTCTCTGAGGGTTTCAAACCCGTAAACATTGAATCATACGATGGCACAACAGATCCTGCGGTTTGGATCAAGGACTATCTCCTTCACATCCACACGGCCCGCGGTGATGATCTACACGCCATCAAATACCTCCCACTCAAGATTAAAGGACCAGCCCGACATTGGCTTAACAGCTTGCCAGCAGAGTCAATTGGTTGTTGGGAAGACCTGGAAGCCGCATTCCTTGACAATTTCCAGGGCACATATGTGCGACCACCGATGCCGATGACCTAAGCCACATAATTCAGCAACCAGAGGAATCGCCGACAATTCGACACGGTTCCTAACCAAGAAAAATCTAATCGCCGATTGTCCGGATGCCGAGGCCCTTGCAGCCTTCAAACACAACATCCGCGACGAGTGGCTTGCCGGCACCTAGGACAGGAAAAGCCGAATCCATGGCAGCCCTCACAACACTCATGACCTGCTTTTGCGCTGGAGAGGACAGCTGGCTAGCTCGAGTAACAACATGACCAAGATCCTGGTAATTCGGATACCAAGGACAACAATGGCAGGGTCGATCGCAACAAGCACAAGCGCCGCGATTAACGGCGATAATGCCGAGGATATGGCAGTCAATGCCGGATTCAGAGGCTCTAAACCCGTCAGCGGAAAAGCCATTTAAAAGAAATACTCCGGCCCGGCCCAATTTGGACCGAATACTCGATCGCTCGTGCCAGATACATGGCACCCCCGAAAAGCCAGCCAATCACACCAACAGGGATTGTTGGGTGTTCAAGCAGGCATGCAAGTTAAATGCCGAAAGCAATGACAAGGGGCTGCATAGCGATGACGAGGAGGAGCCTCGGCCGCTGAACAATAGAGGACAGAAGGGCTTCTCCCCGCAAGTGCGGACGGTGAACATGATATACACAACCCACATACCCAAAAGGGAGCGGAAGCGTGCACTAAGGGACGTATATGCGATGGAGCCAGTCGCCCCAAAGTTCAACCCGTGGTCTTCCTGCCCGATCACTTTTGATCGAAGGGACCACCCCACTAGCATCCGCCATGGCGGATTCGCCGCATTGGTTCTAGACCCAATCATTGACAGATTTCACCTCACTAGAGTCCTAATGTACTACGGCAGCATCTTGAACCTGCTTTATCAGGATACAGTACGCAAAATGGGCATAGACCCATCAAGGATTAAACCCACAATGACGACTGAGGGAGTCCTGGACTAGGGGGTGTCCGGATAGACAAACTATCATCGCGGCCGGATTCCAAGACTATGAAGATACAAGATTGAAGACTTTGTCCCGTGTCCGGATGGGACTTTCCTTGGCGTGGAAGGCAAGCTTGGCGATATGGATATGTAGATCTCCTACCATTGTAACCGACTCTGTAACCCTAACCTATCCGTGTCTATATAAACCGGAGGGTTTTAGTCCGTGAGGACTAACAACAATCATACCATAGGCTAGCTTCTAGGGTTTGGCCTCCTTGATCTCGTGGTAGATCTACTCTTGTACTACCCATATCATCAATATTAATCAAGCAGGAGTAGGGTATTACCTCCATCGAGAGGGCCCGAACCTGGGTAAAAACATCGTGTCCCTTGTCTCCTGTTACCATCCGCCTAGACGCACAGTTCGGGACCCCCTACCCGAGATCCGCCGGTTTTGACACCGACATTGGTGCTTTCATTGAGAGTTCCTCCGTCGTCACCGATAGGCCCGATGGCTCCTTCGATCATCAACAACGACGCGTCCAGGGTGAGACTTTTCTCCCGGACAGATCTTCGTATTCGGCGGCTTTGCACTGCAGGCCAATTCGCTTGGCCATCTGGAGCAGATCGAAAGCTACGCCCCTGGCCATCAGGTCAGATTTGGAAGTTTGAACTATACGGCCGATATCCGCGGAGACTTGATCTTCGACGGATTCGAGCCGCAGCCAAGCATGCCGCACTATCTCGATGGGCATGATCTAGCTCTGCAGCCGAACAGTGCCCTGGAGGCCGCACCCGCTACCGCTCCGACCCTTAATCCGGAGCCGGATTCCCTGATCGAGGACGAGTGGTTGGACACCGCCTCGGGGGCTACCATCGCTACGGCGATTGAGCCGAATTCCATCCATGTCCTTCGCGAAGACCTCGACTCCAGGGTGCCGGACTCCTCTCCGGACTCCGAACCTCCGCGCCCCGCTAATCGAATCCGATTGGGCGCCGTCATGGAGTTCACTGCCGCGGACATCTTTCAGACTCGCCTTTGGTGATATCCTGAATTCAATAAAGTCTCTCTTTATCCGGAGAGCCCTAGCCGGACTACGAACAGGAAGGTTGGGATGCGGAAATTCAACACCCACCCACCACCCACATTGTAGCCACTGTCGATGATTTCACCGACATGCTAGACTTCGACTCCGAAGACATCGACGGTATGGACGACGATGCCGGAGACGACCAAGACCCAGCGCCTACAGGGCACTGGAAGGCCACCTCGTCATACGACATATACATGGTGGATATCCCAAAAGATGGGAACGACGATGGAACAACGGAGGATGACCCCTCCAAAAAGCAACCAAAGCGTCGGCGTCAGCGGCGCCGCTCTAAATCCCGCCACAGCAAAAACGGTGATTCCGGCACGGGAGATAATAACACCCCGGACAGTACCGAAGACAACCCCCTCCAGCAGGACTCAGCGCAGGAGGAGGGAGAAGCAAGTCCGCACGACAGTGCGGCAGAAAGAGAGGTCGAGGACGATAATTATGCGCCTCCCTCCGAAGATGAGGCAAGCCTCGACGACGACGAATTTGTCGTGCCTGGGGATCCCGCCGAACAGGAGCGGCTCAAACGCAGGCTTATAGCCACGGCAAGCAGCCTCAAGAAAAAGCAGCAACAGCTTAGAGCTGACCAAGACCTGCTAGCTGACAGATGGACTGAAGTCCTTGCAGCCAAAGAGTATGAACTCGAACGCCCCTCCAAAAGCTACCCCAAATGCAGGCCGTTGCCTCAATCAGAGGAGGAAGCACCCAAGTCACCAGTGCACGACATGGCAGACCGGCCACCTGCGGGTCGCTGACTGAGAAGCCTTCGCCCTCCGCTCAAGCCACACCCCGACGCCGCTCAAAAAGTACAAAGACACGGAAAACGCGCCGGACTTGCGAGATATATTGGAGGATAAGGCAAAACATACAAGATCGATCCACGGATCGCGTGGGCGCCAACGACGGGATGATTACCGTCGCTACGGATACAAAGCAAAACCACCGGGCGAACACGAGAGACAAAGCTCATATGAGCTACGCCGTGATATAGCCCAATCTGAGGCGCCAAGACACCCACTATGCTTCACAGATGAAGTAATGTATCATCAAATCCCGAGGGCTTCAAACCCGTAAACATCGAATCATACGATGGTACCACAGATCTCGCGGTGCGGATCGAGGACTATCTCCTCCATATCCACATGGCCCGCGGTGATGATCTACATGCCATCAAATACCTCCCACTCAAACTTAAAGGACCAGCTCGGCATTGGCTCAACAGCTTGCCAGCAGAATCAATTGGTTGTTGGGAGGACCTGGAAGCCGCATTCCTTGATAACTTCCAGGGCACATATGTGCGACCACTAGACGCCGATGACCTTAGCCACATAATCCAGCAGCCAGAAGAATCGGCCAGACAATTCTGGACACGGTTCCTAACAAAGAAAAATCAAATCGTTGACTGTCCGGATGCAGAGGCCCTTGCAGCCTTCAAACATAACATCTGCGACGAGTGGCTTGCCCGGCACCTAGGACAGGAAAAGCCAAAATCCATGGCAGCCCTCACAACACTCATGACCTGCTTTTGTGCGGGAGAGGACAGCTGGCTAGTTCGAAGCAACAACTTGGCCAAACATCCTGATAGTTCGGATACCAAGGACAGTAATGGCAGGTTGCGTCGCAACAAGAACAAGCGCCGCATTAACGGCGATAGCACTGAAGATACGGCCGTCAATGCCGGATTCAGAGGCTCTAAACCCGGTCAGCGGAAGAAGCCATTCAAAAGAAATACCCAGGGCCCGTCCAACTTGGACCAAATACTCGATCGCTTGTGCCAGATACATGGCACCTCCGAAAAACCAGCCAATCACACCAACAGGGACTGTTGGGTGTTCAAGCAAGCAGGCAAGTTAAGTACCGAACTCAATGAGAAAGGGCTGCATAGAGATGACGAGGAAGAGCCCCGGCCACCGAACAATAGAGGACAGAAGGGTTTTCCCACGCAAGTGCAGACGGTGAACATGATATACGCAACCCATATACCCAAAAGGGAGCGGAAGCGTGCACTAAGGGACGTATATGTGATGGAGCCAGTCGCCCCGAAGTTCAACCCATGGTCTTCCTGCCCGATCACCTTCGATCGAAGGGATCACCCCACTAGCATCCGTCACGGCGGTTTCACCGCATTGGTTCTTGACCCAATTATCGACAGATTTCACCTAACCAGAGTCCTGATGGACGGCGGCAGCAGCCTGAACCTGCTTTATCAGGATACAGTGCGCAAAATGGGCATAGACCCCTCAAGGATTAAACCTACAAAGACGACATTTAAAGGCGTCATACCGGGTGTAGAGGCCAGTTGTACGGGCTCGGTTACACTCGAAGTGGTCCTCGGATCCCCGGATAACTTCCGAAGCGAAGAGTTAATCTTCGACATCGTCCCATTCCGTAGCGGCTATCATGCACTGCTCGGACGAACCGCATTTGCAAAGTTCAATGCGCTGCCGCACTAGGCATACCTCAAGCTCAAGATGTCAGGCCCTCGAGGAGTAATCACGGTCAATGGAAACACCGAACGCTCTCTCCGAACGGAGGAGCACACGGTGGCCCTCGCGGCGGAGGTACAAAGCAGCCTCTCATAGCAACTCTCGAGTCCGGCCATTAAGCGTCTGGACACTGTCAAGCGCGTCCGGAGTAACCTACAACAAGACCGCCTGGCACAATTCAAGCTCGCGTAGCAATCCGGCCCCAACCCCAGCCCTCGCGAAATTGCGGTTAGTGTTACGCGTACATAATCACGCTCGAGACACCATGGGCATATGGGGAGGGCAAGACCATCGCACGCCAAGAATGCGGCTCGACCGCACTGTGGGCCCCGATTGTGTCATTCTTTTCCTTTTTCCTTTTTTCTTCCTTTTTCTTACTTTCAGGACTCCGTCTTTCAGAAGTCCTGTCCGGCACTAGAATCACCGAACTCACGATGCAACAGCCAGGGAAGCAGTAAGCCACGTCGAAGTGTTCAGGTGGTCTCTATTACGAGCATTATACCCGTTTTACATACCATCCCGCAGCTTACCCCTGGAGGGGGACATGTTAGATAGTCCCATCCCTTGCTTATCGTGACTATTTGTATCGCTCGCTTTCATTGCAGTACTTTTTAATAAACAATACATAGCTTTTTCTTATTATTGCTCTACTTCCTTTATCTATACATATGTTCATTTCACGACATGTTGCAACCGTACACTTTGGTACGCCAATACACCAGGGCTTAAGTATCCCAAAATTATGGTGTGATAAGTCCGAACACTTTCACAAGTGCGGCACCTCAACTTATAGCATTATATGAATCGGCTTCAATCATGTCTTGGGTCAATAGTTGGTTTGCCCGGCTCCGTGTTTTGGTACCTTACGTTCCGCTATATCGGCTAAGGTAGCACCGGAGAACCATCATGCGATTGTGCCCCAGCTTGAGCTGGGTCGAGCACCTCAAAGGAGAAAGCTAAAATTGACCGTCATGATAGGGCGAGAGCTGGTCGCTGTTCGAGAGGTTTTTCGGTCCCTAAAGACTTATGCCACTTAGAGCGAGGAACCGAATTGTCCGCCAAGGCGTGGATAGCACCCTAACTCGGTCTTCGAATACTAGGGCTTTGCGAAATTTAAAATTATAGAATTCTATGGCTAAGTGAGAGTGTTCAAGCACTATAAGTCCGGTTGCCTTGTTCGTTGTGTTGAGCGCCCCCTAGATGGATCCAAGAATGGGAACAAGAGTGCTCAAGTTTATGCCGAACACCCCAAAGACTCGTGGCATGGGGCTGAAGCCAACGACTTGCCATCTCTCAAATTTGATAAACGGTCGCACAGAAGGTAATATTTTAAATTAACAAGCGTTGCTTAGCGATATGAACAAGTTTTCAGCGCACAAGATAACAAATGCGAGCCTATTCAAAATTACATCTTTGGAGCACTCATCCGCTATTCGGCGGGCACCCTTCAGGAGGCCCTCATAGTACATTTCGGGCGTGCGATGCTCCTTGCCCTTCGGTGGCCCGTCCGTCACAAGCTTCTCCGCATCCAGCTTGCCCCAGTGCACTTTATCACGGGCAAGGGCCCGACGGACACCTTCAATGCAGACGGAGCGCTTGATGACTTCAATCCGTGGACAGGCATCCACCAGCCGTTGCACCAAGCTGAAGTAGCTCCCGGGCATGGCCTCCAATGGCCACAGCCGCGCTATAAGGCCCTTCATGGCCTGTTCGGCAAACTTGTGGAGCTCGACCAGCTGCTTCAGCTGGTCGCTCAGGGGATCCAGATGTCCGGCCTCAGCATACTAAGACCAGAACACCTTTTCCGTCGAGCTCCCCTCCTTGGCGCGGTAGAATGCGGCAGCATCAGACACACTATGGGGCAAATCTTCGAATGGTCCTGGACAGCTCCGAATCCGGGTAAGTAATAGGTAATTCACTTTCACATGCTTGCTTTGCATAAAGAATGCCTTACCCGCCGCTATCTTCTTTAACGACTCAATTTCTTGAGGGCTTTTGGGCCTCGGCCTTAGCAGCTTTGGCACTCTCAAGAGCCTAGGCGAGCTCGGACTCGAAGTTCAAGTCACGCCCAAACTCGTGTTTTTCCACGAGAGCTTGGAGCTCTTGCCGAATTCTGGCCAGCTGCGCCTCCCCCTTCTCTCGCTCGGTGCGTTCCGCAGCCGCTTTGTTTTCGGCCACGGACACCACTTCCTTCAGGGTCGCCACCTCGTTCGTGGCCCCTGCAGTACCCATGTTATTCCTGTTATCTTTTGCAACTGAAACCTTTCTATATGGTATTTCTTTAATAAGGTACTACGTACCTTCCTTGTCCTCGAGCTGCTTCTTGGCTTGGCCGAGCTTGTTCTTGGACCGCTCGAGACTCTTCTTTAACGCATCGACCTCCGGAGTCAGTGCGGCAGAGGTCAGCAGCGCAGCCTGCATTTCCATATTGACATACTTATGTTAGACTCCACAGATATCCTTTTAGATCCTTAGTCGGCTTTTCTTTCCAACACCGAACTAAGCATCAGGGCTACTGTCTATGCGGTAATATTTTTACATATTCTAAACTTACCTCAAAGCCTGTTAGAAGGCTGGTATAGCTTCGTCAGCCCGCTCTTGGCGGATCGAATCTGTCCGGATCACCGCACTCATAATAAAGGCGGTGCTTTTCGATGGAGGCGCCGTTGAGCGCCTCCAATAAGCTATCCGGTGCCTCCGGTTGGACGAAGGACACCGGCGTCTTACCCTTCTTGCGAAGGGACCGCTTGCCGGACTCCGGAACCGCTGAAGGTTCCGGCATGGAGTCCGGACAAGGGTCGGGCTTAGAGCCCCTCGGGGTCTTGCCCCCCACGCGCCTGGAGTCCGGGAGGTTGCCTTGTGGCGCCTCCTGCGCCACTTCCTCTTGACCAAGCCCCTCTTGGGGCCCCACCGCGGCGTCGTCCACGGCGTGAGGCGAGGAGGCGGTCGGAAGTGAAGTACTCTCCATTTCCGACGAACCCAGGGACCCGCTCGTCGAAGCGGCGAACTCGCCCTTGGGCGGGCTGCATGATGGTTCGGTATTAGAGAACACTCTGCAATAATAAAAAGCCATGGGTATCCGGACACTTATGATCTCGCCAGGGGCTTGGCCCTTGTAGGCCAATCCTCCTCGTCGCCGTCGACGTTGGTGGAGAAGTCCGGAGGAAGGGTTCTTCCTTCTTGACCCTCCGCCTCCCTGGGTTGGGGCGGCCTTCCTTTCCTCTCTCCCCGCCGGGGAAGAAGCTTCTTCTTCCTCCTCCTCGTCTTCGTGGAGAAGATTCGCTTCAGAATCGACAGCACTGGCGCCGGAGCTCCTTCGAGTTCCCGTGGCCTTCTTCTCCGGCACCACATGGGGTGCCGGAGCCAGCAGCCCTGTCAATCGGGCGTCCGCTGGGTCTTCTGGCAAAGGAGCCGGACAGTTAATCTGTCCGGACGTCTTCAGCTAGTCCTGTCAAAGAATAGGGAGTTTTTAGATCCCACGTAGAATCAATCTATGAAAAAAGAGTCTCGTAAAGGGTAAAATAACTTACCTCGCCGGCTTGACACTGCGAGCTGTATCGGCGATCTTTGTTAGCGGATGCGGGGCTTGGCGCCTTGAACAGCACCTTCCGTGCATCTTCGCACGTAGTATCAAGAGCCGGCTCAAGGTTCGTGCTGTGCCGGATCGAACTCCCACAAATTGAAGGCCCGTTGTTGGCATGGGAGAATCCGCGGATGAGCATCACTGGATTACGCCGACAAGCCCGAGATTCTTGTCCACCAGGTTTCGGATGCATGTTTGGAGTCCGGATAGCTCGTCCGAATCCCCCCACTTCAAGCCCGTCTCTTTCCATGACGAGAGCCGTGTGGGGAATCCAGATCTGAATTCGGGGGCCGCCACCCATTCAGGGTCGCGTGGCTCGGTGATGTAGAACCACCCCGATTGCCACCCCTTTATTATCTCCACAAAGGAGCCCTCGAGCCATAGGACTTTGGCCATCTTGCCGACCATGGCGCCTCCGCATTCCGCTTGACGGCCGCCCACAACCTTCGGTCTGACATTAAAGGTCTTCCGCCATAGGCTGAAGTGGGGCTGGATGCAGAGGAAGGTTTCGCATACCCACGATAAACGCCGAGATGTTGAGGATGAAATTGGGCCAGGTCGTGGAAGTCCAGGCCGTAGTAGAACATGAGCCCCGGACAAATGGGTGAAGTGGAAAACCTAGTCCGTGGAGGAAGTGGGGAGAAACACCACCTCTCATGGGGCCAGGGGTTTGAATGAGCTGCCCTGCCGGGCAGCTCAGGCGCGATATCGCCTGATAAGTATCCGGCCTCCCGCGGTCTTGTGATGTGCCCCTCCGTGACGGAGGAGGCCATCCATCTGCCTCCCGCTCCTGACATGGTTGGAGAAGGATGAGGAGGAAGGTGCGGACTTGGGTGCTAGAGCTCGAGTGCGCGGATATGGATGAGCAAAGGAGGAAGAAGGCGTAGGTGAAAAGGTGGATCCTTATCCCCTTATATGGACGGACGAAGCTATGCGTCCCTCACCAGCCTGGTAAAACTCGCTTATCTCCCAAGCGCCGTAATCAATGGCGAGGATGGGTTACCCACGTCCGTATTGATGAGAATCCCGGAATAAGGGGGCACGATCTATGCTTTGATAAGACGTGCCAAGGAAACCGCCTCGCTAAACGCGCTAAGGTGGAACGGTAAAAAACGATTCATAAAAAGGCCTGGCCGTGGTGTGATGTCACGCCACGGAATACGTCAGCAGATCTGTGCCAAAGTTATTCTCTCTACGGTGGTATGTGGAACTTGTTTTGCAGAGCCGGACACTATCCTGGTGTTCAAAACCTTCTATGAAGTATTCGGAGGAGGAACCCACCTTGCAATGCCGAAGACAATATGCGCGCCGGACTCATCGTCATTGAAGCCTGGTTCAGGGGCTACTGAGGGAGTCCTGGACTAGGGGGTGTCCGGATAGCCGAACTATCATCGCGGCCGGACTCCGGGACTATGAAGATACAAGATTGAAGACTTCGTCCCGTGTCCGGATGGGACTTTCCTTGGCGTGGAAGGCAAGCTTGGCGATACGGATATGTAGATCTCCTACCATTGTAACCGACTCTGTGTAACCCTAACCTATCCGGTGTCTATATAAACCGGAGGGTTTTAGTCCGTAGGACGAACAACAATCATACCATAGGCTAGCTTCTAGGGTTTAGCCTCCTTGATCTCGTGGTAGATCTACTCTTGTACTACACATATCATCAATATTAATCAAGCAGGAGTAGGGTATTACCTCCATCGAGAGGGCCCGAACCTGGGTAAAAACATCGTGTCCCTTGTCTCCTGTTACCATCCGCCTAGACACACAGTTCGGGACCCCCTACCCGAGATCCGCCGGTTTTGACACCGACAACGACCTTTAAAGGCGTCATACCAGGTGTAGAGGCCAACTGTACAGGCTCAGTCACACTTGAAGTCGTCTTCGGATCCCCGGATAACTTTTGAAGCGAGGAGTTAATCTTCGACATAGTCCCGTTCCGCAGCGGCTATCATGCACTGCTCGGACGAACCGCATTTGCAAAGTTCAATGCGGTGCCGCACTACGCATATCTCAAGCTCAAGATGCCAGGTCCTCGAGGAGTCATTACGGTCAATGGAAACACCGAACGCTCTCTCCGAACGGAGGAGCATACGGCGGCCCTCACGGCAGAAGTACAAAGCAGCCTCTTAAGGCAATTCTCGAGTCCGGCTATTAAATGTCCGGACACCGTCAAGCGCGCCCGGAGTAACCTACAACAAGACCGCCTGGCACGTTCCGAGCACGCATAGCAATGAGGCCCAAGCCCCAGCCCTCGCGAAATTGCGAAACCAGTACTACGCGTACATAATCACGCTCTGGAAATACCATGGGCATAGGGGAAGGGGCACGACCACGGCATGCCCAAAATGCGGCTCAACCGCACCAGGAGCTCCCGATTGTGTCATTCTTTTATTCTTTCTTTTTATTTTCAGGACTCCGTTCTCACGAAGCCCTGTTCGACATTAGAATCGCCGAACAAACGATGCAACAGCCAGGGAAGCAGAAAGCTACGTCGAGTGTCCAGGTGGTCTCTATTACGAGCAATATATCTGTTTTACACACCATCACGCGGCTTACCCCTGGAGGGGGACATGTTAAAAAGTCCCGTCCCTTGCTTATCGCACTATTTGTATCGTTCTGCTCTTACTGCAGCCCTTTTGAATAATCAATATATAGCTTTTGTCTATTATTGAATTCCTTTTTTCTATATATATGTTCATTTATGACATTGTGCAACTGTACACTTTGGTACGGGAAATACAACAGGGGCTTAAGTACCCCACAATACGGTGTGATAAGTCCGAACACTTTCACAAGTGCGGCACCCCGAACTTATAGCATTATATGCATCGGCTTCGAATCATGTCTTGGGTCAATAGTTGGTTTTGCCCGGCTCCCATGTTTTGGTACCTTATGTTCCGTTATATCAGCTAAGGTAGCGCTGGGAGAACCACTGCGATTGTGCCCCGGTTGAGCTGGGTTAAGCACCTAAGTGGAGAAAGCTAAAACTGACTGTCATGATAGGGCGAGAGCCGGTCGCTGTTCGAGAGGTTTTCGAGTCCCTAAAGACTTATGCCGCTTAGAGCGAGGAGTCGGCATTGTCCGCCTAGGCGTGATAGCGCCTCAACTCGGTCTTCCGAATACTAGGGGCTTCGCCGAAATTTAAAATTATAGAATTCTATGGCTAAGTGAGAGTGTTCAAGCATTATAGTCCGGCAAGAATGGGAACAAGAGCGCTCAAGTTTATCCCGAACACCCCAGCACTCGTGGCATGGGGGCTGAAGCCGACGACTCGCCATCTCTCAAATTTAATACACAAAAAGGTAATATTTTAAATTCAAAAGTGTTGATTAGCGATATGAACAAGTTTTCAGCGACAGGATAACAAATGCGAGTCTACTCAAAATTATATCTTTGGAGCATTCATCCGCTATAAGGCGTGCACCTTCAGACGCCTCATAATACATTTCAGGCTTGCGATTCTCCTTCTTCGATGGTGGTCCGCTCGTCACAAGCTTCTCAGCGTCCATCTTGCCCAAAGGCACCTTAGCAAGGGCAAGGGCCCTACGGGCACCTTCGATGCAGACGGGCGCTTGATGACTTCAACCCATGGACAAAGGCCCACCAGCCGCCTCACCAGCCCAAGTAGCTCCTGCATTGCTTCCTTAGGCCACACCAACTATGAGGCCTTTCATGGCCTGTTCGCCACCTTATGGAGCTCGACCAGCTGCTTCAACTGGTCGCCAAGGGCACTGGTGTCCGCCTCAAAGCATCTCGAGACCAGAACACCTTCTCCGTCGAGCTTCCCTCCTCGGCTCGGTAGAATGCGGCAGCATCAGCCACATCATGGGCAGATCTGCGAATGCTCCTGGAGAGCTCCGGATTCGGGTAAGTAACAGATAATTCATTTTCACATGCTTGCTTTGCATATAGAATGCCTTACCCGCCGCTATCTTCTTCATCGCCTCAATCTCCTGGAGGGCTTTTTGGGCATCGGCCTTAGCGACCTTGGCGCTCTCAAGGGCCGAGGCGAGCTCGGACTCTCGAGTCTTTGAGTCACGCTCCAAACTCTCGTGTTTTTCCACGAGAGCCTGGAGCTCTTGCCGCACCTCCGCCACCCGCGCCTCCTGCTTCTCTCGCTCGGTGCGCTCCGCGGCCGCATTGCATTTGGCCTTGGACACCGCTTCCTTCAGGGTCGCCACCTCGTTCGTGGCCCCTGCAGTATTCACGTTATTCCTGTCATCTTTTGCAACCACATCTTTTAAATACTCCCATAAGGTATTACTTACCTTCTTTATCCTTGAGCTGCTTTTTGGCAAGTCCGAGCTAGTTCTCGGACTGCTCGAGGCTCTGCATCAATGCATCAACCTCCGTAGTCAGTGCGGCAGAGGTCAGCAGCGCATCCTGCATTCCCATATTGACATACTTATGTTAGACTCCTGCGTATATCTTTTTAGATCCTCAGTTCGGCTTTTTCTTTCCGAACACCAAACTGAGCAGCAGGGGCTACTGTCTATGCGGTAATATTTTTATATATCTTAAATACATACCTCAAAGCCTGTTAGAAGGCTGGCACGAGCTTCACCAGCCCGCTCTTGGCGGACTGAACTTTCTGGATCACCACACTCATAACATGCGGTGCTCCTCGTCGATGGAAGCGCCGTTAAGCGCCCATCAAATCATCCGTGCCTCCGTTGGGACGGAGGTCACCGGCGTCGCAGTCTTTCCCTTCTTACGAAGGGGTCGCTGCACGGACTCCGAACCACCGAAGGTTCGATGACGGAGTCCGCACAGGCCAGACTTAAAGCCCTTGGGGTTTTATCCCTTTGAGCCGGGTTCCGGAGGTCGCCTTGCGGCGCCTCAGGCCACCTCCTCTGGCTGGGCCCTTTGGGATTCCACCCCGCCGTCATCCGCGGCGGGAGGAGATGAGGCGGTCGGAAGTGAGGTGCTATTCACCTCCGACGAATCCAGGGAGCCGCTCGACGAATCGTCGAGCTCGTCCTTGGGCGGGTTGGAAGGTTATGCTCGGCATTAGAAGATGTTGTGCGACAAATGGAACGCCATGATTTATTCTGGTGTCCGGACACTTACGATTTTACCAGGGGCTTGGTCCTTCCTGGCCACTCCTCTCCACCGTCGTCGGCGTTGGTGGTGTAGCCCGGAGGGAGGGCCCTTCCCCTCTTGGACCCTCCGGCCTCCCCACTTGGGGCCGCCTTCCTTTTCTTCTCTCCCCCCGCTGGGGGAGAGGCCTCTTTTTCCTCGTCCTCGTCTTCGTCGGAGGAGTCCGCCTCGGAGTCATCGGACGATGAGTCCGACAACACCTGGCGCCGGGAACTCCTCCGAATTCCCGTGGCCTTCTTCTTGGCCTTCTTCTTCGGCACCACGTAAGGTGCCGGAACCAGCAGCCCCGTCAAACGGGCGTCCGCTGGGTCTTCTGGCAAGGGAGCCGGACAGTTAACCTGTCCGGACGTCTTCAGCCAGTCCTGTCAAAGGTAAGGGAGTTTTAGATCCCGCATAGAGTCAAACTATGAAAAAAGAGTCCCGTAAAGGGTAAACTAGCTTACCTCGCTAGCTTGATGCTGCGAGCTAAATCCGCAATCTTCTGTAGTGGATGCGGGAGCCTCGGCGCCCTTGAACAGCACCTTCTAGGCATCTTCGTGCGTGGTGTCGAAGAGCCGGCTCAAGGTTCGGTGCTGTGCCGGATCAAACTCCCACAAGTTGAAGGCCCGTTGCTGGCATGGGAGAATCCGAGGGATGAGCATAACCTGGACTACGTTGACAAGCTTGAGCTTCTTGTCCACCAGGTTTCGTACGCAGGTTTGGAGTCCAGTCAGCTCTTCCGAATTACCCCATGTCAGGCCCATCTCTTTCCATGAGGTGAGCCGTGTAGGGAAGCCAGATCGGAATTCGGGGGCCGCTGCCCATTTGGAATCGCGCAGCTCAGTGATATAGAACCACCCTGATTGCCACCCCTTTATGGTCTCCACGAAGGAGCCCTCGAGCCATAGGACGTTGGCCATCTTGCCCACCATGGCACCTCCGCACTCTGCTTGACTACCTTCGGCTTGACATTGAAGGTCTTCAGCCATAAGTCAAGTGGGGCTGGATGCAGAGGAAGGTTTCGCACACGACGATGAACGCCGAGATGTTGAGGATGAAATTGGGCTAGATCATGGAAATCTAGGCCGAGTAGAACATGAGCCCCGGACAAATGGGTGAAGTGGAAGCCCTAGTCCGTGGAGGAAGTGGGGAGGAACACCACCTCTCATGGGGCCTGGGGTGGGGATGAGCTGCCCTTGTTGGGGAGCCGATGCGCGATGTCGTCGGACAAGTATCCGGCCTTCCGCAGCTTTTTGATGTGCCCCTCCGTGACGGAGGAGGCCATCCACTTGCCTCCCGCTCCGGACATAGTTGGATAAGGTTGAGGTGGGATGTGCGGACTTGGGCGCTGGATCTCGAGTGCGCAAAAGTGGATAAGCAAAGGAGAAAGAAGGCGTGTGTGAAAAGGTGGATTCTTATCCCCTTATATGGACGGACAAAGCTATGCGTCCCCACCGGCCTGATAAAACTCGCTTATCTCCCAAGCGCCGTAATCAATGGCGCGGTTGGGTTACCCACGCCCGTATTGATGAGAATCCCGGAATAAGGGGACACGATCTCTGCTTTGACAAGATGTGCCAAGGAAACCGCCTCGCTAAACGCGCTGTGGTGGGACAGTAAAAACGATTCGAATAAAGGCTTGGCCGTGGTGTGATGTCATGCTGCGGAATATGTCAGCAGATTGAACTTGTGTAAATATTATTCTCTCTACGGTGGTATGTGGAACTTATTTTGCAGAGCCGAACACTATCCTTGTGTTCAAAATCTTCTATGAAGTATTCGGAGGAGGAACCCGCCTTGCAATACCGAAGACAATATGCGCGCCGGACTCGTCGTCATTGAAGCCTGGTTCAGGGGCTACTGAGGGAGTCCTGGATTAGGGGGTGTCCGGATAGCTGGACTATGACCTTTGGCCGGACTCATGGGCTATGAAGATACAAGATTGAAGACTTCGTCCCATGTCCGGATGGGACTTTCCTTGGCGTGGAAGGCAAGCTTGGCGATACGGATATGTAGATCTCCTACCATTGTAACCGACTCTGTATAACCCTAACCCTATTCGGTGCCTATATAAACCGGAGGGTTTTAGTCCGTAGGACGAACAAAAATCATACCATGGGCTAGCTTCTAGGGTTTAGCCTCTCTGATCTCGTGGTAGATCTACTCTTGTACTACCCATATCATCAATATTAATCAAGCAGGAGTAGGGTTTTACCTCCATCGAGAGGGCCCGAACCTGGGTAAAAACATCGTGTCCCTTGTCTCCTGTTACCATCCGCCTAGACGCACAGTTCGGGACCCCCTACCCTTGATCCGCCGGTTTTGACACCGACAGGAACCGTGCTTGATGTCACTGGGGAGGACAACTTATGCGCCATATACCATGAAAAACAAAGTTTCCGTAGCTTGCTCCTCGGCCCCGCATAACGCAAAGCCTTGGAGAACAAGCTCGGCGTGCGAATCCATGACGTACTCCAAATCGCCAAATCAGATGATCCATCCTGGAGCATAGTTCTCGACCAGGCCGAGGTGGTCAGTCCAGTCGGCAACGAAGCTTATGACGCCAAAAATAAATATCTGACTCAGCATGTAGGTCATGCCGACGTCAGCTGGCGATCCCATCGGATATCTGAATTCACCATGTGAGGCCTGCATGAGCCACCACTGTTAACACCGTCTTTGTCGCCATCCCAGATAGGCAAGCTGGGCTTACTTAAAAATATGGGCCTGCTACACCTAGGCCTACTCGAAAATTTTGGCATGGTGCTCCTGGGCTTACTTAACAAACCACTGTGAGCTCTTCTGCATCGTTTATTTTCTAGCATTTCTGATTTCCACCACAACGGAGGAGGTGAGCTCTGTGTGTGCTGCTAAACCAATCATCATTAAGGATATATTTTTTCCATGTGCAGAATCTATCATCGTGTAAACAAAAAGGTAGGAGGGAAATTTTTTATATGTTTAAAAAGTGCATATAGTATTTTTAATTTCCACAAAATAAATCGACACGGTAACAAAACCGAAATCTCAGAAGAATGCTCGCAGATAAACCTGAACCTTCTGGGGCAATGGCGAATTAACCAAGCATAAAAGTAGGAACTCCGCCATGCTGGAGATTGTTGGGGAACGTAGCATGCAATTTCAAAAAAATTCCTACGATCACGCAATATCTATCTAGGAGATGCATAGAAACGAGAGGGGAAGAGTGTGTCCACATACCCTCATATACCAAAAGCGGAAGCGTTATGTTAACGCCATTGATTTAGTCGAACGTCTTCACGATCCAACCGATCCAAGTACCAAACGTACGACACCTCCGTGTTCAGCACACGTTCATCTCGATGATGTCCCTCGAACTCTTGATCCAATAGAAGGTCGAGGGAGAGTTAGGTCAGCACGACGGCGTGGCAACGGTGTTGGTGACGTGATCCACGCAGGGCTTCCCCTAAGCACTACGACGCTATGACAAGAGGCGTAAACTGTGGAGGGGGGCACCGCACTGATAACCCACAAGTATAGGGGATCGCAACAGTTTTCGATAAGTAAGAGTGTCGAACCCAACGAGGAGCTAAAGGTAGAACAAATATTCCCTAAAGTTCTATCGACCACTGATACAACTCTACGCACGCTTGACGTTCACTTTACCTAGAACAAGTATGAAACTAGAAGTACTTTGTTGGTGTTTTTGGATAGGCTTGCAAGAAAGTAAAGAGCACGAAAATAAAACTAGGGGTTGTTAAGGTAAAGAAACAACTAAAGTAAATATAGCGAGTGTGGAAAACTGATGGTAGGGTGTGGCGAAATTGCCCCTTAACCAATTGACTACCTTACTAGACCGATAGCAAGTTTCATGTGGGAGAGGCCACTGCTAGCATGTTATCCCTTACTTGGAATTCTATGCACTTATGATTGGAACTATTAGCAAGCATCCGCAACTACTAACATTCATTAAGGTAAAACCCAACCATAGCATTAAGATATATTGGTCCCCCTTCAATCCCGTATGCATCAATTTCTATGCTAGGTTGAAGCTTCTGTCACTCTTGCCCTCCAATACATAGTCCTATCAACATACAACTAACCCTAAGGTGTGATCCACGCGCGCGCTCATATGATGGGCACCAAAGGGCAGCAACATAACCACAAGCAAATTAAATCAATCATAGCAATTCATCAACCACCAATAGGACAACGAAAATCTACTCAGACATCATAGGATGGCAACACATCATTGGAAAATAATATGAAGCATAAAGCACCATGTTCAAGTAGAGGGTATAACGGGTTGCGGGAGAGTGGACCGCTGTAGATAGAGGGGAGAAGGTGATGGAGATGTTGGTGAAGATGGCGGAGGTGTTGGTGAAGATCGTGGTGATGATGATGGCCCCCGGCGGCGTTCCGGCGCCACCGGAAGCGAGGGGGAGAGAGCCCCCCCTCCTTCTTCTTCTTCCTTGACCTTCTCCTAGATGGGAGAAGGGTTTCCTCCTGGTCCATGGTCTCCATGGCGTGGGAGGGCGAGAGCCCTCCGAGATTGGATCTATCTCTCTGTTTCGTGTTCGCTCGCTCTATTTCACCGTTTGGCGATATATGGAGATCCGTAACTCCGATTGGCCTGAAACCTTTTCCGTGATTTTTTTCTGAATATTATTTTTCTTGCGGCAAAAGAAGAGCATCAACCGCCTTACCGTGGGCTCACGAGGGTAGGCAGCGCGCCCAGGGGGGAGGCGCGCCCCCCTGCCTCGTGACCACCTCGGGCACCATCTCGCGTGGATTTTTCTTCTGGAATTTTCCATATTTTCCAAAAATAAGCTCCGTCCGTTTTTATCCCGTTTGGACTAAGTTTGATATGGATATTCTGCGAAACATAAAACATGCAACAGACAGGAACTGGCACTGGGCACTGGATCAATATGTTAGTCCTAAAAATAATATAAAAAGTTGCCAAAAAGTATATGAAAGTGAATAATATTGGCATGGAACAATAAAAAATTATAGAAACGACGGATACGTATCAACATCCCCAGGCTTAATTCCTGCTCGTCCTCGAGTAGGTAAATGATAAAAAAAAGAATAATTTTTGATGTGGAATGCTACCTAGCATAATCTTGATCATATGTCTAATCATGGCATGAATATTAAGACACGAGTGATTCATAGCAATAGTCTATCATTTGACATAAAAACAATAATACTTCAAGCATACCAACCAAGCAATTATGTCTTATTGAAATAACAAAGCCAAAGAAAGCTCATCCCTACAAAATCATATAGTCTGGCTATGCTCCATCTTCACCACACAAAGCATTCACATCATGCACAACCCCGATGACAAGCCAAGCAATTGTTTCATACTTTTGACGTTGTCAAACATTTTCGATTTTCACGCAATACATGAGCGTGAGCCATGGACATAGCACTATAGGTGGAATAGAATATGATGATGGGGGTTATGTGGAGAAGAAAAAAAAGAGAGAAAGTCTCACATCAACTAGGCGTATCAACGGGCTATGGAGATGCCCATCAATAGATATCGATGTGAGGAGTAGGGATTGCCATGCAACGGATGCACTAAGAGCTATAAGTGTATGAAAGCTCAAACTGGAAACTAAGTGGGTGTGCATCCAACTTGCTTGCTCATGAAGACCTCGGGCATTTGAGGAACCCATCATCGGAATATACAAGCCAAGTTCTATAATGAAAATTCCCACTAGTATATGAAAGTGAAGGCATAGGATACTCTCTCTATGAAGAACATGGTGCTACCTTGAAGCACAAGTGTGGTAAAAGGATAGTAACATTGCCCTTCTCTCTTTTTCTCTCATTTTTTTTGTTTTTTTCTTTCTTTTTTTTGGGCCTTCTATTTTTTTGGCCTTTCTCTTTTTTTTTGTTTTTTTATTTTTTTCGTTCGGAGTCTCATCCTGACTTGTGGGGGAATCATAGTCTCCATCATCCTTTACTCACTGGGGCAATGCTCTAATAATGATGATCATCACACTTTTATTTACTTACAACTCAATATTACAACTTGATATCTAGAACAAAGATATGACTCTATATGAATACCTCCGCGTGTACCGGGATGTGCAATGATCTAGCGTAGCAATGACATCAAAAACGGACAAGCCATGAAAACATCATGCTAGCTATCTTACGATCATGCAAAGCAATATGACAATGAATGCTCAAGTCATGTATATGATGATGATGGAGTTGCATGGCAATATATCTCGAATGGCTATGGAAATGCCATGATAGGTAGGTATGGTGGCTGTTTTGAGGAAGATATAATGAGGCTTATGTGTGACAGAGCGATCGTATCACGGGTTTGATGCACCGCTAAGTTTGCACCAACTCTCGACGTGAGAAAGGGCAATGCACGGCATCAAGAGGCTAGCAATGATGGAAGGGTGAGAGTGCGATAATCCATGGACTCAACATTATTCATAAAGAACTCACATACTTATTTCAAACATCTATTAGTCATCGAAACAAAGTACTACACGCATGCTCCTAGGGGGATAGATTGGTAGCAAAAGACCATCGCTCGTCCCCGACCGCCACTCATAAGGAAGGCAATCAATAAACACCTCATGCTCCGACTTCATTACATAACGGTTCACCATACGTGCATGCTACGGGACTTGCAAACCTCAACACAAGTATTTCTCAATTTCAAAATTACTCAATTAGCACGACTCTAATATCACCATCTTTATATCGCAAAACTATTGCAAGGAATCAAACATATCATATTCAGCGATCTACAAGTTTATGTAGGATTTTATGACTAACCATGTGAATGACCAGTTCCTGTTATCTCTCTAAATAGATATAAGTGAAGCAAGAGAGTTTTAATTGTTTCTACAAAAGATATGCCCACGCTCTAACAAATATAAGTGAAGCAAAAGAGCATTCTACAAATGGCGGTTGTCTATGTAAAGAGAAACAGGCAATCCAAACTTCAAATGATATAAGTGAAGCACATGAAGCATTCTATAAAGCCATACTCAAAAGATATAAGTGAAGTGCATAGAGCATTCTATAAATCAACCAAGGACCATCTCATACCAGCATGGTGCATAAAATAAAAATAAAAACCTAATTGCAAAAGACGCTCCAAGACTTGCACATATCGCATGAACGAAACGAATCCGAAAACATACCGATATTTGTTGAAGAAAGAGGGGATGCCTCCCAGCATCCCCAAGCTTAGACGCTTCAGTCTCCTTGAATATTTACTTGGGGGGCCTCGGGAATCCCCAAGCTTGAGCTCTTGCCTCTCTTCCTTCTTCTCACATCGAGGCCTTCTCGATCATCGAACACTTCATCCACACAAAACTTCAACAGAAAACTCGGTAAGATCCGTTAGTATAATAAAGCAAATCACTACTATAAGTACTGTTGCAAACCAATTCAGATTTTGTTTTTGCATGGTGTCTACTGTAATATAACCTTTTCATGGCTTAACCCACTGATATAAATTGATAGTTTCATCAAAACAAGCAAACTATGCATCAAAAACAGAATCTGTCTAAAACAGAACAGTCTGTAAAAATCTGAACATTCACCATACTTCTGATACCCCAAACATTCTACCAAAATTAGTAAAAATAAACAAGTTGCTTATAAATATAGTGCAAGAAGAATCAGAACCATTTGAAGTTCCAGTAAAAAATTAAAATTCACGCACTACAGCCAAAGTTTCTGTCCTGCACCGCACGAACCAACAAGCATTGTAAACATCCTAAAGGCAAACCTTGGCACATTATTTTTATAATAAAATGGAATTGTACAAGGGGATAATTATTTTTATTGAAAAGTTTCTGTAATTAAGATTCACAAAGTTCCCATGGGCCTGAACAAGTTTAAGGACGTCCCCCACTTTCACAATGCTTGTCTATCTCACTTTCACTTTTCTTTTTGAAAAAGTTTTGGGTTCCCCTCTTTATTTTTGTTGTTTTTAAACTATATGAAAGCACTAAACAGAAATAAATGACTCTCTAAAACTTCCGGGCTGTCTCCCTGGCAGCGCTTTCTTTAAAGCCATTAAGCTAGGCATTTAGTGCTCAAGTAATGAATCCACCCGGATCCCAAGGTATATCAAAGCCAATTTTAATTAGCAATGATTTAGGATTTAGTAGTGAGCACAAAGCAACATATATCAAGCAATGACGAAGTCTAACTCTCTTCCTCTGCATCGGCATGTCATAAAAGAACAATTCATGCACACATAGTAAAGGCCAATGCATAGTATAAGCAGTTTCTTGCAATTTTATTGTATTGGAAACATAGAGAGGTGGAGATATAGTTCCTCTCTCATAATAATTGCAAATAGGAGCAGCAAGCACATGCATATTATATTCATCAAAATCATCATGTGTGGTAGTAAAAGGCAACCCATCAATATAATCCTTAATAAGTGCAAGCTTCTCCGATATAGTGTAGTCGGTAGAATTCAAAAAGATAATAGGACTATCATGCGTGGGTGCAATAGCAACAATTTCATTCATAACATAAGGAACTATAGCAAGTTCATCTCCATAAGCATAATTCATTTTGGTATCTTGGCCACAAGCATAGCAAGCATCATCAAAAAGGGATATTTCAAGAGAATCAACGGATCATAATAGTCATCATAGCAATCATCCTTTGGTAAGCACGAAGGGGAATTAAATAATGTATGAGTTGGAGGGTTACTCTCATTAGAAGGTGGGCACGGGTAGCTAATCCGCTCTTCCTCCTTTTGTTCTTCGCTCTCCTCATCATCTTTTTCATCCAATGAGCTCACAGTTTCATCAATTTCTTCTTCCATAGTTTCCTGCAAAATATTAGTCTCTTCTTGGACAGCGGAGAGTTTCTCGATAAGTGCATTAATTTCATAATTGTATTTATAATTCTCATAGCAATATTTGAGGATAGCTAAATTTTCAGATCTATAAACAGCATCATCAAAATCCTCAAACTCTTTACACATAGCTTCAATTTCATAAGCACCCATAAAAGCAACAAATTCTTCTATTTGTTCCACATCATAGTAATCATATATACCTCTAGCATAAGAAGCTAAGGTTTCATTATCATTAAATTTGCATGAAAAGGAAGGTGTGGAGAATTCATCCTAGAGCAACAAGTATAATCATATTCCACGATAGTTGCCAAGCATACCACTTCAATATATGAATTTGATCCCATAATAGTTTCCCTTTTTGTGTCAAGCGATAATCCCTAAAGTATTCACGTTGATCCAACGTTACTCCCATTACATAATTGAATGGGGTTTTCTCAGGATTATTAAAGTAGTACATAATATCTTTCACATAACCAGCATCGAGGGTTTTAGGAGGTTCCCCATCCTCATGAGTAGCAAGTACACCTAATTTTTTTGGTATTTCGTGTTCCATAACCGTAACTAAATATAGAGAACAACTAAGAATAGAAAATAAAAATTACTTAATGATAAAGCAAACAAGCACACACGAGAATATTCACCCCACGCTATTGCTCCCCGGCAACGGCGCCAGAAAAAGGTCTTGATAACCCACAAGTATAGGGGATCGCAATAGTTTTAGATAAGTAAGAGTGTCGAACCCAACGAGGAGCTAAAGGTAGAACAAATATTCCCTAAAGTTCTATCGACCACCGATACAACTCTACGCACGCTTGACGTTCACTTTACCTAGAACAAGTATGAAACTAGAAGTACTTTGTAGGTGTTTTTGGATAGGCTTGCAAGAAAGTAAAGAGCACGAAAATAAAACTAGGGGCTGTTAAGGTAAAGACACAACTAAAGTAAATATAGCGAGTGTGTAAAAGTGATGGTAGGTGTGGCGAAATTGTCCCTTAAGCAATTGACTACCTTACTAGACCGATAGCAAGTTTCATGTGGGAGAGGCCACTGCTAGCATGTTATCCCTTACTTGGAATTCTATGCACTTATGATTGGAACTATTAGCAAGCATCCGCAACTACTAACGTTCATTAAGGTAAAAACCAACCATAGCATTAAGATATATTGGTCCCCCTTCAATCCCGTATGCATCAATTTCTATGCTAGGTTGAGGCTTATGTCACTCTTGCCCTCCAATACATAGTCCTATCAACATACAACTAACCCTAAGGTGTGATCCACGCGCGCGCTCATAAGATGGGCACCAAAGGACAGCAACATAACCACAAGCAAATTAAATCAATCATAGCAATTCATCAACCACACCAATAGGACAACGAAAATCTACTCAGACATCATAGGATGGCAACACATCATTGGAAAATAATATGAAGCATAAAGCATCATGTTCAAGTAGAGGGTACAGCGGGTTGCGGGAGAGTGGACCGCTGTAGATAGAGGGGGGAAGGTGATGGAGATGTTGGTGAAGATGGCGGAGGTGTTGGTGAAGATCGTGGTGATGATGATGGCCCCCGGCGGTGTTCCGGCGCCACCGGAAGCGAGGGGGAGAGAGCCCCCCTCCTCCTTCTTCTTCCTTGACCTTCTCCCTAGATGGGAGAAGGGTTTCCCCTCTGGTCCATGGTCTCCATGGCATGGGAGGGGCGAGAGCCCCTCCGAGATTGGATCTATCTCTCTGTTTCTGCGTTCTGTTCTGGCTCTGTTTCACCGTTTGGCGATATATGGAGATCCGTAACTCCGATTGGCCTAAAAGCTTTTCCGTGATTTTTTTCCGAATATTATCTTTCTTGCGGCAAAAGAAGAGCATCAACCGCCTTACGGTGGACTCACGAGGGTAGGCGGCGCGCCCAAGGGGAGGCGCGCCCCCCTGCCTCGTGACCACCTCGGGCACCTCTGGCGTGGATTTTTCTTCTGGAATTTTCCATATTTTCCAAAAATAAGCTCCGTCTGTTTTTATCCCGTTTGGACTCCGTTTGATATGGATATTCTATAAACATAAAACATGCAATGATGTGAACGGCACTAGGCACTGGATCAATATGTTAGTCCCAAAAATAATATAAAAAGTTTCCAAAAAGTATATGAAAGTGAATAATATTGGCATGGAACAATAAAAAATTATAGATACGACGGAGACGTATCACGCACACGGCTAAGAAAAAAATGTTGTGCGTTTGGCGTGCCCCCCTGCCCACGTATATAAAGGAGGGGGGAGGAGTGTCGGTGTCAAAACCGGCGGATCTCGGGTAGGGGGTCCCAAACTGTGCGTCTAGGATCGATGGTATCAGGAGACGGGGGACACAATGTTTACCCAGGTTCGGGCCCTCTCTATGGAGGTAATACCCTACTTCCTGCTTGATTGATCTTGATGAATATGAGTATTACAAGAGTTGATCTACCATGAGATCGTAATGGCTAAACCCTAGAAGTCTAGCCTATATGATGATGATAATGAGTATCCTCATCCGAACTAAGCCCTCCGGTTTATATAGACACCAGAGGGATCTAGGGTTACACAGGGTCGGTTACAGAGAAAGGAAATCTTCATATTTGGTCGCCAAGCTTGCCTTCCATGCCAAGGAGAGTCCCATCCGGATACGGGTGGAGTCTTCGGTCTTCGTATCTTCACAGCCCATCAGTCCGGCCCATGGCTAACAGGCCGGACGCCCTAGGACCCCTTAGTCCAGGACTCCCTCAGCAGCCCCTAAACCAGGCTTCAATGGTGAGGTGTCCGGCGCGCAGATTGTCTTCGGCATTGCAAGGCTGGTTCCCCTTCCCGAATACTCCAAGATAGTCTTCGGGCGCAAAGAATGTATCCGAACCTGTAACACAAACACCACACACAGCCGTAGAGAGTATAATATTCCACGAGTCTAATCCGCTGACAACTTTTTTGTAATGTGACATCACATCCACCCGATCATTATTTTGAACCGTTTTCGTCTGTCGTTCCGCGTTTTGAGATGCGGTTTCCATTGGCACATCTTCTCAAAGCAGAGATCGTGTCCCCTTATTGCGAGATTCTTATCAATACGGGCGTGGGTAACCCAACCGTGCCGTCCGCATGGCCCTTGGGAATAGGAGAGTTTTAAGGCGAGTGGGGAGGCGCTTGACATCTACTGCCTTTATAAGGGGATAAGGACTACCTTTCTTCACCCACGCCTTGTCCCTCTCTCTCTGCCCTTCCGTTCTCGAGCTCCAGCACCCAAGTTCTTGCCTTTTCTACCCCAAGAAAGCATCCCACCATGTCCGGATCTGGAGGACAAGGCAAATGGATGGCCTCCTCTGTCAAGGAGAAGGACATCGTCAAGCTTCAGGGGGCCAGGTATCTGGCGAAAGAAATTGCCCACCGGCTTCAAGCCAAGGGGCAAGTCGTCCCCACACCTAAGCCTAACGAGAGGGTGGTGTTCCTCCCTCATTTCGTCCGCGGGCTAGGGTTTCCACTCCACCCTTCCGTCCGCGGACTAACGTTCTACTACGGGCTAGATTTTCATGATCTGGCCCCGAACTCCTTCCTCAACATCTCGGCGTTCATCGTCGTGTGCGAGGCTTTCCTCCGCATCCAGCCCCACTTCAGGCTGTGGCTCAAGATCATCAACGTGAAGATGAAGGTGGTAGACGGCCAACACGCGGAGTGCGGAGGAGCCATGGTGAGCAACATGCTCAACGTCACATGGCCCAGAGGTACGTTTGTGGAGACCGTCAAGGAGTGGCAGAAGTAGTGGTTCTATATCACAGAGCCTCGCAACGCCACTTGGACCGCGGCTCCAGAGTTCAAGTCCAGAGCTCCAATGCGGCTCACCTCCTGGCTAAAGAAGGGCTTGGACTTGTCTTCGTCGGACGAACTGACAGTGCTGCAAACGCGCGTCAAGAGCATGGTGTATAAAGACATCAAGCTTGTCAATGTGATCCAGGTGATGCTTGTTCGTCGGATCCACCCATGCCAGAGCCGAACATGCCCTCTGTGGGAATTTGATTCGGAGAAGCACCAGACTTTGGAGAGGCTCTTTGGAACCACTCATGAAGATGTCTGGAAGTTGCTCTTCAAAGGCACCGAGACGCCGTCGGCCATAGACTCGGACCGTGGGTACGATCTTGCTCACCCTGCCAGTGCGGTAAGTCATTTATGTCTCAAGGTGCGCCCTCCTCCTAGTTACTCAAGGAAGATATCTAAAAACTTTTACTGTTTGCTTTTCAGGCGTGGACAGAGAAAGCGGAGCGGATTATATGTCCGGCTCCGCTGCCCGAAGAACCAGTCATCCCGCTCCTGGAGAAGATGTTGGTTCCAGCGCCTTACAAGGCGCCAGAGAAGAAGGCCAAGAAGAAGGCCAAGGGGGTCCGAAGTGGCCCCCGCTGTAAGGGAGCCTCGGACATGTCATTCGAAGAACAAACTCACTCCTCGGCCACCGAAGACGACGACGAGGAGGAGGAAGAAAGCAACTCCCAACCGGAGGGGGGGAAGGAAGAAGAGGGCAGCCTCCACAAATTTGGAGGCGGAGGCACCCAAGAAAGGAAAAGGCCCATCCGCGTGGGACGTTGACAGCAGTCCGGAGCGGCCTCCCAGGACCAAGCCCCTGGCCGCATCGAAAGTACTAAAAACTTGTTTATGTCCATGTGTCCAGCCTCATGGCATTAATATATTAAGTTGTGCTATTACAGTCCGGCCCATGACAGCTTCCAGCGATCCTCATCGGGGGGTTCGTTAGATTCAAAGGCGATGGCCAGCGAGTCACCGCCAACCGCTCACTCTCCCACGGCCAAGGGTGACAACGAGGTGATGTCCCAAAGGACCTTCCCAGGCTAGGGAGAGGTTCAGGAGGCTGTTAGGGCGGCGCCAGATGATGACTCCTCGGCCGCCGGACACATGGGGGAGAAAGCCCTCATGGAGACTGGCAACGGGGGCCATGTCCGATTCCGCCCCAAGCCGAATACCATTCCGGAGACCTATACGGCTCCAGAGTCGAGCGAGCAGCCTTCCCCGAAAGGAGGAGGTGTGCCTGTTCCACCAGTTACCTCTGTCCAACTAGAGGCACCGGATAATCTGCTGGAAGCGCTACAAGGCGCTTCCATTGTAGATGAGAACCGTGTCCTTATGGGTACGGTGATTGAGAAGGTTCAGTCCGTCAAGAGCGGACTGACCGAAGCCTGCACTAGTCTTCTAACAGGCTTTGAGGTAAGTAATGTAATTGAGAAAGTTCAAATATAGACAGTAGCACCTGAGACAATGTCCGGTGTTCGGAAATAAAAAGCCGGACAGAGGATCAATACCCTGTACGAGACTAACTAGATATGTCTTATGTGACTAAGAAGGCATCGCTGCTGGCTGCGACCTCAGGCGCTGCTGAAGTCTTCGTACTGAAGCAGAAACTGGAGCAGGTTGAGGACGAGCTCGGCCAAGCAAGGAAGCAGCTGGAAGACCAGCAAGGTATGCAATAACTTGCTATGTATTCGGAAAGAATAAATGAGTTCTATTGACCGTAGTGGCATGATATATGTAGGAACTACGACCGAGGTCGAGGCCCTTAAGAAGGCCCTGGCCAAAGCCGAGGAAAGAGCTGTCAAGGAGCAGGCCGCTTGTAAGAAGCTCAAGGCCCGGGTCAATGAGGTCCAGCAAGAGCTCCAGGATGCTGTTAAGAAATGCGAGACCTTGGAGGGTGATATTTCGGCTCGAGACACCGAACTTGCCAGGGCTCGCCAAATCGTAGAAGAGGCCTGGGTTGAAGCCCAGGGCACCCTTCAGGAGATCCAGGAGGCCGAGAAGATTGCAGCGGGTAAGGCGTTTAGTATGCAAAGCAAGTATGTGAAGAAGAAGTATTTCTTGCTAACCCGGATTCGGAGTTCTCGAGGGGCGTTTGCAAATCTGCCTCGCAGTGCGTCCGACGCTGCGGAGTTCTTTCGGGCCGAAGAAGGGAGCTTAACGGAGAAGCTGTTCTGGTCGCAGTACTTTGCACCAGAAATCTTGTGCCCTTTAGCGATCAGCTAAAACAGCTGGTCGAGCTGCATAGGACGTCTGAACTGGCCATGAAGGATTTGATAATCTGGCTGTGGCCTGCCGAAGCTATACCCAGCAGCTACTTCGGCCTCGTGAAGCGGCTGGTGAATGCATGTCCTCGGTTGTACGTCGTCAAGCGATCAGTCTGCATCGAGGGCGCGCATATGGCCTTCACACAGGTCAAGGTGTGATGGGCGAAGATGGACACCAAGCTTGTGGTCGAGGGGCCGCCTGAGGGCAAAGAGCACCGCAAGCCCGAACTGTATTTTGACAGTCTCCTGGAGGGAGCCCGCATTGTGGCGGACCAATCTGCTAAGGACATTGTTTTTGAATGAATACATTTGTACTATCCCTGCCATGTAGGAAAAAACAGAGCCGTTATGTAATATAATGCTTGTATTTAGAATTTGGTTTTACCTCCTGCGCGACCCTTTTTTAATTAAATCTGAGAGTTGGTCAGTCGTCGGCTTCAGCCCCCATGTAGGAAGTACCGGGGTGTTCGGTTGGTGTCAAAACACACTTGATCCGAAGGTTTTTGGTCCGTTAAGGAGGTGTTAGCGCTGCGAACCAGGCAATCGGACTATACGACTTTACTACCCTCACTTAGCCATAGGAGTTTGACAGATAAAAATGTAGGCGCAGCCCCTAGCATCCGAACTAGGGTTGTTGTAAACACCTGATCGGGTAAGTACCGACCCTTCGCATAATGCGGAAAAAACCTCCATCGATTTGAGACCTCCGAACAGCTGACCGGCTCTCGCCACATCATGACAGTCACTTTTTGGCTTTCTCTACAGAGGTGCTCGTCCGGATGAACCGGGACACAATCACAGTAGTTCTCCCTTTACTACCCTAGCCTATATAGCGTAACATAAGGTAGTAAGCACAGGAGCCGGGCAACCCAACTATTGACCAAAGACATGATTCGGAGCCAATGCATATAATGCTAATTTCGGGGTGCCAAACTATACTGCAAAAGTGTTCGGACTTTGTTGCCGTAGTGCGGGGCGCTATGAAGCCCCTGGCAAATATGAAACGTACCAAAGTGTACGGGTGCTATGTGGTAAGATTATCAACAGAAAACAAAGGAAAATAGGAAGAGAGCAAAGGTAATAGCCGGGGCCTTGAAATTTTGGGCCGCAAACTGTTTTCATGATAATTTGATAAATACGACAAGGCGTGTTGATACAAATAGTGCAATAAGCAACAAGCTATTTAACATGTCGTGACCAACAGCGAGCTACGTGTGGGTATGTAAAATAGGTATAACGATCGTTAGCAGAGACCACCTGGGGATTCCCTTGTACGTCAAAGCTCCTTGCCTCCTTGGTGTATCCGTCCCGTGATCGGTCCGATGATCAGGTTATCAGAAAAAGCCTCGAGAAGAGAAAAACCTGGAATGAAAAAGAAAAAGTAGAGGTGTGCGGATCCAGGGGCGGTTGAGCCGCATTATGGATCATGATCTAGCTTTGCCTCCGTCCGTGCCATGGTATTTTGAGTGCATAGTTATGTACGCGGGGCACAAATGTCACTGCTTGATCGGGACAGGGACGGAGGCCGGATTGCTAGTCAAGCTCTGAACGAGCTAGGCCGTCCTACCGCAGAGTAGTTCGGACTTGCTTGATGGTGTCCGGGGGCTTTACTGCTGAATTGAGGTTCTTCCTAAAAAGGCTACTTTGTACTTCTGCTGCGAGGGCCGCGGTGTGTTCCTCGGTACGGAGGGAGCGCTCCATATTTCCGTTGACCGCTATTACACCGCGTGGTCCGGGCATCTTGAGCTTGAGGTAGGAGTAGTGTGGCACCATGTTGAATTTAGCGAATGCGGTTCGTCCAAGGAGTGCATGATAACCACTGCGGAAAGGGACAATATCGAAGATTAACTCTTCGCTTCAGAAATTATCCGGTGATCCGAAGACCACTTCCATTGTGATTGAGCCCGTGCAACAAGCCTCTACACCTGGTATGACACCTTTAAAGGTGGTTTTTGTGGGCTTGATCCTTGAGGGATCGATACCCATTTTGCGCACTGTATCCTGATAGAGTAGGTTCAGGCTGCTGCCGCCATCCATGAGGACTCGCGTGAGATGGAATCCATCAATAATTGGGTCGAGGATCAGTGCAGCTGAACCGCCGTGACGGATACTGGTCAGGTGATCCCTGCGATCGAAGCTGATCGGATATGAGGACCATGGGTTGAACTTTGGGGCGACTGGCTCCATCGTGTAGACGTCCCTGAGTGCGTGCTTGCGCTCCTTCTTGGGGATATGGGTGGCGTATATCATGCTCACCGTTTTAACTTGGGGGGGGGGGGAGGATTTCTTCTGTCCCCCTATGTTCTGTGGCCGGGTATCCTCGTCATCGTCCTCGCTTTGCGACCCCTTCTCCTTGTTCTCGGCATTTAACTTGCCGGCCTGTTTAAAGACCCAACAATCTCTGTTGGTGTGGTTGGCTGGTTTTTCAGGGGAGACATGTATCTGGCATGGATGATCGAGTATGCGGTCCACACTGGATGAGCCCGAATTGTTCTTATTGTACGGCTTCTTCCGCTGACCGGACTTGGAGCCACTGAATCCGGTGTTTACCGCCGTGTCATCGGTATGGTTGCCATTGATTCAACGCTTGTGTCTGTTGCGTCGGGGCTTGTCGTTGTTATCCTTGGCTTCAGAGGCGCCGGGTTCACTTGCATTATTATTGCAACGGGCTAGCCAACTATCTTCGCCCGCGCAAAAGCGGGTCATAAGTGTCGTAAGGGCCGCCATGGACTTCGGCTTTTCCTGCCCGAGATGTCGGGCTAGCCATTCGTCGCGGAAGCTATGCTTAAAGGCAGCTAAGGCTTCGGCGTTCGGACAGTCGTCGATCTGGTTCTTTTTTGTTAGGAACCTAGTCCTGAATTTCCAGGCGGGTTCTCCGGGCTGTTGGACTATATGACTTAAATCATCTGCATCCGGAGGCCGGACATATGTTCCTTGGAAGTTGTCCAAGAAGGCTTCGTCCAAGTCTTCCTAGCTGCCGATGGAGTTTTCTGGCAGACTGTTCAACCAGTATCGAGCTGGTCCTTTGAGTTTCAGTGGGAGATATTTGATGGCATGGAGATCGTCCCCACGAGCCATATGAATTTGGTGGAGGAAATCCTCTATCCAGACCGCAGGGTCTGTCGTCCCATCAAATTATTTGATGTTTATGGGTTTAAACCCTTTTGGGAATTCATGGTACATTACTTCATCGGTGAAGCAAAGAGGGTGTGCGGCACCTCTATATCAGGCCACATCGCGACGTAGTCTGGATGAAGTCCGCTCATGGAGTTCGCCCGGCGTGATCGGGCTTATTACGTCCAAATAGATGGCCGTCGTCACGTGTCAGGGCACGCCCTCGCGATCCATAGATCGATCTGGTGTGTCCTGCATTATTGTCCAACTTTTGCCGTAGGTCATAGGTATGTCCCCGAGCTATTTGATCTCTACCCTTACGGTGAGGTGGAGCAGGCTGGTGTTCGACTTGAGTTGCCGCCTTGTCCCGACCCCATGGTGGTCGGTCACCCGCATTGCGCGACGATGGTATGGGCTCCAAAGCCTCATCATCAAACTGAGGTAGCAATTTACGCTGCGAGTAGCTTTTGGCTGGGTGCTTAAGGCCGTATTCTTCGGCTGCCAGGACATCAGTCCATTTATCGTTGAGCAGATCTTGATCAGCTTGAAGCTGCTGCTTCTTCTTTTTCAGGCTCCTTGCATTGGCTATTAGCTGAAGCTTAAAGCGCCCCTGCTCGAGGGGCTCCTCAGGCACGATAAAGTCCTCGTTGCTGAGGCTCACCTCCTCCGCGGAGAGCGGATGATAGCTACCATCCTCTGAATCTTAATTTATGGCCTGCTCGTCAGGGCTGACTTGCCCATCCTCCTGATTGTCCTGTTCGGCAGTTTGTTCATCGTGGTCTTCTACGTCTTCGGCACCATCCGGAGTGTTGTCGTCTCCTGTGCCAGTGTGGCTGTCCTTGCTGCGGCGTGGTTTGGAGAGGCATCGCTGACGCCGGCGCTTTGGTTGTGTCTTAGGGGGGCTATCCTCCACTGGTTTTTCCTTGTCGTCGCCGCTATTATCTTTTGGCGTATCCACCATGTATACGTCATATGAGGAAGTGGTCGTCCATCATCCGGTGAACGGCGGGTTTTGGGCCTCCTCTTCTCCAGCATCGTCGTCCATGCCATCGATGTCTTCGGAGTCATAGTCGAGCGCGTCGGTTAAGTCATCGACGGTGGCTATGAAGTGGGTGGTGGGTGGGAAGCGAAATTCTCCATAATCAGCCTCCAGTTCGAACCGGACATAATTCGGCTGTGAGTCTCCCACCAAGGATAGGTTCTTTAATGAGTCTAGCACATCGCCAAAAGGAGAGTGTCGGAAGATGTCTGCGGCACTGAATTCGAAGACCGATAACCGATCAAGCTCGATGTCCGCGGACGCACATGGTTTGGAACCTATAGCCGGGAACGAGTCCGGAGTTCTGGTGACACAGACACCACATGAGGCTAGGTCTGTGTGCGGCTCCAACACAGCGGGATCGGCGGCCTCCGTGGCGGGGTTGAGCTTCCTGTCCTTGGATGGCGCGATTTGCTCCAGATCTAAGGCCAGAGTAGTTGCAGGAGCTATCTCCTGGATGTGGTCCGATGACAGATTTAAGTCATGTTCATCGAGGTGACAGGGAGCGGCTGCCGCGGTCTCGAATCCGTCGAAGATCAAGTCTCAACGGATGTCCGCGACGTAATTCAAGCTCCCAAATCTGACATGATGGCCAAGGGCGTAGCTTTCGATCTGCTCCAGATGACCAAGCAAGTTGGCCGGCAGTGCGAAGCCGCCGAATACAAAGATTTGCCCGGGGAGGAAGACTTCCCTCTGGACAGCATCATTGTGGATGATTGAAGGGGCCATCGAACCTCTTAATGACGACATAGTCGAACTCTCAATGAAAGCACCAATCTCGGTGTCAAAACCGGCGAATCTCGGGTATGGGGTCCCGAACTGTGCGTCTAGGATCGATGGTAACATGAGACGGGGGACACAATGTTTACCCAGGTTCGTGCCCTCTCTATGGGGGTAATACCCTACTTCTTGCTTGAATGATCTTGATGCATATGAGTATTACAAGAGTTGATCTACCACAAGATCGTAATGGATAAACCCTAGAAGTCTAGCTTGTATGACGATGATAATGAGTATCCTCATCTAGACTAAGCCCTCCGGTTTCTATAGACATCGGAGGGATCTAGGGTTACACAGGGTGAGTTACAGAGAAATTAAATCTTCATATTTGGTCGCCAAGCTTGCCTTCCACGCCAAGGAGAGTCCCATCCGGATACGGGTGAAGTCTTCAGTCTTCGTATCTTCACAGCCCATCAGTCCGGCCCATGGCTAACAGGCTGAACGCCCGAGGACCCCTTAGTCCAGGACTCCCTCAAGGAGGAGGCCGACCCAAGGGGGCGCGCCAAGAGGGGGGAGTCCTACTAGGACTCTGTTCCTAGTAGGATTCACCCCCCTTTCCTTCCAACGGAGAGGGGGAAAGGGGAAAGGAGGGAGAACGAGAAGGAAAGAGGGGGGTCGCGCCCCCTCCCCTTGTCCAATTCGGATTGGGCATGGGGGGCACGCGCCACCTCCCGTGGCCTGCCTTCTCTCCTCCACTATGGCCCAATAGGCCCATTAACTTTCCCGGGGGGTTCCGGTAGCCTCCAAGTACTCCGAAAAATCCCCGAACCTTATCGGAACCATTCCGGTGTCCGTATATAACCTTTGAATATATCAATCTTTACCTCTCGACCATTTCGAGACTCCTCGTCATGTCCGTGATCTCATCCGGGACTCCGAACAAACTTCGGTCACCAAAACACATAACTCATAATACAAATCGTCATTGAACGTTAAGCGTGCGGACCCTACGGGTTCGAGAACTATGTAGACATGACCGAGACACATCTCCGGTCAATAACCAATAACGGAACCTAGATGCTTGTATTGGCTCCTACATATTCTACGAAGATCTTTATCGGTCAAACCGCACAACAACATACGTTGTTCCCTTTGGCATCGTGTCACAGCCCTAGAAATCTTCTTGTAATTAGTGGCATTGCATCCATGCATCTTTTCCAATTTTAATTAATTTTGAAATGGGGATGCTTAAACCCTAGCACCAAGTGAATTCAACTAGGGTCAAAATAAAATCTTTTTCAAAACTCAAAATGCCCTCTGAAAATGTTCAACCTTTCTAGTTTGAGGTGGAAGTATCTACCAAAAATGGTTTACATTTTTGCAGTACATATTTGGGCTCTGAATTAAATCATATGCTATTTGCAATTGGGCACTTAAATGCTATATATTATTTTAAGTGCTCAATTAATTCTGAACATAAGTGAGGGCTGATAGGAATAATCCCAACAGAGCCCACAATTATTTTCAGGATTTCTGGAAACGTTATAGTATTTTTAATAAAGCCCAACAGTTGCAGAAAATTAGAAAACAGAAAACAATTTAGAAAGAGAGAGAGAGAGAGAGAGAAAGGCCAGAGGCCACTTACCTGGCTGGCCCGGCCCATCTGGCCTGTGCCATTCATCACCTACCTCTGCCAGTAGGCAGAGGAGGGACACCGCGATGCCGCCGCACTCGCCACGCCACCACCACCGCCGCTGTCGCCCGCGCCATTCTGACGCTCAAGCGCCTGTGGCACCGCCCCGACCCCCCTGGAACCCCTCCACTCTCTCCCCGAGCTTCTCTCCCTCCCTGGCTCTCCTCTCGCACGCACCCGAGAGCCACCGTCGCCGCCGCTCGCCGCTGCCGCGCCCTGAGCCTTCCTCGTGCCTCTCCGACGTGACCTCGAGCTCCGCCGTGGACCCATACGCTGTCTTCCCCGAGCCACGCGATGGGAAGAGCCCCGGAGCGCCGTCCCCGGCGTCTTCTTCCTCCTCGGGCCACCGAGATCACCGGTGACCTCCCGTCGTCACCAGCCCCTCCCCGAGCACGCCGAGGCCTCCGTTCAACTCGTTGTGAGCTTCTGCGTCTTTCCCCTTCCTTCCCGAGCTCATTCCTGCCCCGTAGCCGCCGATTCCACCGGAGCCGCGAGCTCGGCTCCGCCAGCCATGTCGCCGTTGTTGTACCCGGCCACCCCAGCACCAAACACCGCCACCGTTGGATGCGCCACATCGCCAGCTACTCGTAGCACCCACCCACGCATCAAACCTTGGCCGGAGCAGCGTTTCCGACGCTCTCCGTCGTCTCGGCCTCGCCGGCGACTCGACGCCGGTGGGTTTGACCCCGCTGACCATTGACTGGGTGGGCCTAGTTTGACCCCCTGGGTCACTGACGTGTGGGCCACCCTTGTTAATTATTAATTAGGTTAGTTTAGCGCTAATTAACCTAGATTAGTGCTTAACCTAACACTAACTAACTCTGTTTAGTTAGTTAACTAACCACTGACACGTGGGTCCCACAGGTCAGGTTTGACCTGGCCGACCCAGTTGACTGCTGACATCACAGTGACGTCATGCTGACGCAGTAAATCATTTTCTGGATTTATTCTTTTACAGGAAATTCCAGAAATTAGCCAAAACTTCTAAAAATCATAGTAATTTAACCGTAGCTCCAAATCAAATAAGTTATATATGAAAAATGATCAGAAAAATCCAATCTTTCCATCTGTACCATTTTCATGCATGCTTAAACAACTTATACCTTCTGATCAGGTCAATTCAATTAAATGGCATTTGAATTTCACATATGAAGTTTGAATTTGAACCTAGGGTTCAAACCAACTCCATTTAACATATTGCTAGTTGCATTAGCTCAAAACACAGCATATTTCCATGTCATGGTCAGGCATCATATTGTTGCATTGCATTGATTGTGTTCTTCCTTGTTTGCCGGTATTTGTCCCCTCTCAGTAGACGAGGTTCCGATCATGAGTTCGATGACACCGATGAAGAGCTATAATATCTTCAGAAGTGCCAGGCAAGCAAAACCCCCTTGTTCATTCCGATACAATCCCACTCTCTCGCTCCTGCTCTATTTTACTGCATTAGGACAACAACGATTCATCTGTTACTTGCTGCGGTAGTTGAACCCCTTTATCCTCGTGATGACTGTCATTGCCACAAGAAATAGATGAAACCCACTAGCATGAGTAGGAGTTGTTTGAGCCTGTTGTGCCTACTCATTCATGCTTGTTTGTCATGCCTGCATGCTTAGAGTTGAGTCGGTCCGATTCATCGAGGATGAATCGAGGTGTGTGAACATGTCCCACTGTGTGTGAGCTAAGTGTGTGAACACGATTTGGTAAAGGTAGCGGTGAGAGGCCATGTAGGAGTACATGGTGGGTTGTCTCATTGCAGCCGCCCTCGTGAACTGAGTTCTGTGTTTGTGATCCATGAACAGTTACTACCACACATTGGGATCCTTAATTGACTCTCTCGGCTTCTTAACCACCCTTGTTCTCTGTCCGGGAGTTGCAACTAGTTTTCGTGTTTGTAGGATATGTGTTGGAGGCCGTGCATAGCACTGACCCTAGGGGTGGGCTATGATGCGGTAGATACACCGTGGCTCGTGTACCGAGCGCCTGCTTGGTGTCTCAGAACCCTGCTCACATCGCTCGGGGCCGATGTGGAAACCTCGGCCGACTCCTCGGATGGAACCTGAATAGGTGATAAACCCGACTAGAGACTTGAGTGTTTAGGTAGGCCGTGGCCGACACCCTCGCTGGGCTTCCGCTTGAAGGTTGCCGAGTACATGTCGTGTAAACGGCGATAAGTGGTGAGAGCGTGTGTGAAGAAGTACACCCCTGCAGGGTTAACATCATCTATTCGAATAGCCGTGTTCGCGGTAAAGGACTTCTGGGTTGCCTATAACAGTTCATAGACAAGTGAAAGTGGATACTCTAAAATGCGCAAGATAAGCGTGAGTGCTATGGATGGCGTTCTCGTAGGGAGACGGGAGCGGATCCATAGTGGTGTATTGGTATGGTGAATATGTGGACTCGTGTGCGCCACCTCAAAAGAGTTACTTGCAGTCGTAGTTTAGGATAGCCACCGAGTCAAAGCTGGCTTGCTGCAGTTGAACCCCACCATCCCCTTTGTTGATAATGATGCATATGTAGTTAGTTCTGATGTAAGTCTTGCTGGGTACATTTGTACTCACGTTTGCCTATTTTATGTTTTACAGAGAGATGTCAGACTCGCTAGTAGTTCCATGTGGACTCCGACGTTTAGCTTGTTACCTCAGCTACGATCTTGTGCCCTCGGCAGGGTCTTGTAGATAGCCAGGCTTCTCAGCCTTTTTCCTTTGTAGATGTCTGTACTCAGACATGTTAACCTTGCGCATGTGCTTTGACTTGTATGCTCTGAATGTTGGGTTATGAGACTCATGTTTGTAGTATCTCGCTCCTCGGAGCCTAATGAATAAATACTTGAGTCATAAAGTTATGTTGTGATGCCATGTTGTATTTACACATATCGAGCATATTGTGTGTATGTTTGAAATGCTTGGTATGTGTGGGATCCGACAATCTAGTTGTTTATCCTTGGCAGCCTCTCTTATGGGAAATGTAGTCTAGTGCTCCCTTGAGCCATAGTAGTCCGCTACAGCCCGGTTCACCGGAGTCCTGCTAGCCCAAAGACTACCGCTCGGGACACTTGACTGGCCGGCATGTGTTTCACTGCTCGTGGTTCTGTCCCTTCGGGAAATGTCACGTGGTGACATCCGAGTCCCGCTTAGCTCTGCTACAGCCCGGGTTCCCGGAGTCCTGTTAGCCCAGTGCTATAGCCCGGATTCACATGCTGCTGACCGACATGCTCGATGTGATTCATGTATGCCTGTCCCCATGGGTTAGTGCCGCTTTGGCTTCACGACTAGCCATGTCGGCCTGGGTTCTCTGTCATATGGATGCTAGCGACACTATCATATACGTGAGCCAAAAGGCGCAAACGGTCCCGGGCCATGGTAAGGCGACACCCGTGGGAATACCGTGCATGAGGCCGCAAAGTGATATGAGGTGTTACCGACTAGATCGATGTGACTTGGAATCGGGGTCCTGACAGCTTTGGTATCAGAGCCTGACTGCCTGTAGGATTACCAAGCCAAACCGGTCGAAGTTGTGTCTAGAAATGCTTTAGTTATGTAAGGGAATTGATTGTGGAAGGGAATGTAAGGCTCTTTTACTCCTTATACCTCATGGCCTTCGATCCGAGTCATCCTCTTCTCTTCTACGGGATTAAGAACTAGGCCTTCTCATCTATCTATGAGGATGACGTGTTACTAATCCATAGACTTATAGAATTGATAGTTTCAAATCTCAGTTCAGTTTTTACTACTTCCGTATGTTCATAGCTGGTCTCAGAACCTTGATATTGTGATGTTGAGTGGTCATGCCACTATCTTGTAGGATGTCTCAAATCATTTTGATCATTTACAGTCGTTATGTTGTCCGAGTCATCCCAGATTTCGGAATAGTTTGATGCATTTGCAAATTCCTTCTCTCTGTTTCTAATGTTCATCTGGGCCATATTAATTACACAAATTAGTGTGTTGAGGTACTCCGCTGCCTCGGCATATATGTTGGAGCTATTATTATGAACCTAGGTGTTTTAGGGAGTCACCTAGTAAACTAGCCATGTTTTGTGTTCCCCGTGTGATGATTCTGGCCATCATTCTCGAAAGCATCCCGTGATGTTATTAGTTAGTAGGTATTCTATTCCTGGATTCTTGAACCCGAGATTCACCCTACTTACCTCCTGTTGATAGTGTTTGTTAGTTCCTTTAGGATATTAGTAACTATGCGATAGTCCTCGAGGTCCGTGCTATTTCCTTCTTCCAAATACCATGAACTGCTTATGGCAGAAGTTCTTTTGAGCCAAAAGATCACAACCAGGGTGCTCTTGAGGAGTACTCCATTCTATATTGCGACTCTGCCAGTTCTACCTTTCCGCATGGGTTATCCGGAAGAAATGTTGAGCTTCGCTCGACATACTAATCTATGCATCCACAAGTCAGTATATGTCCCTTTGAGTTGTTCTCTTTAGTTGTTTTCTGGCCTCCATCTATCCATTGATAATCAAGAGTATGTGTGCATCCGTTCATCGATGCCTATTATTCTTGTGGTCCGTCAAGCCATTCTATTCTGGAATGACTAGGAGAAACAAACTCCAGTACCTCATCGCCTAAGCTTGGGGATGCCCCGGAAGGCATCGCCTCTTTCGTCTTCGTCTATCGGTAACTTTACTTGGAGCTATATTTTTATTCACCACATGATATGTGTTTTGCTTGGAGCGTCTTGTATGATTTAAGTCTTTTCTTTTTAGTTTACCACAATCATCCTTTCTGTACACACCTTTTGAGAGAGACACACATGATTCAGAATTTATTAGAATATTCTATGTGCTTCACTTATATCTTTTGAGCTATATAGTTTTTGCTCTAGTGCTTGACTTAAATCTTTTAGAGCACGGTGGTGGATTTGTTTTATAGAAACTTTTGTTCTCTCATACTTCACTTATACTATTTTGGGAGTCCTATAAAACAGTATGGTAATTTGCTTTAATCATAAAAATTAGTCCTAATATAATAGGCATCCAAGATTAGTAAAAAAATTATGAGTGTGTTGAATACTATGAGAAGTTTGATGCTTGATGATTGTTTTGAGATATGAGGATGGTAATATTAGAGTCATGCTTGTTGATAAATTATGAATTTGAGAAATACTTGTGTTGAAGTTTGTGATTCCCGTAGCATGCATGCATGGTGAACCGTTATGTGATGAAGTTGGAGCATGATATATTTATTGATTGTCTTCCTTATGTGTGGAGGTCGGGATCGTGCGATGGTTAACTCCTACCAACCCTTCCCCTAGGAGCATGCGTGTAGTACTTTGTTTTGATGACTTGTAGATTTTTGCAATAAGTATGTGAGTTCTTTATGACTAATGTTGAGTCCATGGATTATACGCACTCTCACCCTTCCGCCATTACTAGCCTCTCTAGTACCGCGCAACTTTCGCTGGTGCATTACACCCACCATATACCTTCCTCAAAACACCCACCATACCTACCTATTATGGCATTTCCATAGCCATTCCGAGATATATTGCCATGCAACTTTCCACCATTTCGTTTATCATGACACGCTCCATCATTGTCATATTGCTTTGCGTGATCATGTAGTTGACATCGTATTCGTGGCAAAGCCACCATTCATAATTTTTTTCATACATGTCACTCTTGATTCATTGCATATCCCGGTACACCACCGGAGGCATTCATATAGAGTCATATTTTGTTCTAAGTATTGAGTTGTAATTCTTGAGCTGTAAGTAATAAAAGTGTGATGATCATCATTATTAGAGCATTGTCCCATGTGAGGAAAGGATGATGGAGACTATGTTTCCCCCATAAGTCGGGATGAGATTCCGGACTAAGAAAAAGAGGCCAAAGAAAAAAAAGAGAAAAAGGCCCAAGAAAAAAAAGAAAAAAGAAAAAATGAGAGAAAAAGAGAGAAGGCCTACTATCCTTTTACGACACTTGTGCTTCAAAGTAGCACCATGATCTTCATGATAGGGAGTCTCCTATGATATCACTTTCATTTACTAGTGGGAATTTTTCATTATAGAACTTGGCTTGCATATTCCAATGATGGGCTTTCTCAAATTGCCTTATGTCTTCATGAGCAAGCAAGTTTGATGCACACCCACTTAGTTTCTTTTGTTGAGCTTTCATACACTTATAGCTCTAGTGCATCCGTTGCATGACAATACCTACTCACTCACATTGATATCTATTAATGGGCATCTCCATAGCCCGTTGATACACCTAGTTGATGTGAGACTATCTTCTCCTTTTTGTCTTCTCCACAACCATCACATTCTATTCCACATATAGTGCTATGTCCATGGCTCACGCTCATGTACTGCGTGAAAGTTGAAAAAATTTGAAAATTCTAAAGTATGAAACAATTGCTTGGCTGAGACCGGGGTTGTGCATGATCTAAATATTTTGTGTGATGAAGATAGAGCATAGCCAGACTGTATGATTTTGTAGGGATAACTTTCTTTAGCCATGTTATTTTGAGAAGACATGATTGCTTAGTTTGTATGCTTGAAGTATTATTATTTTTATGTCAATATTAAACTTTTATCTTGAATCTTTCGGATCTGAATATTCATACCACAAATAAGAAAATTACATTGAAAATTATGCTAAGTAGCATTCCACATCAAAAATTATGTTTTAATCATTTACCTACTCGAGGACGAGCAGGAATTAAGCTTGGGGATGCTTGATACGTCTCCAATGTATCTATAATTTTTTATTGTTCCATGCTATATTATATTCTGTTTTGGATGTTTATCGGGCTTTATTATACACTTTTTTATTATTTTTGGGGCTAACCTATTAACCGGATGCCCAGCCCAGATTGCTGTTTTTTTTTTGCCTTTTTCAGTGTTTCGCAGAAAAAGAATATCAAACGGAGTCCAAACGGAATGAAACCTTCGGGAACGTGATTTTCGGAACAAACGTGATCCAGAGGACTTGGAGTGTACATAAAGCAATCAGCGAGGAAGGCACGAGGTAGGGGGGCGCGCCTACCCCCCCTGCGCGCGCCCTGCACCCTCGTGGGGCCCTTGTTGCTCCACCGACGTAATTCTTCCTCCTATATATACCAATATACCCGGAAAACATCAGGCACAGAGCAAAAACCCTATTTCCACCGCCGCAACCTTCTGTACCCGTGAGATCCCATCTTGGGGCCTTTTCCGGCGCTCCGCCGGAGGGGCATTGATCACGGAGGGCTTCTACATCAACACCATAGCCTCTCCGATGATGTGTGAGTAGTTACCTCAGACCTTCGGGTCCATAGTTATTAGCTAGATGGCTTCTTCTCTCTCTTTGGATCTCAATACAAAGTTCTCCTTGTTTCTCTTGGAGATCTATTCGATGTAATCTTCTTTTGCGGTGTGTTTGTCGAGATCCGATGAATTGTGGGTTTATGATCAAGATTATCTATGAACAATATTTGAGTCTCCTCTGGATTCTTTTATGTATGATTGGTTATCTTTGCAAGTATCTTCGAATTATCAGTTTGGTTTGGCCTACTAGATTGATCTTTCTTGCAATGGGAGAAGTGCTTAGGTTTGGGTACAATCTTGCGATGTCCTTTCCCAAAGGATGCTAGGGCAGCAAGGCACGATTGTATTGTTGCCATCGAGGATAAAAAGATGGGGTTTATATCATATTGCATGAGTTTATCCTCTACATCATGTCATCTTTCTTAAAGCGCCATCTCGCTCTTATGAACTTAATACTCTAGATGCATGCTGGATAGCGGTCGATGTGTGGAGTAATAGTAGTAGATGCAGGCAGGAGTCGGTCTACTTATCACGGACATGATGCCTATATACATGATCATACCTAGATATTCTCATAACTATGCTCAATTCTATCAATTGCTCGACAGTAATTTGCTTACCCATCGCAATACTTATGCTATCTTGAGAGAAGCCACTAGTGAAACCTATGGCCCCGGGGTCTATTTTCCATCATATTAATCTTCCAACACTTTGTTATTTATATTACCGTTTATTTTACTTTGCATATTTATCACAAAAATAGCAAAAATATTATCCTATCATATCTATCGGATCTCACTCTCGTAAGTGACCATGAAGGGATTGACAACCCCTTTATCACGTTGGTTGCGAGGTTCTTGTTTGTTTGTGTAGGGGCATGGGACTCGCTCGTGGTCTCCTACTGGATTGATACCTTGGTTCTCAAAACTAAGGGAAATACTTACGCTACTTTGCTGCATCACCCTTTCCTCTTCAAGGGAAAACCAACGCAGTGCTTATGAGGTAGCACATTACCGAGAGACAAATACTAATCTTGATCTATGCCAACCCAACAAACACCTTCGGAGACACCTATAGAGCATCTTTAGAATCACTCAGTTACGTTCTGACGTTTGATGGCATAAAAGGTGTTCCTCCGGTGTTCGGGAGTTGCATAATCTCATAGTGAGAGGAACATGTATAAGTCATGAAGAAAGCGATAGCAATAAAACTAAACGATCATTATGCTAAGCAAACGGATGGGTCTTGTCCATCACATCATTCTCTAATGATGTTATCACGTTCATCAAATGACAACACATGTCTATGGTGAGGAAACATAACCATCTTTGATCAACGAGCTAGTCAAGTACAGGCATACTAGGGACACTCTGTTTTCTCTATGTATTCACACATGTACTAAGTTTCCGGTTAATACAATTCTAGCATGAATAATAAACATTTATCATGATATAAGGAAATATAAATAAAAACTTTATTATTGCCTCTAGGGCATATTTCCTTCAGTCTCCCACTTGCACTAGAGTCAATAATCTAGATTACATAGTAATGATTCTAACACCCATGGAGTCTTGGTGCTAATCATGTTTTGCTCGTGAGAGAGGCTTAGTCAATGGGTCTGCAACATTCAGATCCGCATGTATCTTGCAAATCTCTATGTCTCCCTCCTTGACTTGATCACGGATGGAATTGAAGCGTCTCTTGATGTGTTTGGTTCTCTTGTGAAATGTGGATTCCTTCGCCAAGGCTATTGCTCCAGTATTGTCACAAAAGATTTTCATTTGACCCGATGCACTAGGTATTACACCAAGATCGGATATGAACTCCTTCATTTGCTGCTTCCGAAGCAGCTATGTACTCCGCTTCACACGTAGATCCCGCCATGACGCTCTGCTTGGAACTGCACCAACTTACAGCTCCACCATTCAATATAAATATGACTTAGAGTCATCCGGATCAATGTCAAAGCTTGCATCGACGTCACCATTTATGACAAGCTCTTTGTCACCTCCATAAATGAGAAACATATCCTTAGTCCTTTTCAGGTATTTCAGGATATTCTTGACCGCTGTCCAGTGATCCACTCCTGGATTACTTTTGTACCTCCCTGCTAAACTTATAGCAAGGCACACATCAGGTCTGGTACATAGCATTGCATACATGATAGAACCTATGGCTGAGGCATAGGGAATGACCTTCATTTTCTCTCTATCTTCTGAAGTGGTCGGGCATTGAGTTTGACTCAACTTCACACCTTGTAACACAGGCAAGAATCCTTTCTTTGACTGATCCATTTTGAACTTCTTCAAAACTTTAACAAGGTATGTGCTTTGTGAAAGTCCAATTAAGCATCTTGATCCTATCTCTATAGATCTTGATGCCCAATATATAAGCAGCTTCACCGAGGTCTTTCATTGAAAAATTCTTATTCAAATATCCTTTTATGCTATCCAGAAATTATGTATTATTTCCAATCAACAATATGTCATCCACATATAATATTAGAAATGCTACAAAGCTCCCACTCACTTTCTTGTAAATACAAAGCTTCTCCAAAAGTCTCAGATAAAACCATATGCTTTGATCACACTATCAAAGCGTATATTCCAACTCAGAGAGGCTTGCACCAGTCCATAAATGGATCGCTGGAGCTTGCACACTTTGTTAGCACCTTTAGGATCGACAAAACCTTCTGGTTGCATCATATACAACACTTCTTTAAGATATCCACTAAGGAATGCAGTTTTGACATCCATTTGCCAGATTTCATAATCATAAAATGCGGCAATTGCTAACATGATTCAGACAGACTTAAGCATCGCTACGGGTGAGAAGGTCTCATCATAGTCAACTCCTTGAACTTGTCGAAAACCTTTCGCAACAAGTCGAGCTTTGTAGACAGTAACATTACCGTCAATGTCAGTCTTCTTCTTGAAGATCCATTTATTCTCTATGGCTTGCCGATCATCGGGCAAGTCAACCAAAGTCCACACTTTGTTCTCATACATGGATCCCATCTCAGATTTCATGGCCTCAAGCCATTTCGCGGAATCTGGGCTCATCATCGCTTCCTCATAGTTCGTAGGTTCGTCATGGTCTAGTAACATGACTTCCAGAACAGGATTACCGTACCACTCTAGTGCGGACCGTACTCTGGTTGACCTACGAGGTTTGGTAGAAAGTTGATCTGAAGTTTAATGATCATCATCATTAGCTTCCTCACTAATTGGTGTAGGAATCACTGGAATTGATTTATATGATGAACTACTTTCCAATTCGGGAGAGGTACAATTACCTCATCAAGTTCTACTTTCCTCCCACTCACTTCTTTCGAGAGAAACTCCTTCTCTAGAAAGGATCCATTCTTAGCAACGAATATCTTACCTTTGGATCTATGATAGAAGGTGTACCCAACAGTTTCCTTTGGGTACCCTATGAAAACACATATCTCCGATTTGGGTTCAACCTTATCAGGTTGAAGCTTTTTCACATAAGCATCGCAGCCCCAAACTTTAAGAATGACAGCTTAGGTTTCTTGCCAAACCATGGTTCATATGGTATCATCTCAACGGATTTAGATGGTGCCCTATTTAACGTGAATGCAGCCGTCTCTAAAGCATAACCCCAAAACGATAGTGATAAATTGGTAAGAGACATCATAGATCGCACCATATCTAATAAAGTACGGTTACGCCGTTCGGACACACCATTACGCTGTGATGTTCCAGGTGGCGTGAGTTGCGAAACTATTCCACATTGTTTCAAATGAAGACCAAACTCATAACTCAAATATTCACCTCCACGATCAGATCATAGAAACTTTATTTTCTTGTTACGATGATTTTCCACTTCACTCTGAAATTCTTTGAACTTCTCAAATGTTTCAGACTTATGTTTCATCAAGTAGATATACCCATATCTGCTGAAATCATCTATGAAGGTTTGAAAATAACGATACACGCCGCGAGCCTCAACACTCATCGGACCGCATACATCAGTATGTATTATTTCCAATAAGTCAGTTGATCGCTCCATTGTTCCGGAGAACGGAGTCTTAGTCATCTTGCCCATGAGGCATGGTTCGCAAGCATCAAGTGATTCCAAAAGTCCATCAGCATGGAGCTTCTTCATGCGCTTTACACCAATACGACCTAAACGGCAGTGCCACAAATAAGTTGCACTATCATTATTAACTTTGCATCTTTTGGCTTCAATATTATGAATATGTGTATCACTACAATCGAGATTCAATAAAAACAGACCACTCATCAAGGGTGCATGACCATAAAAGATATTACTCATATAAATAGAACAACCATTATTCTATGATTTAAATGAATAGCCGTCTCGCATTAAACAAGATCCAAATATAATGTTCATGCTCAACGCTGGCACCAAATAACAATTGTTCAGGTTTAAAACTAACCCCGACGGTAGATGTAGAGGTAGCGTGCCGACAGCGATCACATCGACTTTGGAACCATTTCCCATGCGCATCGTCACCTCGTCCTTAGCCAATCGTCTTTTAATCCATAGCCCCTGTTTCGAGTTGCAAATATGAGCAACAGAACCAGTATCAAATACCCAGGCACTACTACGAGTATTAGTAAGGTACACATCAATAACATGTATATCAAATATGTATACCTTTCACTTTGCCATCCTTCTTATCCGCCAAATACTTGGGGCAGTTCCGCTTCCAGTGACCAGTCCCTTTGTAGTAGAAGCACTCAGTTCAGGCTTAGGTCCAGACTTGGGCTTCTTCCCGGGAGTAGCAACTTGCTTGCTATTCTTTTTTAAATTCCCCTTATTCCATTTGCCCTTTTTCTTGAAACTAGTGGTCTTGTTAACCATCAATACTTGATGCTCCTTCTTGATTTCTACCTCCGCAGCCTTAGCATCGCGAAGAGCCCGGGAATTGTCTTTTCCATCCCTTGCATATTATAGTTCATCATGAAGCCTTTATAGCTTGGTGGCAGTGATTTAAGAACTCTGTCAATGACACTATCATTAGGAAGATTAACTCCCAGCCGAGTCAAGTGGTTATGGTACCCAGACATTCTGAGTATGTGTTCACTGACAGAACTATTCTCCTCCATCTTGCAGCTATAGAACTTGTTGGAGACTTCATATCTCTCAGCTCGGGCATTTGCTTGAAATGTTAACTTCAACTCTTGGAACATCTCATATGCTCCATGACGTTCAAAACGTTTTTGAAGTCCCGATTCTAAGCCATAAAGCATGTCACACTGAACTATCGAGTAGTCATTAGCTTTGCTCTACCAGACGTTCATGACGTCCGGAGTTGCTCCTGCAGCGGGTCTTGCACCTAGCGGTGCTTCCAGGATGCAATTCTTCTGTGCAGCAATGAGGATAATCCTCAAGTTACGGACCTAGTCCGTGTAATTGCAACCATCATCTTTCAACTTAGCTTTCTCTAGGAACGCATTCAAATTCAAGGGAACGGTAGCACGAGCCATTGATCTACAACAACATAGATATGCTAAAAACTATCAGGTACTAAGTTCATGATAAATTAAAGTTCAATTAATCATATTGCTAAAGAACTCCCACTTAGATAGACATCCCTCTAGTCATTTAAATGATCACATGATCCATATCAACTAAACCATGTCCGATCATCACGTGAGATGGAGTAGTTTTCAATGGTGAACATCTCTATGTTTTTTGATGTAAAGACCGTAAGGGAACCCTTCATCAGATAATTGGTGCAACAAACCCAAATTGTAAGTACCATGCCTTGAACCTGGGTGGGTGGGAAGGCATCAGCCCCTTCCCACCACTAGGCTATGCCAACATCTCTATGTTGATAATATCTACTATATGATTCACTTTCGACCTTTCGGTCTCAGTGTTCCGGGGCCATATCTGCATATGCTAGTATTGTCAAGTTTAACCGGGTATTCTGCGCGTGCAAAACTGGCTTGCACCCGTTATATGTGAACGTAGAGCTTATCACACCCAATCATCAGGTGGTGTCTCGGCACGATGAACTGTAGCAACGGTGCATACTCAGGGAGAACAATTATAACTTCAAAGTTAGTGAGGGATCATCTTATAATGCTACCGCCGTACTAAGCAAAATAAGATGCATAAAAGATAAAAATCACATGCAATCAAAATATGTGACATGATATGGCCATCATCATCTTGTGCCTTTGATCTCCATCTCCAAAACACCGTCATGATCTCCATCGTCACCGGCTTGACACCTTGATCTCCATCGTAGCGTCGTTGTCGTCTCTCCAACTATTGCTCCTACGACTATCGCTACTGCATAGTGATAAAGTAAAGCAATTACATGGCGATTACATTTCATACAATAAAGCGACAACCATAAGGCTCTGCCAGTTGCCGATAAGTTTTACAAAACATGATCATCTCATACAAAAATTTATATCTCATCATGTCTTGACCATATCACATCACAACATGCCCTGCAAAAACAAGTTAGACGTCCTCTACTTTGTTGTTGCAAGTTTAACGTGGCTGCTACGGGCTTCTAGCAAGAACCGTTCTTACCTACGCAACAAAACCACAATGATTTTTCATCAAGTGTGTTGTTTTAACCTTCAAAAAGGACCGGCCGTAGTCAAACATGATTCAACTAAAGTTGGAGAAATAGACACCCGCTAGCCACCTGTGTGTGAAGCACGTCGGTAGAACCAGTCTCATGAATGCGGTCATGTAATATCGGTCCAGGCCGCTTCATCCAACAATACCACCGAATCAAGGTAAGACGTTGGTGGTAAGCAGTATGACTATTATCGCTTACAACTCTTTGTGTTCTACTCGTGCATATCATCTACGCATAGACCTAGCTCGGATGCCACTGTTGGGGAACGTATAGCATGCAATTTCAAAAAAATTCCTAGGATCACGCAAGATCTATCTAGGAGATGCATAGCAACGAGAGGGGAAGAGTTTGTCCACGTACCCTCGTAGACCGAAAGCGGAAGCGTTATGTTAACACGGTTGATGTAGTCGAACGTCTTCACGATCCAACCGATCCAAGTACCGAACGTACGGCTCCTCCGTGTTCAGCACACGTTCAGCTCGATGACGTCCCTCGAACTCTTGATCTAGTAGAGGGTCGAGGGAGAGTTCCGTCAGCACGACGGCGTGGCGACGATGTTGGTGATGTTATCCGCGCTGGGCTTCACCTAACACTACCACGCTATGAGCGAAGGCGTAAACTATGGAGGGGGGCACCGCACACGGCTAAGAAACAACTGTTGTGCCTTTGGGGTGCCCCCTGCCCATGTATATAAAGGAGGGAGGAGGAGGAGGCCGGCCCAAGGGGGCGCGCCAAGAGGGGGAGTCCTACTAGGACTCCGTTCCTAGTAGGATTCGCCCCCCTTTCCTTCCAACGGAGAGGGGGAAAGGGGAAAGGAGGGAGAAGGAGAAGGAAAGAGGGGGAGCGCGCACCACCTCCCATGGCCTGCCTCCTCTCCTCCACTATGGCCCAATAGGCCCATTAACTTTCCCGGGGGTTCTGGTGGCCTCCCGGTACTCCGAAAAATCCCCGAACCTTATCGGAACCATTCCGGTGTCCGTATATAAACTTCCAATATATGAATCTTTACCTCTCGGCCATTTCGAGACTCCTCGTCATGTTCGTGATCTCATCCGGGACTCCGAACAAACTTCGGTCACCAAAACACATAACTCATAATACAAATCGTCATCGAACATTAAGCGTGCGGACCCTACGGGTTCGAGAAATATGTAGACATGAACGAGACACACCTCCGGTCAATAACCAATAGCGGAACCTGGATGCTCATATTGGCTCCTACATATTCTACGAAGATCTTTATCGGTCAAACCGCACAACAACATACGTTGTTCCCTTTGTCATCGGTATGTTACTTGCCTGAGATTTGATTGTCGGTATTATCATACCTAGTTCAATCTCGTTACCAGCAAGTCTCTTTAATTGATTCGTAATGCATCATCCCGCAACTAACTCATTCGTCACATTGCTTGCAAAGCTTATAGTGACGTGCATTACCGAGAGGGCCCAAAGATACCTCTCTGATACACGGATTGACAAATCCTAATATTGATCTATGCCAACCCAACAAACACCTTCGGAGACACCTTTAGAGCATATTTATAATCACCCAGTTACGTTATGACGTTTGATAGCACACAAGGTGTTCCTCCGGTATTCGGGAGCTGCATAATCTCATAGTCAGAGGAACATGTATAAGTCATGAAGAAAGCAATAGCAATAAAACTAAACAATCATTATTCTAAGCTAACGGATCGGTCTTGTCCATCACATCATTCTCTAATGATGTGATCCCATTCATCATATGACAACACATGTCTATGGCAGGAAACATAATCATCTTTGATCAACGAGCTAGTCAAGTAGAGGCATACTAAAGACACTCTGTTTTTTCTATGTATTCACACGTGTACTAAGTTTCCGGTTAATACAATTCTAGCATGAATAATAAACATTTATCATGATATAAGGAAATATAAATAACAACTTTATTATTGCCTCTAGGGCATATTTCCTTCAGAGATTACCCAGTTATCTCTTTCTTTCCAGATTTACTCCATCGGCACTTGAAGCAATTCAAGTAAGCAGCACCCAAACACCGCAAAGAAAAAATAATTCATGCATGTCAGGTTAATCCATGTATAAAGGCAAACACACGTCAGAAGTTCCATCCACTTCAGAATTTTTCAATGAAATGGACAGAAGTTCTTAAGATCCAAATCATAGCACAACATCTACACCTACATATTTGCTTTGTTAAGCTTAATATCAACTAACAAACCCTGAAGCAAGCACCAGCCAAGAGCCTATTACTCATACTTACAGAGTAGTGACAAAAACTAAAGGAAACGAACACAGTAAAATGGCATACATTAGTTAGATGAGATGTTGTCAAACCCATCTGAATAATATTGAATCCTCGTCCATTTCCACGCTCCATCTTATGCGGCTGCCACTGTTTCAGGATGAACTCAAGGGTTGTACTCTACTCGTTGATTGGAGTAGAGCCTAAGTTAGAACCCTTGTAGCAAGACAAACTGAACTTATCAAACAAGCCAAGAATAAGAAAAAATGTGAGCGAAAGTGAAATAAAGACGATAAGATTGGAAGAATCTGGGATAAGAGTTGATGGCATCACGGACACGGACACGGCTAGTTCTGATTCGACCAAGTAAAGGAAACTCCACTATCTTGAGAAGTTCAGCTCCTTGCAAATATGGGAAACTATTATTATTATTGTACTAAGAGATAGGAAATTGGCAGGTTGGGCAAAGAGTAAGAGCGTTGCAAACTTTACATAAGTCTGTGTACCTCAATAAGATATGGTAGATCAAATTTGCAGATATTGTATCCAATTATAATCAGGATCTGCCTCACATATTAAATCCTGCAAAATACCAAAACAAAACCAGGTTGATATCAATGTTACTTGTCTGCCATCAGATAATATATTTAACTTTGGAATCGTGTAATATGAAAAAAAAATCTGTATATACAAAGAAACCATCAAACAAAAACATGTTTTTTTAACCATGGATACATGTTATAACTATATACAATCATAGATCACAAAAGGAAACGGACACTGTGAAAGCAGAATGAGGCAACACTCACCCTCCCAAGCAAGTAGAATATCTCGCTCTGTGTCAAATGACATTACATCCACTCCGACAAGGGGAGAACTTGACTTAAGAGTCATGACGTTCCGTACAAAAGGCTGGGCTTCGCCTTGAAGCATGGGTAAATTGGCAATCTATTTAATCCAAGGAAGCAAGTCGAGATAATATGCACATAAGGGCATTCACATCGGAAATTAAATGTAGTGGCTTATCAAAAATACAAAGGTAATAAAATAAACCTGAATAACCGAATCATGATTTGGTTCTCGGAAGTATCCTTTGCGAGAAGGGGAGCCTTGGCGCAGCGGTAAAGCTGTTGCCTTGTGACCATGAGGTCACGGGTTCGAGTCCTGGAAACAGCCTCTTGCAGAAACGTAGGAAAAGGCTACGTACTATAGACCCAAAGCGGTCGGACCCTTCCCCGAACCCTGCGCAAGCGGGAGCTACATGCACCGGGCTGCCCCTAAGTATCCTTTGCGACCAGCAAATTCAGTGTCAAAACTTATAATATTCGAAAGGGGGTCATCTTAGAGTATTCCCCTTCAGGAGCATGGCTTACCAAATCTGAATATCTGTTGGTCGACTTAAGGAATGACCGAATGAACAGTTTAGAGATAAGGATAGAGGCATTAAATTCAGTATGGAGCATACAGGCAATCCAACTCGTACAAATCCTGATGAATCAAAAGACAAATTCAGAGCTGGTCATCGGTGGAGCATAAGCACGAACACGTGATGAGCGGCAATCCGTTCACACAATAAACCAGCCAAACAACAATGCCACTCATACGAACAGATAAACGCATACCGAAACGCAGAGATCTCCAATCCCATTACCTTCACACCGGTCGAACATCAGGCCCGACAAAATCAAGAGGAGCAGGAAACAAGCGATGGACCAATGATGAACAAATGTGAGCTCATCTCACTCGCGGCGGCATGCGGGAGCAAAAATAACGGCACGAACAGCACATCGATAAAATAGCAACAGCGCACCTCTTTCTTTGTATATAGCATCACATGCCTTCTTGAGAATCATACATCTTGGGCTCACATAGCCTAATATATCTCCTAAATCTCTCTCAACTTCTCTTATCTAATCTCTCTAATTCCCCATAGCATCAGCTAGTCCAGTACTTACTTTCCCGACCTCTCTTTTCTTCACATAGCCGTCCCAACATCATGGCTCGACCCGCCACCCATCGCCTCCCGTCACATGTACCTAGGGCTCCTCTGCATCTCGCCGCCCTGGCCCAGAGCCTCCATCCGCACCTCGGCGCCCCGTGAAGAATAGGACACCGACGCGGGGGTGCACGGCAACGACAGCAGGTGACGAGGGCGAGATGCACGAATGTCGGCAGGTGCTGAGGAAGAGGAGAGGAGCTCATCGGTGGTGGGGAGAGAAGGGGTGGGGCGCTAGCTGCGGGGGAGGCCGCGGGTGGCGGCGGCTGCAGATGAGGGAGAGGGAGAGCAATCCAGGGATGAGGGACTGGGGCTGAGGCTGAGCGAACCCTTCCACTTTTTTTGTCCCTTCTATTTTTCTTTTTGTCGCCTAGCTTCGGACGTGGATGCAGCCAGCGAACGCCCATGCTAAGTACGTTAATGTGTTCGATGTCTTCTTGAATCCTTCTACATGGCACATAGGCCGGCATGATGGCCCAGGGCGGAAACGGACCTAGGGGGACTCGGGCCGGCCTAATCGGGCCGACAACCAGAGAGCTCAGGCACCCCTGGACCGTAACACCGTCAATTTGTTTTTTTTCTGTTCATTTTTTCTTTTTCCAAAATACATGTTAACATTTTTTGCACGGATATTTTTCTTATAGAAAATGATCAATTGTAGATACACATTGAGCATTTTATAAATACACATCAAACATTTATTTGAGTACATGTTGAAGATTTCCTAAATACGCAGTGGACATTTTTTTAAATGGCATGATTTTCTAAAAACATTCAAACAATCTGTTAAGTGTTAGAACCTTCTTAAAAAAATTAGTGAACATATTTTTATATGTTTATGAGCATTTTGTTAAAAGTTGTGCGAACAATCTATTACATTTCATGACATTAAAAAATGATCACACGTTTGTAAAAAATGAATGAAAATAAAAAACATTATTCAGTAGTAGGTCTTCAAAATGAAGAAATAACATGGAGGTGCGGGGAATCGAACCCCGTGCCTCCCGCATGCGAAGCGGGCGCTCTACCATGTGAGCTACACCCCCGTTTGATGATTTCGATGGGGCTGGAACCTAGACAATTCGTGCAGGCGCCGGCGCCCTATTGTTATCGCGGCCCGCCATAATGCCCCGCTTGGATGTGGACGATGGAGGTCGTGGACTATAGAGAAGATTTAGAGACGCCTGATGCGATATGCAAACTTGTACAAGAGTTTGAGGAGGAATCCAACGAGATGAGAAGGAAGGTACATAGGTTCTCCGCAAAATTGGCTGCTGATATGGGAGCTCAGTTCATCACCCCAATGGCCCTGGCCATTGGCCCTTACCACCATGGCTTGCATCGCATGCCTCCAGGGAGTGGAGAAGGCCAAGCGCGTGGCTGCCTACATCTTGACTAGGGACTCAGGTCATTCGTACGATGAGGTGTATTCACGGATCCTAGCCGTCACGGATCAGGCCCGGCGCCGGTACGCCGATGCCACGGTGTCAGGTATAAGCCCACATAAGTTTGCGGATATGATGTTTCACGATGCATGCTCCTTGTTGCAATATATGCGCTTGGCTTCACACTTAGAAGATTCACGGTATCCGTCACCACTGCAACGTTTATTCCTCCCCAACCTATCCTGCATCGATAATGATATCATGTTGCTAGAAAACCAGCTCCCCTGGTTGGTCATCGAAGCTCTAATGACCGCCACGGAAGTTGACTTGGATGACTTCATTTTCGCGATGGGAGATTCAATGAGCAAGAAGTATTTCTCGGCCTCTTCCTTTGAGTACATCAACATGATACCATCAGACCGACCACCACATCTTCTTGGTCTCCTACGACTGTACAAACAAGGAATGTCAGTTAAACCACCGGATCCATTACTTTTCTTCGTAACATCCGCACCTATTAACGCCACGGAACTTGAAGGGATCAGCATCAAGCTAGAACACAGTAAACTGATGAGTTTAATAATATGGAAATCAAGAAAGGATTCCTCTCCCCGTCGACAAGTTGTTCCTATCGCCATTGAATCTGGACTGTACAAGAGCATCTACGGCTCCTGGCTCGCCAGCATGGCGGTTTTTGACTTTTGAGGTATGCACGGCCTTCCCAGAATGTTGATGATACTTTTGTCTACTCCTTCATCGGCGTCCTTGCGATGCTCATGGTTCGGGAGGACGACGTGCACATGCTGCGATCAAAGGGTTTCCTAAAGGGAGAACTATCTGAGAAGCAAATTCTTAAATTCTTCAACGTAATTGCCCAACAAATGTCCCCTGATCTCCGCTACTTGAAAAACTTGGGGGGTATCCAAGGCTACAAGTGAGGTGGCTACGGATTATTGTGTGCAAGTTTGTTTCCCACAACGCTAAAGCCAACGCCGTCTCCATCATTGGTGTTCTTGTGGGGATCTTTAAGGCGATCTGTTCTCTCAAGCCACACTAGAGCACCGTGAGTTAGGACAAGATGATCGTTGTTTGTGATTCATACCAAGATAACCATGCCATAAAGTCAGTGTCATCTATTACTGTATCTTGTGCCTTTAATTACCTTTTTCTTCAATTTCTTTGTATCAGAATTCCATTCGAAATATATGTTGGTTGCACTAGTTCACGGTGTTTATTCCAATGGTTGTATTGATCCATGTTGCAAACTTATTTCCATGTTGGTTCCTATGTTGTGCACGGTTTTCTCGACATAACTTCTACATGGTGCAAGAACAACATTTTGAAATTGGAAATTACCAATGCTTGTTGTCAATATACGGGTTCGCAAGCTTGCACTACTGGAATCGATGTGCATGTCGAGTTCCTGAGGTTTGTCGAGTTTCTTTAATCGGGAGCTCGGCAGTGAAAGTAGTCTACCGAGTATGAAAGTAAAGAACACGGCAATGCAAAACAACTTAGTAGACATAAAGATTTGCCCAGTTGCATGAACAACGGAGTTTCCGCAGCCTGCTCCTCGGCCTCGCATAACGCAAAGCCTTGGAGAACAAGCCCATCGCGCGAATCCATGACGTACTCCAGATTGCCAAATCGGATGATCCGTCCTGGAGCGTAGTTCTTGACCAGGCCGAGGTGGCCCGTCCAGTCGGCAATGAAGCTTATGACGCCAAAAACAAAGATCTGACTCAACATGTAGGTCATGCTGGCGTCAACTGGCAATCCCATCGGATATCTGAGTTCACCATGCGGGGCCTACATGAGCCACCACTATTGACACCGTCTTTGGCGCCAACCCAGATGGGCAAGCCGTGCTTACTTACAAAAATCGTCCTGCTAGTCCTAGGCCTACTCGAAAATTTTGGCATGGTGCTCCTGGCCCAACATGATGCTAATCCTTGGGTAAGAAGCTCACCGCGTGAATCTGCAGCATACTCCAGTCTCCAGATGGCCGAATCGAATGATCTGACCCTGAGCGTAGTTCTTGACCAGGCCGAGGTGGTCGGTCGAGTCAGCGACAAAGCTCATGGTGCCGAAAACGAAGATCTGACCAAGAATGTAGGTCAAGCCGGTGTCAACTGATGATCCCATCTAGTCTCTGAGTTCACCACGCAAGACCTATATAGCCAGCACTGTCGAAGCTGATTCCGGCAGATCTCTCGGCAGGGTATCCCAACAAGGAGAGTAGATCAGAGGAAAACAATAGTCCATATTTACCCAATTTCTGGTCCTACTCCCGCTCGTGTACATTGTGACTGGTGCCGTGGGATTGTCCAATCTCTATCAACTAGTTCGGCCTCGTCTTATTATTGAGGCCCATAGGGTTACAAGGACCTAGTTGGCTACGTCGGTGGAAGGGTCCACGAATATGGATTACTTGTCTTGAACATTAAGTCTTCTTGAATATTCCTTCTACAGGGCCCATAGGCCGGCATGATGGCCCAGGGCGAAAACGGAGAGCTGATGCACCCCTGGCTCGTAACACCGTCAATTTGTTTTGTTCTTTTTTTCTATTCATTTTTTCTTTTTCCAAAATACATGTTAACATTGTTTCACAAGGATATTTTTCCTATAGAAAATGAACATTTTTAGATACACATTGAGCATTTTATAAACACACATCAAACATTTATTTGAATACATGTTGCAGATTTACTAAATACGTGGTGATTTTTTTTAAATGGCATGTTTTTTTAACATGCAAACAATGTGTTAAGTGTTACAACCTTCTTAAAACATTAATGAACATATTTTTATATGTTACGAGCATTTTTTTCAAAATTGCGGGAACAATCTTTTACATTTCATGACATTAAAAACGATCACACGTGTGTAAAAACTGAACGAAATTTTTTGCAAAAACTGGAGGTGCGGGGAATCGAACCCCGTGCCTCCCGCATGCGAAGCGGGCGCTCTACCATGTGAGCTACACCCCCAATTGATGATTCCTCTGGGGCGCGAGCCTAGACAGTTCGTGCTGCAGGCGCCGGCCTGCCATAATGTCCCGCTTGGATGTGAGGTTTCATGGTCCAAAAATCTGCTCTGGCTGAGAAGAGAAGTAGATATGTCAGATTTGTGATAATTCTAGCTCTAGCCACGGGCAGGCTGGCTCGACGATGGAGGCCGTGGACTATAGACAAGAGTTAGGGATGCCTGACGCGATATGCAATCTTGTAAAAGAGTTTGAGGAGGAATCCAACGAGATGAGAAGGAAGGTCCATAGGTTTCCTGCAAGCTTGGCTGATATGGGAGTTCCGTTCGTCACCTCGATGGCCATGGCCATTGGCCCTTACCACCATGGCCTGCCTCGCCTCCAGGGAATGGAGAAGGCCAAGCGCGTGGCTGCCTACATCTTCACCAGGGACTCGGGTCATTCGTACGATGAGGTGTATTCACGGGTCCTAGCCGTCACGGATCAGGCCTGGCGCCGCGCCTGTATGCCGATGACACGGTGTCAGGTATCAGCCCACATAAGTTTGCAGATACAAGGGAGTATGATGTTTCATGATGCATGCTTCTTGTTGCAGTATATGCACTTGACTTCACACTTAGAAGATTCACGACATCCGTCGCCCGTCGCCGCTGCAACGTTTTCTCGTCTCCAACCTATCTTGCATCAATAATGACATCATGGTGCTGGAAAACCAGCTCCCCTAGTTGGTCATCTTGAAGCTCTAATGACCGCCCGCCATGGCAGTAAACTTGGACGACATCATTGTAGCGACGGGAGATTCAATGAGCAGCAAGTATTTCTTGGCATCTTCCTTTGACTACATCAACATGGCACCACCAGACCGACCACCACATCTTCTTGGCCTCCTGCAACTGCACAAACAAGGAATATCAGTTAAACCACCAGATCCATTACTCTTCTTAATAACATCCGCACCTATTAGCGCCATGGAACTTGAAGGGATCGGCATCAAGCTAGAACATGGCAAAACTGATAAGTTTAATGATATGGAAATTAAGAAAGGATTCCTCTTCGACAAGTTGTTCATGTCGCCACTGAATCTGGACCGTATAAGGGCATCTTGGCTCGCCAGCGATGTGGCTTTTGAGGCATGCACGACCTTACCTAGCTCCCAGAATGTTGATGAGACTTTTGTTTGCTCCTTCGTCGTCGTATTTGCAATGCTCGTGGTTCGGGAGGAGGATGTGCACATGCTGCGATCAAAGGATTTCATAAAAGGAGAACTATCTGACAAGCCAATTCTCAAATTCTTCAACAGACTTGCCCAACAAATGTCCCCCGGTCTCCGCTACTTTAAAATCTTGGGGTGTATCCAAGATTGCAAGCGAAAGAGGTGGTTGAAGATTATTGTGTGCAAGTTTGTTTCCCACAACACTAAAGCCATCGCCGCTTTGCTCTCCATCATTGGTGTTCTTGTGGAGATCTTTAAGGCGATCTATTCTCCCAAGCAACACTAGAGCACTGTGAGCTAGGACAAGATGATCGATGTTTGCCATTCATACTAAGATAACCATGCCATAAGGTAAATCATTTGTGGTTAATTACAATGGCACCTATTATTATATATAGAGCCTTTAACTACCTTTTTGTTCAATATCTTGTATCAGAATTCCATTCGAAAAATATGTTGGTTGTAATAGTTCACGGTGTTCATTGCAATGGTTGTATTGATCCATATTGCAACGTTATTTCCATGTTAGTTTCTATGTTGTGCACAATTTTCTCGACATAACTTGTACATGGTGGAAGAACAACATTTTAAAATTGGAAATTATCAATGCTTGTTGTCGGCAACTCAGTATGCGGGTCGCTAAGCTTGCACTACTAGAATCACCACGCATGTCGAGTTCCCGAGGTTAGCCGAGTTTCTTTTATCGAGAGCTCAACAGTCGAAGTACTCCACCTAGTACGAAGGTAAAAGAACTCGCTAATGCAAAACAACTCGGTAGACATAATTATTTGCCCAGTGCCGAGGAAAAGGGACTCGGCAACAAAAAGCAACTCGGCAAAGTCTGACCTTTGTCGAGTTCCACCCTAAAGGTACTTGGTAGTATCTTGACCGAGGGACCCCATCATTGGACCTACTTGAAAAATCCGGCCTGTTGCTCCTAAGCCTACTCGGAAAATTTGTCCTGGTGCTCCTAGGCCCGACATGATGCTAAAGCCTTGGGGAACAAGCTCGCCGCTCGAATCTGGAACATACTCCAGATTGCCGAATCGCTTTATCCGGCCCAGAGCATAGTTCTCAATCAGGCCGAGGTGGCAGTCGTGTTGGCGACGAAGCTCATGGCACAAAGAACAAAGATCGGACCCAGTATGTAGGTCACGGCGGCGTTAGTTGGCGAGCACATCTAACCTCTGAGTTCACCACATGGGACCTATATGGCCACCACCGCCGGAGTTGATTCCAGCAGATCCCCTGGTAGGGTATCCTGACAAGGTAAGTAGATTGAAAAGAAAACATAAGACCATATTTACCCAGGTTCAGCTCCTCCTTAGAGCATCTCCAGTGGATCCTCTATATGGCAGTGTATAGCAAATATAGACTAGTCTGGCTTCAAAATTCATCCCAGCGGAGCGTGCATACGGTCGTCCAAACAGCCACGCCCTCGCCACGACGCTACCCGGCGTGCAAATAACCACGCCCTCGCCACGCTCGTCGTCCAGCGCATGCCCGAGCCACTCGAGGGAAAAGGAAGGAAGGAAGGAGGAGGCCGCCCCGCTGCGTCGTCCAGCGCAGGCCGAGCCGCTCGAAGGTAAATTTCTCCATCCCGATCCGTCGAAGGAAGGAAGGAAGGAGGTGCGGGACTTGGGGGGCGGGGGGTTGAGCACGCCCCATGGATCTGGCGGCGCGTGGCGGCGGTGGGGTGGGTGGGTCACTGGTGGTTGGGCGGCATGCTGGGGGGAGGGCAGCATTGGCCGGGCGGTCACATTGGGCAGGCGGGCACACATGGGGCGGCGCTGGATTTGGTGGCGGCGGGATGGGAGGGCTGGGGAGAGAGGGAGGGCGGCGTGGGGAGAGAGAGGGCGGCGGCGTGTGGTGGTCGGGCGTGTCACATTGGTGGTCGGCGGTCACACATTGGGGCAATGGTCACATTGGGGCAATGGTCACATTGGGCATTGGGCATGCACATAATGGGCAGGCTGGATGAAGATGGTCATGGGATGGGGAGGGCTGGGAGAGAGAGGAGGGGGTGGGGGGAGAGAGAGGGGGTGGCGTGGGTAATGGGGAGAGAGGGAGGGCTCAGAGTGTAGTATATAGAGTATTCTGTGCTCTGTTTTTTTAGGGAGTAGTAGTGCTATGTATTTACACATATTTGCTCCATATATAGTTATTGTTTGGGTGTGGATTAATTAACGGATGCATGTAGACATATTTTAGAGTGTGGATTCATTCATTTTGCTCCGTATATAGTCATTGTTCGGGAACAGAGGGAGTAGATGTCTTCTTGTTGTCTAAAATAGCTGTGCATTGGTTGCTTGCAGATGGATACTGACCAAAGCTTTTTGGACACCCTTGGTTTTGGTTACACACAAACACAACCAGATAGTCCAATTGGAGAGCAGGCAACTCCATCAACTCAGCATCGTTCTGCAATAACAGAGAAAGGAAAATCCAACAAAGGCAAAAATTGGTCTAGTGATGAGGACAAGGTTCTCATAGCAGCATGGGCAAATACAAGTTTGATATTGTTGGGACAGATCAAAACCGAGATGCTTATTGGGATAGAATTTCAGAGTACTACAACACACACAAGGAATCATCATGGCCGGAGCGTAATGCTAATGCAATCAATTGCCGTTACACAACGATTAACAGAGAGACCTCTAAATTTTGTGGTTGCCTTCAGCAGATTTTAAATAGGCAAGAAAGCGGAAGGACTATACAAGAAAAGGTATGCCTTTCTTGTAATTCTATATGTGATGTGCAATATTCTATATGTGTTGTGCTTATTTTAACAACATATTTATATGTGCAGACAAACGATGCACACATTTTGTTCAAGGAAATGGATCTTAAAAAAAAGAAGCCTTTCACACTGATGCATTGCTATGTAGAGTTTTCGAAGTATCCAAAGTGGCAGACAAGAGAAGTTGAAACTTCTCTTAAGAAACAAAAGAAGACCATTGATGCAAGTCCAGGCACAGCCACCAATGATCCTGCTGATGCATCCTCGGTACGTACTGATGCTACCTCGATACACACTGATGCTCTTGAACATGAGAAAAGACCTGATGGTGTGAAGAGGGACAAGAGAGGTAAAGCTGATGACAGTGCTTGCAAGCTGTCATTAGAAACTGTGTGGGCAGCAAAGCTAGAGAAGGATGAGATCAAAGAGGCGGCAAGAAATGCTCGCTACGCACAGCAATTGGAATTGCGAAAAGAGGAGATTGCACTCAAAAAGAATGAGGATGCACGAAACGAGAGGGAGGATGCACGGAGACAGTTTGAATTAGATGAGAGGGTCATGCTCATCGACACAAGTGGTATGACTGATGTTCAAAAGCAGTTCTACCTAGCTAAGCAGAAGGAGATCCTTGCTCGCGGCCTAGGGTAATGTGAGCTATATGTTGTAGTTGTAAGAACTATTTATTGCTTTCTGCTAGTTGAGGACATGGATTACATCACTCATTGCATAAATATTTTTATTGATAGCTGCATTACAAAGACATGGATTACATCACTGCTTCCAAACTTTTGCGGACATGGTCAATTAGATCAAGTTTAAGCTGATCATGTTCATCGAAATTTCTAATCCGATTAGTCATCTGAATAAAAGAGCTCAGTTCTTCCGCATGAGTACGAGAGACTGTGACTCTTTCTCCCATTGCCTCAAAAGTGCAGCTTTGCCGACCAGTTTGTCGCTCCTCTTCAACTATCATATTGTGCATTATGACACAAGCTTTCATGACATCAGTGATTTCTTTACGTTTCCATCCTTTAGCAGGTCCACGAACAATGGCAAAACGGGATTGCAGAACTCCAAAGGCTCGCTCCACATCTTTCCTAGCCCCCTCTTGCTTCTTGGCAAAAGTTTTTTGCTTTCTGCTAGTTGGAGCTGAAATGCTCTTCACAAATGTTGCCCACCGTGGATAGATACCATCTGCAAGGTAATACCCCATTGTGTACTGATGGCCATTGATGCTATAATTCACTGGAGGAGTTTGGCCTTCGGCTAGCTTTGTAAAAACAGGAGAACGTTGAATAACATTTATATCATTCAGAGACCCTGGTAAACCAAAATAAGCATGCCAAATCCAAAGATCTTGTGAAGCAACTGCTTCCAAGATCATAGTGGGCTCGCCACATGGCCTTTAAACATGCCATGCCATTTTTGGGGCAATTTTTCCACCCCAGTGCATGCAATCTATGCTCCCTAACATACCGGAAATCCTCTTCCTCCCTATTTCAAGTAACCTAGCAATGTCTTCTTCATTTGGAGATCTCAGGTACTTTTCCCCAAAACTTCACAAATTTTGATCACAAATTTCTTGCAAGACTCTAAATTAGTAGACTCAGCGGACCGGATGTACTCATCAACATAATCACCTGCTATTCCATATGTTAGTATCCGCATCGCCGCGGTCATCTTTTGCAAAGGATGTAACCCAAGAGCTCCGAAGCACTTCTTTTTGTGTAAAATAATCATCATAGTCATGCTCAAGTATACCATCAGCTATGTGGTTGAACAAAGTACGCGACATCCTAAATCTGTGCATAAAAATTAAATGAGACAGGAAATGAAAAAGGACCAAAGTAGAGAAGTGTACTAATTACTTAACCTTCGTCGAAACAAATGTTCGGAAAGCGAGGAACTTCTTTGAAGTAGTCATCCCATAGAAGAAGAAATCCGCATCTCTTCCTCGATCGATTGGTAGACGTCCATGCTTGGAACCGCCATGGCGTCGGCGTTCTTCCTCTCTTCCTCCTCGCTCGGCGAATGCTGCAAGTATGAGTTCATCGTCGCCAGATGAAGATGACGAAGAACTCATGTCCCAAGTGGATGTGTTCATTGTGTTGCGTGAGAAACGATAGAAAAATCTAGGTGAGAAGAGAAGTGTGCTGGAAGAGGTGGTAGGAGTGGTTTATATAGATCGGAAATATGGCCGTTGGAAATATAGCCGTTTGAAAATATAGCCGTTGGAATATACACGTCCAAATTTACACGTTCCACTGAAAAACTGGGAGGTGTATAATTTAGCAAGGTGTATATGGACGTGTATATGGAGATATACACGTCCAAATTTACACGTTCCACTAGAGATGCTCTTACAAGGTAAAACCCTACTCCTTCAGGTGTACATTGCGACTGGGGAACAAGAGATTGTAGTATGATTATCAACTAGTTCGGCCCCAGCTCATATAGGATACCCAGGCCCCTAAGGCTACAAGGGCCTAGTCGGCTACGTCGATCGAGGGATCCTCCACAAATATGGACTCCTCGTCTTGATCATAAAGTCTTCCTGAATATTCCTTCTACAGTACCATGTGCCGGCATGACGGCCCATGGCGGAAACCAACTTAGTGGAGCTCGGGTCTGCCTACTTGGGCTAGCAACCAGAAAGGTGAGGCACCCCTGGGTCAACACAGTCAGAATTTTTTCCTGATCATTTTTTCATTTTCGAAATACATGTTAACATTTTTTAGCACACATGAACTTTTTTTGTATAGAAAATTAACATTTTAGATACATGTTAAGCATTTTATAAATACATGTTGAAGATTTTTAGTGCATGTTGAAGATTTACTAAATATGTAGTGAACATTTTTAAACACACGTTGAAAATTTTCTAAAAAATGGCATCACATTTCTCAAAAAACATGCAAACATTGTGTTAAGTGCTAGAACCATTTTTTAAATTTCATGAACATTTTCTGTACATTATGAGCGTTTTTTTACAAAACAATTGGTAACAATCTTTTACGTTTTATGAACATTTTCTAAAAATGTTATGAAACATATTTTAAAACTTGTGATCATTGTTTGATTGACTGTGCTATGCGTCGGCCGGCGGATCTTTAGCAACCGTATGTCTGGCATAATCCATTGCAACAAATGCATTGTTTCAAAATGTTTTGCAACAAAGCTCATGTTGCAGAAACATTTGCAACAGAGAGTGTGGTGCAATTTTTTTGTCTTCATCCTTTTGCAACTTAGATGATGTTGAGAAAAGGACTTCTTGAAAGATCGTGGATGTAACATCCCAAATTTTGGAATGTTAATATCATTAATTGAATTGTTTGTTTGTTTGCTTGAGTGAATTAAACTTGAGTGAAATTTGAACCTTTTCAAAAAACTTTTGAATGAGAGGGAATAAAATGACTTTCCCCTTCTCCGGTAAATTCAAATTCATCCTATTAAAATCAATGAGAGAAGATGACATGACTTCTTCAACTATAAAGAATTTGAACGGAGTTTTGCAATTTAATTCTTTCAAATATTTGCACTTGCTTCTCTATTTTTCTTCCCGAGAAATACCCGAAAATAAATTCTTGCAAGCAAGAAAGAGCGGAGGAAAATGACCCTCCAAAATCAGGGGCATTTTTGAAAATATTTGAGCCAAGAAAACCAAAGTTTTTATTTAAAATTATTTGCAAAAGAAATAAAGCCTTTAGGGATTTTCTGAAAAACATTTTTTTTAAGTTTTTATTTTGGCCGTGGAATAATGCTCATCATCTACATTTTATTTTTCTGATAATTTTAGTATATAAAACTCTTTATTCCGAATTGATTTGATTTCCTTTTTATTGTTTTAGTTTCCTAATTTTAAAAATAGGAATGGAATCGTTTTATTAGGAAAACCTGCTGGCCCATTAAGCACTTTCCTATTCTAGCCCAACAAGAGATCATCTCCTTCCTCTGTTTCCTCTCACGTTACAGAAGCTTTCCATATTCATGGAGACAGGAAACTCCACCTTCCCGATCTCCCTCGTCTTTCCATCCCAGCGCCTCCCGAGACCGCCTATAAAACCCCCTCCCTCTCCTCGTTCCATTTTTCCCATCACCACGCCTCCTGCCCGTAGCCTCCTCGCCACCGTCCTCCTTTTCCTGCCTAGAACGCTCACCAGAGCTCTCCTGGAACCTCCCATCGCCTGCAGCACCCCAGCGCACCTCCCAAGCGCCGACCCTCCTCCGCCACCCCCCCCTCGCCGGCGACCTCGCCCCCTCGCCGGAGCAGCCCTCCACATCGCCGTCTCCTTCCTGCCATCTCTGCCTCACGTACAGGTAACTCCGTTTTCGTTTTCAGATTTATTTCCGTAACAGATTTAGTTCCGTTCTTGTTTAGCTTATAACTTTTGATCTAGAAGTCCAATGATGCTGATTCTTTTGCGTTAGATCATAATTTTCTTGTAGTTTCCAAAAATATATTATTTGTCTATGTTTGGATTTATAAAAATTGAGTTAGATCAGATTTGAATTAAAGCTTGTTTTGCTTATTCGGGAGTTTAAAATAGATTTTATTTGATTCTTTTTCTACTGATCACTAGTGATCATATTTACCAGTGGTAAAAACTTCAAAATTGTTTGAGTATTTTAGCTTATTATTTCATTTAAAACAAATTCTGTTTTAGTTCTATTGAATTATAGCTACTTCTTTTCTATAGTTGTTTTTAAATTATTTTTATTTTATATTTCAGAAAGTTTATGTTTGGTTTCTATTAGTTAAACAGTAGGTGTTCAACAAGTTTTATATTTATTTTATTTTATTATCGTGAAATCAATTCAAGTTCGCTAATAACTTGCAATGGATTTCTCTACTGTTTTAACTCCCAATTGAAAATACTTCCAAAATAGCTTTATGAAAAAATACTTTATTTTTTTGTCTTAACTAAATTTATATTTTATTCTCTGTTATTTTAGTGTTTTATTTTCCGTTAGACAAAACTATTTTTGTGAATGTTGTAGAAGAAGACTCCCTAGTTTTATTTGAAGTTCCTTCGGATTCTTATCCGCTCTCTCTTTTGTTTTGATTGTTAGTGTGAGTGCTTATGTGAATGATATGTTTGTTATATAGATTTCATCAGAGAGTGACGAGTAGTCTATCAAGTTGTTTCTTGAGAACGATAATTCTTCTTCGTCAACATCACCAGGCAAGTTCACTTTGACCATTGCTTTCATACCTATGTTTTTATTGCATTTAGTGGCATCCTTGCAACCACCCCTCAGTAGTGTTATTGAATCCTTGTAGTTGAGTAGTATGCATGAGGTAGGAACCCATCACCCTGTTACCAAGCCCGGGACGTTATTTACTTTAATGCTACGCTATAGTAGACGGGGTTTGGTATGAGTGCTCAAGAGTGGTGTGAGAATGGAGGACCTACATCAACGACGACAACACCATGAAGAAACCTGCAAGGACTGCATCTTCAAGGCCTCAAGACTTCAAGACTCGAGACAAGAATTCAATACACACTACTGGGTGAAGGACGGTTGACAGGCACCTGGAGAAACCAAGTGGTTGGCGGGATGCATGGAGAAGCACCATGACATCTTGCGGAAAGCTTCACCCAGACTCAAAGAGACGGATGAATACTTCATGCCCGAAGCTTACCTGCAACCGCAAGTCATTATGGGCTCGCTTGGTTGACCTTAGTTGTGACTCTGGCTGGGACGGTACTAGCAGATGTAGAACTACGGTAGGATGGGTTGAGTACCGGACAGTGGTCAGAGGAACTCTTTGGAAGACCATGTTTCGGTCATCTTGTTCTCAAACACCCTGAAGTGCGAGAACGTAAAGAGAGGGATCGAATCTTGCGGGTAAAGTGTACAAACCTCTGCAGAGGGTTTAAACCTAATCGATTAGCCGTGTCCCCGGTTACGGACAATTTGAGCCTCTGGACTTGGATCTATCTCGGAACTCTCAACACCGGATTGATAACTTAATTGTGGGCAACATATGATGATTTTGGGCTATGAGACATCGGTTGGCGGAACCATGTCATGATAGAAAACTCCATAGTACAGACTTCATTTATTCCTTTGGTGTAGGTAAAATAAAACCAGCTTTTATGCAAACAAAATTCAGATACAGAGCCATAAAGCCATACTGCATATAGTATAGTTTATCATCTGTTTTCTCTTATTGTGATCTTGCCGGTACATTCAATGTACTGACCTACACGGCTGCAACGTATCATGTTGCAGATATTTTCTCGACGAGTAAGAATACGGTACAGGGTTACGGTCTACACTCAACCTGCCGATGGCGTTGATGGGACTCCACACCCGTTTGATTGTTTCCGCTGATTATTATGAGGTATATATCATTTTTACGTTATTTATACATGTGATTACACTTTGATATATACATTGATGTACTGTGTGTGCCAGCATACTGATCCAGGGATGGCACAGTAACACAGAGGCTTGACCGTCTGAGGTCGGGTCGCTACAGTGGATGTCGCCTAGAGGGGGGGGGGGTGAATAGGCGATTTAAAATAATTACGATTGAGGCTTGAACAAATGCGGAATAAACCTAGCGATTAATTTGTCAAGCACAAAACCTACAACAACTAGGCTCACCTATGTGCACCAACAACTTATGCTAAGCAAGATAAACAACTAAGTGATAGCAAGATATATGACAAGAAACAATATGGCTATCACAAAGTAAAGTGCATAAGTAAAGGGCTCAGGTAAGAGATAATCGAGGTACGCGGAGACGATGATATATCCCGAAGTTCACACCCTTGCGGATGCTAATCTCCGTTTGAAGCGGTGTGGAGGCACAATGCTCCCCAAGAAGCCACTAGGGCCACCGTAATCTCCTCACGCCCTCGCGCAATGCAAGATGCCGTGATTCCAATAAGGGACCCTTGAGGGCGGTCACCGAACCCGTACAAATGGCAACCCTTGGGGGCGGTCGCCGAACCCGTACACTTTGGCAACCCTTGGGGGCGGTCACCGGTACCCGTCAAATTGCTCGGGGCGATCTCCACAACCTAATTGCAGACCCTGACGCTTGCCCGGAGCTTTACACCATAATGATTGAGCTCCGAACACCACCAACCGTCTAGGGCGCCCAAGCACCCAAGAGGAATAAGCTCAAGGGTACCAAGCACCCAAGAGTAATAAGCTTCTCAACTTGTAACTCTCTCAAATCCCACCGAAGCAACTAATGCTAGGGTGGAAAATGAGAGGAAGAACAAGAAAGAGAACACAAAGAACTCCAAGATCTAGATCCAAGGGGTTCCCCTCACATAGAGGAGAAAGTGATTGGTGGAAATGTGGATCTAGATCTCCTCTCTCTTTTCCCTCAAAAACTAGCAAGAATCCGTGGAGGGATTGAGAGTTAGCAAGCTCGAAGAAGGTCAACAATGGGGGAAGAACACGAGCTCAAAGGATAAGGTTGAATGGGGAAGAAGACCCCCTTTTATAGGGGCTCCCGAATCCAACCGTTAAGTGCTCAATCCGCGCACGAGCGGTGCTACCGCTCCACGAGCGGTGCTACCGCTCGGGCGGAAGAAGCAGGGAAAAGGAGCAACAAAACATAAACCTTGGGGCGGTATTACTACATATAAGCGGTACTACCGCTCACCCCAGCGGTACAACCGCTGGAGGAGCAGAACATGGGAACAAAATAGGCAAGGCAGAGCAGAGTACGGCGGCAGTAATGCAGTAGCGGTACTACCGCCCGATCGGAGCGGTACTACCGCTTAGGCGGTACTACCGTGCCTTACTGCCGTGCAACTACTGCTAAACCTGACACGAAAAGTGCAGGACCCAAAATCGAGGCGGTAGTAGAGCAGTAATACCGCTTGACGCTATAAGCGGTACTACCGCTGACGACCGCGGTACTACCACAGGGAGAAAACCAGAACTGCCATAACTTCTTCATAAGAACTCCGAATTGAGCAAACTCAAGCTTGTTGGATACTAGACGACGAGTAGCATCAAAACAGCGTCAGGGGAGGTAAGCCTAGCAAATAGAGGAGTGAAATCTCCAACAGAGAAGAACGGGCATAACCTCCAACATCGAAAACATCATAGAAGATGCATGTGAACTCCGTTTTCGACGAACTCGAGCTTGTCATCAAGATGACCATAAGCTCTAAGACACACAAAAAGAACCAAACAAGAACCAAGAAAGATGATGCAAGGATGCAATGGTTTGAGCTCTCAACGAACGATACGATCAAGCTACTCATCGAGAGCCCCCCTTGATAGTACGGCAATCGATCCTATAACCCGGTCTCCCAACCACCACTATTAGACCGGTAAAATGGAAAACCTATCAAGGGAAAACCTTTGTCTTGCACATAGTCCACATGATCTAGATGATGACGATCTTGACTTCCTCAAGTTGGATCACCTTTCTTGATTGTGTTGGCTCAATGAAGACTAGTTGATTGCCCCCCCATACTCCACTATGGGTGAGCCACTCTTCCGCACATCTTCATAGGTCCATTGTCACCACAATGGACGGCAAGCTTCAAGCATTTGATCTCTTCATGATGCTCCACTTGAACATGCACACCGTAACCTAACCCCACAAAGAACTCTCACGAAGATCATGGGTTAGTACACAAAGCGAAATTGACCATGCTTACCATACCATGGGATCACTTGATCCCTCTCGGTACATCTTCTGCGCTTTGTGAGTTGATCAACTTGATTCATTCTTGATTTAATCTTGATCAACCTTGAATCTTTCCAATTCTCTTCATTTGGATGATGTCTTGAAGGTAGACATGAATGATCACACAATCTTCTTCTTCAAGACTTGCTTGCAATAAGCTCAACACTCACATGACCAATCTTTGGATAATTCCTTGAATAACACCTTGGTCGACACAAACTCTCCTTGAGACCAACACATGTACTCCAAGAAAAGCCTACGGACAAAACATTCAAATATAACTCAAGGTAACCATTAGTCCATAGAGATTGTCATCAATTACCAAAACCAAACATGGAGGCACCGCATGTTCTTTAACTTCTGCAACATGGATGTTATTGCCGATTTGTTTTTTTGCATTGAAATATGATGGCAGCATCACCGTCGTCGTTGTCCTCTCTGTTTTTGCAACTCCATCATTGTTGAAGAAACTCGCCAGCGTGCGGTGGCACGGTCGGGCACATGCAACTTCCACCGGTCATGTTGCAGATTTTTTCCCCATCTTTAATTTTTTACAACATGTGAGTTGTTGCGGAAGAAATTTCGCAACACCGATGATGTCGAACGGAACCGCTAGAAATCGTACAAGATGTACCAATGCAAGACACGAGTCCCAAGGAGGAGGAGGCAGACACCTCACGTCTGATCCGTCGGCTCAAACCAAACGTTTCCCTTTTTTGATCTGATATTAAAATTTTGCAAAAAAAAATATGTGTACCATCTAATAAATGTTCAGGACATTCAAACATGATCACACGTTTGTAAAAACTGAATGAAAAATAGAAAACGTTATTCAGTAGGCCACCAAAATGAAGAAATAAAATGGAGGTGCGGGGAATCGAACCCCGTGCCTCTCGCATGCGAAGCGAGCGCTCTACCATATGAGCTACACCCCCGAACGATGTCCACCTCGGGACGCGAGCCTAGATGATCCGTACCGGCGCCGTCGGCCCTGTTGTTTCCCCGACCCAAGGTAATGCCTTGGATGTGCCGTTTCAAGGTCCAAAAGGCTCCGTAAATTACAACTCCACCGAGAATCTGATCCAGGATTCATCGGTTTTGTCTTCCTTTGCGGGGTGCTGACATGCTGTGAGGGGTGACTGTACGGCGGACGGCGGTGCCGCCAACGCCGCCGCCTGGATCCGGAGCCAGTTTATTTCCTGTCCGCGACGCCTAAGACTAGCCACAATGCATAGTAACATACACTAGTAACATATACAAATCCTTAGACTATGTTACTACCTTCATAGTGGGTAGTAACATAAGTGTTGTAACATGCAAAGCTTCATTTATTAAATTATAGACTCATATTGCATTGGGACATGTGATGTTACAAAGAATTAGCTAAGTTATCAGAACTCACTCTCTCCTCATTAACTCATTGCCACATAAGCAAAGTTGCTGAGTTGGACTCGATGTTACTACTGGAATTACTCCCACTGTGGCTAGTCTAACGCAGGCATGAGGAGGCCGAAAAAGCCGTCGGAGCCGGCAATCGGGAAACTGCTCGGCGATGGCGTCCGTAAGGCGTGGGCAGACGGCGTGGATCTTCTTGACGAGGATGGGGCAAGGACTACATGTTGACCATCATTCCTTTTACACGCTGTTACCCATTATCGGCAACAACTCGCTGCAAGAACGTGGAGAGATGCGGTTTGCACATGTTGGCGTGAGCTGCAAAGTGGTCACATTCACATAGAATGAACTCCCAATGAGCTAGTACTCTGGACACTAGTGTGTGAACCATATTTTAGTTACAAGTGTCACAATACTATAGTACTAGGTAATGGCAATAGCGATATTAGACAGGTAGCTAGGCGTGCATATATACAGCATAACTTCCCATGTGAGCTGCTCTGGACTGTGGTATGAACCATATTTTAGTTATAGTACTATAACATATAATAATAATACTAATAGCAATAGCAATATTAGATAGGTACGTGGCTAGCCAGCACAGCAAGAGCAACCCGGCTATATACTGTAGGTTCGGGCAGCAGATCTTAAGCACTGAGTTGTAGTGTAGTAGGAGTACTAGCTAGCTACTAAGAAAGGAGAAGAGGTTTGAAAAAGAAAGGAGTAGTAGATGGAGGAGATGGCAGATTTGTCTGATAATTCTAGTTCTAGCCACAGGCAGAATGGCAAGACCATGGAGGCTGTGGAGTATAGAGAAGATGTAGGGATACCTGAGGACATTCGCATACTTGTAGAGGAGTTTGAGGCGGAATCCCTCGAGATGAAAAACAAGATTCATAGGCTACCTGTGAGCTTGGCTGGTATGGAAGCTCAGTTCGTCATCCCCACGGCCCTGGCCATTGGTCCTTACCACCACGGCTTGCCCCATCTCGAGGGGATGGAGAAGGCCAAGCGCGTGGCTGCCTACAGCTTCACCAAGGACTCGGGCCATTCATACAAGGAGATGTATGGGCGGGTCCTCGCCGTCGCGGAGCAGGCCCGCCGTCTATATGCCGCCGACGCGGTGTCAGGTATCAAGCCAGATGAGTTTGCGGATATGATGTTTCACGATGCCTGCTTCTTGCTGCAGTATATGAACTATATGGAATCATATTCATGCGACGAAGAAGCGATGCTTTCGTTGCCGCTGCAACGTTTCTTCGTCTCCAACCTATCTTGCATCAATAATGACATCATGCTGCTGGAAAACCAGCTCCCCTGGTTGGTCATCGAAGCTCTGATGACCACCATGGAAGTAGATGTGGGCGCGTTCATTGCACTGATGGGACGTTCAATGATGCCCAACAATTTGTTACCGTTCGATTTCTTTGAGAACGTCAACACTGCGCCATCAGACCGACCACCACATCTTCTTGGCCTCCTCCGATTGCACAAACAAAGAGTACCAGTATATAAACCACGGCGTGATGTACTCTCAATCATGCAATACTCTATACCGATCAGGGCCAAGGAACTTGAAGGAAATGGCATCAAGCTCGAACAAAGCAAAACTGATAATTTTACTGATATTGGAATCAGGAAAGGACTCTTCTTCGACAAGTTGTTCCTGCCGCCACTGAATCTGGACCGTACAACGGCATCCTGGCTCACCAACATGGTGGCTTTTGAGGTATGCACGGCCTTACCTGACTTCGGAAATAATGATGAAACTCCCGTTTGCTCCTACGTTGCCGTCCTCGCAATGCTCATGGTTCAGGAGGAGGACGTGCACATGCTGCGATCAAAGGGTTTCCTCGAGGGAGAACTATCGGACAAGCAAATTATCGCATTCTTCAACCAACTTGCCCAGCAAATGATCCTCGGTTCCAACTACGTCAACATCTTGGCGGGTATCGGAGGGTGCAAGAAAAGGAGGTGGCTGCGGATTACTGTGTGCAAGTTTGTTTCCAACAACGCTAAAGCCATCGCGGCTGTGCTCTCCATCATTGGTGTTCTTGTGGGGATCTTCAAGGCGCTATATTCTCTCAAGCAACACTAGCTTATGCACCATAAGCTAGCTAGACGAGGCCATCATCCATGTTTGCCATTCATACCAAGATAACCGAACCATAAGCTACCATTCATCTGTGGTTAATTACAATGGCGTGTATCGATCATTCTACCTTCTGCCTTTAACTACATTTTGTGTAATTTCTTGTATCAGAATTCCATTTGAATTATATATATTGTTTCGATTCAGTTGCAATTTACTCTTTTCTGTTGTAATTAATAATTCCGGGTCTCTGTTGCAACGGTTGTATCGGTCTGTTTTGCTAATTCATTTCCACGTTGTTTCATATGTTAGTTTCCGTGTCGCGGTAAATTTTCTCAGCATCGCAACATTTTGAAACTTGGCAAGTGCTCATGGTTGTTGCCAATACGTTGGTGCACTAGCCTGTGATCCAGAACAGAAATTTCATCGAAACTACTACCTCCATTCCAAAATAGATGATCCAACTTTGTACTAATTTTATAGATGTTGGTATCGTAAGGTCACACAACTCACTAGGCAAGCACAAGATCTCAGCACAAGTCATGTTGGGTAGAGTGCAATCTAGCCCGTGTCGGCTGCCAGCATTGCATTGCACTTGAGAAACAAGAGGAACAATTGGTTGTATTTGCATACTTGTACTACTCCCAGTTCGCAACTGAAAAACAAGAGGAAACGAAACACAGGGTGGTTGGGGACGCGAGGCGGGCGTGCAGTTGTTGATGCCGAGAAGGGGAGCTGCCGCTTGGTTCTCCTCCACCGCCCGCCTGGCTCTCTTCTCCGCCGCCGGCTTCTTCTCGGCAGAGCGACGACGACGAGATTTTTTGTTTTTCTTTTTAGTGGTGACGACGAGATTGCAGAGTAAAGAGGGAGCTGGCGTTTCAGGGGGCCGGCCCGAGATGGGTCCGTTAGGCGATGGAAACCCGGCCTACTAAGCAGTCGGATCCTAACCCTAAAAAAAAAAAAGCAATCGGATCCTCGACCCCAGGCCCAGCCCACTGAATTTACCCGACGCTGCCTCCCTCTTTTCTTTCCCCTTCCTCTTCCACTCCCGTCTCCTCCCCCGACGCCGAACCGAATCGCAGCAGCAGCCGCCGGAGAAGAAGAAATCGAGCGCCAGCAGCCATGTCCGGCATGGAGGAGGAGGAGAACGCCGCCGAGCTCAAGATCGGCGAAGGTCCGTCCCTCCACCCCCTCACCTCACGCCGCAGCGCCGACTCATCCCCACCCCACCTAGGGTTTCCTCCCCACCAAATCCCCCCTCCCGATCCGCCCAACTAACCCTAGGGTTTCCTCTTGTGTTCGCGCAGAGTTTCTCAAGGCCAAGTGCCTGATGAACTGCGAGGTGGCGATAATCCTGGAGCACAAGTGGGAGCAGCTGCAGCACATGTCGGACGGCGGCGCCGACCAGGTCTCGCAGGTGTTCGAGAAGTCGCAGGCCTACGTCAAGCGCTTCAGCCGCTACAAGAACCCCGACGCCGTGCGCCAGGTCCGCGAGACGCTCTCCCGCTACAGCCTCGTCGAGTTCGAGCTCTGCACCCTGGGGAACCTCTGCCCGGACACCGCCGACGAGGCCAAGGCGCTCGTCCCCTCCCTCGTCCCCGGCGGCAGGTTCGACAGCGACGACCGCGTCGACAAGATGCTCAACGACCTCTCACTCATCAAGAAGTTCGAGTAGTAGCCCTCACCATAATATGCTCTTCTTGTCTTCCTCCAGTGATATGTTTAAGCTTCAGGTTATCTCCTTTTATTGCGCTATGATCATAAGGCATCAGTGTCAATCTTCTCAAATGTATGGAGTTAATTAAACTTTGTTGCTGTGCTGTCGTGGAGAAAAATGTAGTAGCTGCTGTTGTTAACTTGGGTTGGTGCTGTTCAATCTTCAGATTATCCCCTCCTATGCTATTACTTTCATATAAGACGGAGTTGATTAAACCGTGTTGCTATCATCTTGTAATCTTGATCATCTGGAAAGAATTTGGTTTCAGACTCAGAATTGGTTCTGTTTGTCATCTCCTTGGCCTGCTTGTAGTTTACAATCTCCAGAAGGAAATATCAAAAAGTTCAAGTAGCCGCTACCCATAAGCCTGTTTGTTGCTCTTGTTCCTTGCTTATTTTGGTAATATGTTTAATCTTCATATTATCTCCTATGCTATGATCATAAGACATCAGTGTCAATCTCAGATGCATGGAGTTGATTAAACCTGGTTGCTGTCATCTTGTGATTCTCATCATCTGGCAAGAATCTAGTTTCAGACTGAAGGTTCATTATCTACTTGATCTATGTTTCGCTTCCTCTTTTACCACTAGTGTTTTTGTATGCATCTCAACCCCAAGACAAGTGCTGCCCCCTGGTGAATCTGAACATATGAAAGCTGAAATTCTCATGTTTCTCCAGCTGGAAGCAACATTGCTGCCTCTATGGGAACATAAACCCTCAGCATCACTGAAGAATGCAAGAAACACAAGGCATGAAAGCTCGCATCTTACACATACATACATAGTTACAACTTGTGATCTGTCCTCGTGTCACATATCTACTGAACCAATCAAAAGAGAAAAAGAAGATTCTACGGTGCCAGATCCATTCCATTCCATTCCCTAGTTGACAGGAGCAACGCATGCTGTTTTTTTTCTGGGCCTACGGCTACGAGCACCAGTTCCAGCAGCCAAGCGAGGGCGGCATCCGCCCGGTTCTCCTGATGTGCTCTGCCTGCTCCGCCGTCCTCGCGGCGCTGCGGTCCCTCTTCGACTCTGCGGCAGCTCGCTGCTCGTCCGCGGTGTGCCTCGTGGACGCGAGCTTGCTCATCAGCTTGTCCTGGGCACGGGCTCGCATCCTCTCCACCTCGACCTTGAGAAAAAGAAACAATGGTAGATTCATTAATATGGACAGTAGACCTATTTCAAACATGGACATGGACAGATGGTGCCTACACAAAGAAAACAAAAGGACATCCCAGTCTCACAGGCATATACAGCAAAATCTGACCAAAATAACAGCACTTGTAGCAGCAAGAACTCAAGCAAGCAAGTAAACCTACTACATCCGAGTGGAATAAAAGATACTTTTATGCCATACCCAAAATGACAGGGAGATAATGATGCCAGTGCGGGTAAGAAATTTTGATGAAGTGGGGCTAGGTGTTATCATGTGCTATATTTTGATCTGAATTGAAGGCACATTATCCTACGCTTTTTCTGTTTTGAGCACAGTACTGCTGCAAATCCAAGATAGCAATGCAGCACAAAGCAGTGAGCAATAATTCAGTGTGCTAGTATAAAATAACTCTCTGCTAACCAGGGGGGAACATCACCTGCAAAAAGAAAAGAAAAAACAGGGGGGGACATGATCTAAAGGGATGTGCTGTGAATTTAGATAGAGTTCATATGCCAAAGGAGTCTGCGTCTGACAGACATCCATAACACGATGTATATATTACTAATCATACCAACAATGAACATTTTCTGTGAAAAAAATTAAACGGATACGACGAATCTGAAATTGGACAGCAGGGAAAAAAACGAACCTCAATTTTTCTCATTTCTGCTTCGATTTTGGCTTTCTGGTGATCTTCCCATGCATGAATCTTGATCTCTTCTCGTTTAAACCTGCAGAATAAGGGCCACAAAATAATAAGTCACCAAGTACCCAACGATTTTAATGGACAAAGACATACACTTAGGTATTAGCACCTTGCTAAGTATTTGGCCTTCTCTGCCTCCTCCCAGGCAGCTGCACGGACTTCGGTTGCATTTTGTGCAGATTGGTCTGATGACACTGTCTTGAGAGAAAGTGATGCATCCTTTTCCTCTTCCTTCTTACTTGCCCATGCCGCGATGCTGGTTTTTCCTAGCTGGGTGCCAAGAAGCATTATCTCTCTCCTAGTCTTCATTTGCAACTCCTCTTCACTTAAATCTGCATTGCTACATTCACCGCGGTTGATAGCAGCGCCAACTGCATTGATACCTAGTGTCCTTCGTGGAGTAGTTGGCCGAGAGCAATCCGGGCTTGTTGCTCTGACAGGTGTTCCTGTCCGGGATGGTTCTTGGCTTGCAATTGGGGTCATTTCAGTACCCATATCCCTCATCGATACTGACCGGACTGTTGGTGGGGGAGGTATGCATGCAGTGGCACTCTGAAGCGTGGTAGATGAATCACAGCTCAAAGTAACTGCACAAGTTCAAAAATATGCACTCTTGTCATGATTTTTTTACTTTCCAGATAGAAAGTATGCAAATAGATAACATGTGGTGTACATTTTCGGAAAAGGGGAGAAAGGTGTTTGTCAATTGTCAGCTACATAACATACCAGCGAAATCAATAGTTGGAGGTACGATAGTTCATTCATCAAGGCTGGCATGGTGAATTATGAAGCTAAACGTACTGCAGGGACATATTTACATGGTGAATTATGGAAGACTGATGAAACTATGTTATCACAAAATCTGGTAAGGACAGTCTTGCTCGTATTCTTGCATCGCCTGAGGGCTCTATGTAAAGAAGCAAACAAACAAGTAAACTATCTGCACTTGTATATGCATGCATGGTGTTCAGTCTTCAGTGTTCACTAAAGTTTTGGCTAACAAGCTCTTTGCATTGTCAAATTAATAATTATCATTTTGAATGATACTGGAAGAATTGTGATTACAGATAATGTGCGGAGCCCTCCATGTTCTAATGCTCCACTCAGCTAATGGTAAGAGGCAATCAATCATATCTTAGCGGAAGAATTAATCAGATCACGTATAGCACCACCAACTACTTTATGAGAAGTGGAGGTGCTGGGGTATGATGACATAAAGAGTGCACTACTTACCAGCTGAATCAATTATAGTACTTTCTGCACCAGGTGCAGACTTTGCGCAAGGCTCCACTTCTGGATAGGGCTCCGGCGTGGCCCAGTTCGCCGCTTTCTGCCACCCAATCTCCCTCTTCTCTTGGCTCGGATCGATCCTCTTGGTATCTATTTCCTCCATGGCCTCCAGCACAACCTTTGTCGCCGGCAGCCTCCCTCCACCAAAGCCAGTTTTCTCCATCTTCCTTGGGAAAGCTCCACCGGCCCTACCGGGACGGTTCGTCGTCGGGCTGGCGATCCATTTCTGGGCATCATCCCACTTCGACGGCGGGGGCTTGGAGAACGGCGCGACCACCGCAGTTGGCGCGGACCGAGCGGAGGCCCCTCGCTCCTTGTGGAACTCGAAGTTGGACGCCACACTCTCGGAGTCACACGAGTCCTCCTCGGGCACCCTGAACCTTGAGCCCATGGAGTGGGAGTCCCGCGACCGGTGCCCGCTCCCGGTGTCCAGTGAGGACGAAGATCCCGACATGGTGCTCACCACGTCCACGTCCTTGTATTCTTCGCACATGCCACCCCCTCCTACATAAAAACAATGGCACAGTTTCAGACTATGAAATCTCAAGAAAGAGAATCAGCTTTGAAGCACTCTCTCAATTTTAGTTGAGCCTAAAATTTTAGCTGAGCTTAACCAGCCTCTGATGCAACTAATTCAACCATGAAAAGTGCCATTTTCCCCTCGGGAATACTTAACTCTGGTGAATGCAAGCTCATGTATTAAATTTCCAAATATTATTTGTTTGTTCATCTAGTACTAATCAAGACACCAATCCCTAGCTCGGCAACCAAAGATGAAGAATGTGTACTGGACACATTAAAAAAATCATGGATGCAGGTGACAGGAACAGTAAAGTGGACCCAAAATTGACGGATAAAATGCTCCAAATCGAGCAATGCAGGCGTGCACCGGCAGGAACGTGGGAGGGGGAATGCTTACTGCGCGCGTCGTCGTCGGATCTGACGGAGGCCATGGGCACCGCGCCGTACTCCTCCTCCAGCTCCGGCTCACCGCCGTCGCCGTCCCCGGCGCCGGCGTCCTTGCGCCGCCTCTCCACGCCCAGCAGCATCGCGCGCAGCCGCTTCGGCGAGAAGCCCCCGCCCTGGCGAAACAACAGGGCAGCGCGCGTCAGTCAGCTCCGCCGAGAGATGAGAGGAGGTGGAGGAGGAGAGGCCCGAGGATCAATGGCGCGGCGGAACGGGGTGGGGCGCTTGCCTGCGTGGGGAACGACGGCTTCTCGATGCGCTCGTAGTCCATGGCGGCGGGGGGCGGCGGCGCGCCGGAGGAGGGAGATCTGCGGCGGCGGCGGCGGCGGCGGCGGGAGTGGGAGTGCGAGAGGATGGGGGAGTGATGGGGGACACAGTTAAAGCTCGGGACTCGGGAGTGTGGTGCGTACTTTGACTGCCGTTTGACGGGACGGAGGTGCCGCTTTTGGGCTTCTCTTCCCATCAATTTACGCTCACTGCCACTGACCATTTTCTGGATTTGGAATTTTGGATAAAAAATTCTTGAGGTATGATGATGCATCTTATTTTTCTCTGCTAGGAGCATGATCAAAATTATTCCCTCCATAAAGAAATATAAGAGCATTTATATCACTGCTCCATCCACAAAGAAATATAAATCCATTTAGAACGCTAAAGTAGTTGTGATATAAATGTTCTTACACTTTTTTTACCGAGGGAATACAATTACGGCCTGCTTTGGGTTATCTATAATCTATGTACAACCCAGGCCTAGATACCTTGGCTTTCTTTTTCACCCAGTAGACGATAACCCATGGTTATGTAAGGAGCGTGAGAGGCGAAACCCCGGGTGACTGTGTCCCTCCCATCAAGCACCGGTGAGGCCGGTGGTTCCTCTTCCCCTTCGTCCACCGACGGCGGCGTGAGGTGGTCTAATCCCAGTTCTCTGCCTCTAGCTTGTAGATACGGTTAGGGTTAGGTTTCTCTGAGGCATCACTCGGTTGGCGGTGGCGGCGTTGCATCGGAATAAGTTGCCACGGATCCACCTCCACCACAGCGTCTCTCGGGACGGTGCGAAAGATCTTGCTGCTAGTGCGCGACTGCGGAATTTGTCTCTTGTGACATCGATGCTTGGAGGATGGTGGCGCCGCGACAACAAGTTAATCTGCTGGGATCCGATCCACTGCGACTTTGTGGATTCATATGGAATCGTCGGATCCTCAGCATAGATTCGTGTCATCCCATGCAGTAGTGGAGCTTGGCCCAGAAAGCTATGCGGGCCGGCTGTAGGAAAGTACTATTGGGATTGTGTTTCATGGCCCAAAAGTAAGTGCACACTACGGAAAAATCGCATGGACTGGGCGGGCCACGGTCCATTTGGTCTTGCCGTAGCTCCGCCACTGTTCCCATGGGAGTGGCAAAGTTAGGGTAACTCTACCGGTGGCATGGTCTGCTTGGGCAGGGGTGTAGCTCTTCTGCAATTGTTGCCTTTCTAACATCGACAACTCTTTCCTCCGAGGCGATGATCCAATAGGATCGAGGACCGACGACTTCCCATCTGCCATCAACAAGGACATGCTGGCTCCAGCAACGGAGCAGCGGCGAACTGGGAAGCAACTAGCTAGACAATGGGATGGGAACTAGTAACAACATTTTTGTTTTTCAATTTTGGTCGTCAGTGCTCGTAGCCGTTGCTAGGTGGTATATTTGTCTGCTTGTAGTTTTGTTAGGTTTAGTGGTCTTTGCACTGTTGTTCTGTATCACTAATAGACTCGAATATATTTTTTAGCAAAAAATATTAAAAAAAAACAGTTACAAGTAAAAAAGCAGATAGTGCTTTAAAATTATTACTATATACTCCCTCCGTTCCATAATAGATAACTCAACTTTGTACTAAAGTTAATATAAAGTTGGGTCATCTATTTTAAAATGGTGGGAGTATGTACTAGGATAGGAGGAGTGACGCACCATGTAGGCGACGACGGGCATAGCCAAGGAACAACTTTGCAATCTTTTTTTTTTTTTGAAACAACAGCTTTACCATCTGAAGATCACGCAACGCCTACGCGTATAAAAAAAGCAGTTTTGAAGCACCAAGGGTTAGGCCAACTCCAGTGCACGACCTTAAATGGCAGTCCATTTTGCCTGGATTCTATCCGTATGGGGTAGGGTAATGTAGTCGTGTCCGGACCTGTTTTGGGATGTGGTGGCCGTGCGCCCAGCGTGCAGACGCATCTTTTGGTCCTATCCTGTGCGCCACGACCAAAAATACACATATATTCATATTTCAATGTTCAAAACAAGTTTGCACGTCCAAATACTAATCGTCTGAAAATAAAAATAGTTTTACAACTCAGTCAAAATTGTCTCTAATAAAATAGTTTTACAAGCATATCGAAATTGTCTTGAATGAACCAATACATCTATTGGTTGTCGATGTGAGTCCACACATGCTCAACCAAGTCATTTAAAAGATCCAAATGAGTGTGCGAATCACACATTTTACGATGAAATTGGGCAAACTGTTCAAATGTGTTCGGTTCTTGGTGCAGGGGCTCAACATTTTCAACTGTTCAAACGCGGGCGTGGTGGCGGCCATGTCGAAACGTGCTCTGGTATGGACGACCAGGGGAGGAAGGGGGTGAGCAGCGAGGAAGCGGCCGAAGAATAGTGCCGGCGCCGACGGCGGGAGAGAGCGGGTGAAGGTGTTGGAAGCGAATGATCTGCTAGTGACCCCGACAGGCGGGCCACGAAGGGACAAGGACGTGCGTCGAGGCGGTCCACGCGATGTCCGTTTTACCCCAAACTCGGCACAAGGATTGTCAAACAGAACTCGAAGGCGCGCACGGTCGAAGAAAGATGGCCACTTGAGGGGCAAGATGGGCAAGAGAGGACGGCACGGGGTGTGATGATGCGCACCTCACCGCAGCCGGCAACGGCCACTTTGCGCGCACTCCCCTCCACTCTACTCTACTCTACTCTCATTGGCCCCCGCGCCTGACCAGTCTTCTCCATGCTTCCTTTCCAAAAAATTTACCCCGACGCCTACACTACACACGAACAACTGGGACCCCGCGAGGGGCCCGCGCGTCCGTGACCGTGAGGTGCGTAGAAGACTCTGCCAGGTTGGTGTGGCGAGGCGTGCGGTGTGGCGAGGCGTGCGGTGTGCCGTGTGCGTTTTTTTAGGCAACGGTGAGCCGTGTGCGTGCATGCGCGACGACGTGCCGACTGCCCGTGGGCCCTCGCCCCAATCATGCTGTCCTCGTTCTTGTCCCTTCCCGCCACGTGACTCGCTGACTCCACTGACTGGACTGACTCAGATCGAGCTGGGAGGAGCTCGCTTGCGTCTCCCTGACAAGTGGGGCCAGATGGCAGGGCTCAGAACAAACAGACTGGTTGCATGTGCAGTGCACCGATTAAACCAGCGCTAAACGAGGTGCGCCGGTTGACACAACCAAAGCGCTTCTTAAATATTCCCACAGAAAACCAAAAGGCTTCTGCTCTGCAACAGTAGAATAATCTAGGACTAGCTTTCAGAAAGCTTGAATAGGCGTGAACGCATACATATATCTACGTCTCACCGACGCAGGGCAAACCAATCCTGGTAAGAGCCATGCCTTTTCTTTTTGTTCTTCACTTCTTTTCTTTGGTGTAGAAATATTCAATTTAACGACGGGTTTTTCCATTAGCATTGTATATCCAAAAATATAAAATAAAAAGGGGAAAAATTTTTGGACCACATCTTTTTGAATTGTTGTTTTAAATTTTGTGCCGGTGTTTGCAATGGTAGACATAATAACTATAATAATGCCGTTAAGGTTTAGTAACATTGTTACATGGTTAATTTTGCTAAAAACAATTACATAACATAGTGTCTAAAATCATATGTCGACAAATGAAATTATAAAATAAGCATTAAAGTTTAGTATAAATAATCCAAGGCGTCTTGAACTCATATTGCGGAGATGAATTCTTGTGGCACAAACAACACATAACGAAAAGAACGGAATAAGACGGAAAAAATACTTAAACAATAATTCTTGCAGATATCAGGGCCATCAGAGGATATTCTCGTGGCCTCGCCGTTAGGACCCTACTAGTCCAACCCGAGCTCACAATTGTCGTCATGTCAATTGTGTCTGCCTTGGGGTGGGATGAGTAAGCAAGGTTACTGTGTGCTTGGGATAGAGCATGAGAAGTCGGAAACACACTGTATTAAATCACAGATGGACAAATAGAGGATTAATTTTTGCACAAGAACCCGAATGAATCCATTGGCGAGTCTCAGTCATGTCACCTGCTCAGGGTTTTTTCCTTTATTTTCTGGGTCTAAAGATGACCCTCAGGTGAAATAGTCGATAATAGAGGGGGTGAATAGGTTCTCTAAAATTATGCTAGATAAGCTTAAAAACAATGTTAGGAATTAATAATAAAATATGTTCTGTAGAAATATAACTACGTGAACACAACATATATGAAAAGTAACCTCAAAGCAAATTATGCTAGACAACAATCTAGTCAACAAAGCCCACAAGTATACAAAGCAAGTAAAGGAGCAGAAAAGGATTAACCACAAGTGAGTCGAGACGCGGATTTTATACCAAATTTCACATTTTCACTCTTTGGAGAGTGCTAATCTCCATTTGAGCGGTTCCAAAGCCAAAGCTCCGAAATGCCGCCAAATGGCTAACCGTATTCTCCCTTTGAGTCATGCCAACGAATGAGGCTCAATTCACTTAGGGTCTGTCTTGAAGGCAACAACCACGCCTTTATAAATTTTTCTGGTGCACACCCCAAGCAAGGAAGCTTCACAGGAACCTCAAACCGCCTAGGATCCCAAGATCCAAGAATGGCTCTACTAATGCAAACTATCTAGACTGCAGAACACATGTAGGATGCACAGGGAGCATGACATTTGGAAACATACGGGTTAAGCTATCTCAACATAAATAGTACTATATAGAAGCATGGAAATTTTGAAATTGGGAAGATAAGGATGTATGAAAAGTTTTGACTAGAATTATGGGCAACACAAATATGTGAGAAATGTAGGGAGCACAAACTTAGTGTTGTAAAGAATACTTTGGACAATTTAAAACATCAGCATAAGACAAATGATAGAAATGTGGTTCTATCAATCAAAACAAACTTCACCAAGGAAACAAATATATGATTCTTACAAATTATGAATATTTGAAGCATCAATTTGACTACCAAAACATAAGTAGAAGCATATGCATTTCACCTTAGAGAAAAAGCAATGCTTGTTGCCAACATTTGGATGCAGAATTATGCGATGTGCAATTACATCATTAGTCATAGAAAATGAAGCAATGACTTCATTCTATAGCAACAGATTTGATAGTTGATGGAAGCACAGAATATTGAACTCAAAAAGTGACATGCATGGCCGCACGATTTGGGTGGAAAATTTGTGAATCTTTAACAAATCTCATTGTTCCTAATTAAAGAGTATGTGAGCTTACATCAACAAAAAATAGGGAAAAGCGTGAATTTTGTACATACTGATGGCAACCTTGTCGTGATTGGAGGGGCGACTTTGTAAGACTATCGATGGTGGTGAGCCAGTACTCGTGAGCACTACCACCGACGGTGCAAGGAGGGGTGAATGGTGCTTTGGGTGGTAACGGGAGTGGAGTGGGGAGTAATGGTCCATACATCCCATCTCCCATGCTTATTAACATGCGTAGGCGAGTGTCACACATGGCTCATTGGAGCCCAGCTCTAGGAAAATGGCTGATTTGGTTGCTCCTCCTTAGCCAGGCCCAAGGCTGCTTTAAGGTTTGCGCGGGTCATGAATTTGGTGCATCCCAGACTACGAAACAGACTGAATTTGCATCCCGAGAACATGTATGGGTTGCATGCGACCTACCAAATATGACTTGAGTGGGCACAAGGTAGTTGCTCTGACGAGAGATTCGAGGTATGTAACGTATAAATTATATCAACAATTCCTAGAATATGTCGGGTGTGCACCATCATTATAGTTTACATACAATCGACCTTTTTGGAACTTGTAGGTTCTATAACAAGGCATCCTCGGAGCAAAGGTATTTTCTCTGCGTTGTTCCAAAGGCCTTTAGGTTGCAATGTCCATAACAATGAAACAAACAATAGGGAGGTGGCAAGCATAAATTATTGAACTTTCTGGGAGGGCCAAGCAATATTTTGTTTAATATGAACCTTTTTTTGGCGCATGTGGGTTTTTCTCAAAATCGGGGAGGGGGGGGCATTGCCCCCCCATGGCTCCATCCATGAGCCCCCCGATAGGCCCTTTTCGTTGTGTAGAAACAATATTTTTTAAAAAAATTGATGAGTTAATTATTATAATTATATTTTTCTTTACATAATAGTAATATTTTTTTAAAATCCTTCATAATTTTGATTTGATTATTCTTCTTATGCGCACTACGGTTGGTTTTGCCTTACCCTTTAAGCTAGATATATAGGGAGTCAGATGTTGGAGAAAATTGCGAGACTATAGGTACATGCCATACGTCTGACATTTCTGATAGATGACCGCTCATCGTTCATCGCAACATCACTTTGAACATTATCCTGCTTGAATCTGACTTTGAGCCACCGTTGTGTGATTTTGGCCCCGCAAAGTTGCTTGGCTCTGCTTCGACAAACTGGACTCTTGTGGCAGGATCGTATGTCTACATGTCTCCAGGTACACATCTTACACATACAATATATGACTTTGCAATGAGTACCACCACAGTAATGCAACAGTAACAACTGTCCTGCTCATCTGGGTTGAACATCAACTATTACTCTAATTTATTGGCGTCGTGGGCGCCGATATGTACCTGGGACAATACATGGTTCTCTCCGTAGGCAGAGCTGCAAACTTGATAGTAAGTGTACAAATACAGCTCAATCAATCACTCTCACTGACTGGCCCAACCAACAATCTCTGATTAGGAGGGGGGGTTTATCCTATGCCTTTGTGTTCCGGTACTAGGAACACGACCGCCGCATCGCAATGTGGGCTTGGTTGTTGTCAGTTTAATATTCACGTCCATCGGTGCTCAGCAAACTAGGTCATGAGAAGTTACCGGTCGAAGGAGGCGCGAAAGAAAGCACGAGAAACTTATTTTAGTGCCTATCACAGTTGCATCGACATGGTGAACATGTTCAGTCTGACCACCTGGTTCACCGTGTCGATCATGCTCATGCCATTCTCCACAACAAACTTCCTCCTGGATCAGGCTTGTATGTTAGGGACAAGGGATCACAAACAATATTCTTTGGAATGAATGTTGCCTTTATGGTGGCAATAAAGAAGTGGAGGATTCGGTCTGTGTTGGCAGGGTTGGCCGACGCAGTCAGTGCTGTGATTAGTGATGATGATGGAGTTCATACACACTGAGCATATTTTTATTGCTTAACTATGAAAGTGAGTGTGTGTGTGGTGTGGGGGAGTCCGTGTCAATGAAAATGAATAGGACATGAAAATGATTAGAGGAAAAAGGTGTCTGAAGTAAAAAGTAATGAAAGAAAGATGAATGATTAAAAAACCCATTAGTCTTTATTGAAATGGCGTATTTATATCGGGGCAGGGGTACACATGTTGCTTGAGAGTCAAGTAAACACATAGTTACTTGAGAGCCAAGGAGGTACATGGTTGCCTTAAGAGAAGCAAGTACATGGTTGCTTCAGAATCAAGCAACCTATCTAACAACTAATAACTATTCCAATTAGTTTAAGCAACTAATCTATTCTTAACGGACGCGCGCGGATGAAATGGGTCGCCGTGTTGGAGTTGCTCTTACGACCTGCTTTGTGTTCTCCGTACAACCTAGGCCTAGATACCCTGGCTTTCTTTTTCACCCCGTATACAATAACCCATGGTTCTGTAACGTACATGAGAGGTGAAACCGTAGGTGACTGTGTCCCTCCTATCGAGCACCGGTGAGGCCAGTGGTTCATATCCCTCTTCATCCTCCAGCGGCGGTGTGAGGTGGGTTAATCTCGGTTCTCCGCTTCCAGCTTGTAGAGACGGTTAGGGTTAGGTTTCTCTAAGGCGTTGCGTCGAAATAAGTTGTCGCGGATCCATCTCCACCACAACGTTTCTCGGGACGGCACGAAGGATGTCTCTGCTAGTGCGTGACTATGGGATTTGTCTCTTGTGACCTCGATGCCTGGAGGATGGCGGCGCCACGACGACGAGTTAATCTGCTAGGATCCGGTCCACTGCGACTTTGTGGATTCATACGAAATCGTCGGATCCTCGGCGTAGATTCGTGCCATCCCATGGGGTGGCAAGGTTAGGGTGTCTCTACTGGTGGCATGGTCTGCTTGGGCGGGGATTTAGCTCTTCTGGATTTGTGGCCCTTCTGACATTGACGACTCTTTCCTCCAGGGGTGATGATCCAACGGGATCGAGGACCGACGACTTCCCATTAGCCATCAACAAGGACATGCTGGCTCCAGCAATGGAGCAGCGACGAACTAGGAAGCAACCAGCTAGACAATGGGATGGGAACTAGTAACAATGTTTTTGTTTTTCAATTTTGGATGGCAGGCTCAAGCCTATCCAGTAGAATCGTCACTGCTTATAGCTGTTGCTAGGTGGTATATTTATCTGGTTGTAATTTTGTTAGGTTTAGCGGTCTTTGCACTATTGTTCTATATCAGTAATAGACCGGAATATATTTTTTAGCAAAAAATATTAAAAAAAACAGGGACGGGGTAAAAAACAGATAGTGCTCTCGTTTCCCTGATCTCTTTCTCAGATCCGAACACCTCCAGACTTGCCTCCGTGGCGACTTCCGGCGGGTGTCCGGCGACTGGCGTGCTGCCGTCTCTTCCCTACCTCTTCTTCCTCTGATCCTCTCTCACTCCTCTGCTTCTTCCTGGATCCCATCCATCTTCCCAAATCCAAGCTGCCGACCCATCCTCGATCTCCTTTTCCTTATCTTTCTGTTCCTGGATTCACATCACTATTCCCGGCCAGATTCTTCACAGTTGTTTTTCCAAAGTTCAATTGATCTGGGTCGATGGCTGCCGTGTAAGTTTTCGATTTTGGCGTTATGCTGTTTCTTCCTCAATCCTTCCTCCTCCCGATCCTTTCCCTATCCTGATTTTGTTTACTTTTGATTTTTCTTCCTTGGATTTCTTCCTCTCATCTCCATGCCCTGTTTTCACCGTCCCCTAATCCTTTCCTTTCTACACTGTCGCTACTCTTCTGTAGTCGTTATCCCCTTAGTTCGCACCCAGTTTGAGCCCTGCTACTGGTAGTGGTTTCCCTTAGCCCGTCGCCGCTCCCAGAATCTGAGTTTCGCTGCCGCCATTTCTCGCTCCCCTATCTGAGCTTTCCCGTCATATCTTTCTCCAATTACAAATTTTAGTCTGTGCGAACTGCTTTTAGTCAAGGAAAACGGGAGGCTGTTCTTTGTTGCTATTCTATGGACTGGCTGATGAAGCTAGTAGCGTGGAACTGCAGGGGGTGGGAAATCCACGGGCTGTTCGAGGACTTCTGGATGTTCAAAAATGGGAGGATCCGGATGTTCTTTTCTTATCCGAAACCAAGATGGATGAAAGGAGAATACAGAAGTTCCGTTGGCTGCTTGGTTTGCCAAACATGGAGGTCAAAAATTGTGAAGGTCAAAGTGGTGGACTGGCTTTGTTTTGGAAGAATGGAATTACTGTCAAAATTTTAAGCGTGTCACGCTTCTATATTGATGTTGAGGTTACCATGGATGATGGTGTGCTATGGAGGTTTACAGGTTTCTATGGAGAACCACATGTTGATATGAAACATTTGTCGTGGCGTGCTCTCCGTAGTTTGAAGCATAACAGTCCTCATCCGTGGATATGCATGGGAGATTTCAATGAAATTCTTTTCAGCCATGAGAAACAAGGTGGGGCACCACCTATACAAGCTTCTATGGATAGTTTTCGTGATGCCCTCATTGAGTATGATCTTGAGGACCTGGGTTTTGAAGGAGATGTTTTTACCTGGCGAAATCATAATCATCGCCGGAAGAACTATATACGCGAACGTCTTGATCGAGCCGTGGGATCTCATGCCTGGAGGGCCCTGTTTCCCCTTTTCCGAGTCACCAACGGCATGCCAAGACATTCTGATCACCGGCCTATTATCGTGGATACCGGAAGTGAGCCGCCCCAACAGGATATCCATCATACTTTTCGGTTTGAGGCCCGATGGCTCCAGGAAGATAATTGCGCACAACTAGTCGAAGGGGCATGGAATGAAGCATTCCTGAATGGAACGGGTCACATTTCAGAGGCACTACAAAATGTGGCTTCTTGCCTTACTGACTGGAACCGAAACGTGCTAGGTGATTTGGAGAAGAGAATTAAAAAAGCTAAAAAGGAACTAGACTGCTGCCTTCGTGCCCCACTCTCGGAGGCGCGGTTAAGGCAAAAACAAATTCTACGGTACAGACTGGATCGCCTTGAGGAGCAGAAGGATACTTATTGGCGACAACGTGCACACATTGATTGGCTTAAAATGGGAGACCGCAACACAAGGTATTTCCATACATGCTATTCCGAGAGGAAAAAGATAAATAGAATTCAGCGGTTGCAGAAAGAAGATGGTGTGTGGGTGGAATCTGATCGTGCTTTGAGGGAGTATATTACGGATTTTTTTTCTCTGGTTTGTTTTCATCCTCAGTATCTGCAGATATTGACAGGCTCCTGCAGCATGTCGAACCTCGAATTAGCCCAGCCATAAATGACTCCCTATGTGCCCCTTTCGATGTAGATGAGGTCTCTAAAGCCTTATCATGCATTGGAGATTTAAAGGCCCCTGGCCCGGATGGAATGCCTTCAATATTTTTTAAACACTTCTGGGAATTAGTTGGAGACCGAGTCAAGTCAGAGGTTCTCCAGGTTCTGAATGGAGGTGATATCCCAGAAGGCTGGAATGAAACCACAGTTGTGCTAATACCCAAAGTGAAGAATCCTACCCGTATCAAAGATTTGAGACCAATAAGCCTTTGTAATGTGTTGTACAAGCTAATATCCAAGGTGCTAGCAGCTAGAATGAAGGTTTTCTTAAATGAGATCATATCACCAAACCAAAGTGCTTTTGTTCCAGGGCGGTTGATCTCTGACAGTGTCTTGCTAGCCTATGAAATGACTCACTATATCAAACATAGGAGAGGGAGGAAGAATGGTTATATGACAATCAAACTAGATATGAGTAAAGCCTATGACCGGGTTGAATGGAGGTTTTTGGAGATGATGCTTATTAAGCTTGGTTTTCATCAAAGCTGGGTTTCTTTGCTGATGAAGTGTGTTCGAACAGTGAAATACCGGTTTAATATCAATGGGGAACTCTCCGAGACCATCATCCCGCAGCGAGGTTTGCGCCAAGGTGACCCCCTTTCCCCCTATCTTTTTCTCATTTGTGCTGAAGAATTTTCGTCCCTTCTCCATGTGGCAGAGCAACAGGGGCTGATTGAAGGCATAAAAATATGTCCCTCGGCACCAGCAGTTTCCCATCTGCTTTTTGTAGATGATTCCCTTCTTCTGCTGAAGGCTAATAATAGTAACGCAATAGAGTTACAAAGAATCCTCGATGCATATGAGGGTGTTTCAGGACAAATGATCAATAGGGATAAGAGCAGTATTTTGTTCAGTTAGAATTGTTCGCCAAACTGCAAATCTCAAGTGATGAACACCTTGCATCTTGTATCCGAAGGTCGGAATGAGCGATATCTTGGGCTTCCGGTTTATATTGGTCGTTCAAAAACTAGGGTCTTCCAGTATCTCAAAGAGAAAATCTGGCAAAGAATTAGAGGCTGGAAGGAGAAAATGCTTTCAAAAGCGGGAAAGGAAATCCTTATCAAGGCGGTGGCACAGGCGATTCCCACCTACGCCATGGGATGTTTTGATCTCACCAAAACTCTTTGTGATGAGATCTCAACAATGATTTGCCGCTACTGGTGGAGCCAGGTGGACAAGGAAAACAAGATGCATTGGATTGCTTGGGATAAGTTGGTAAAACCAAAGAAAGATGGAGGTCTAGGTTTCCGTGATTTGCACCTTTTCAACATCGCAATGTTAGCAAAGCAAGCATGGTGCATCCTTCAGGATCCATCATCTCTCTGTGCTCGTGTGCTGGGCGCTCGCTATTTCCCCAACGGAAATATCCTAGCAGCCAAGCCAAGAGCAGGGATTTCCTACACTTGGAAAAATATTCTAAAGGGGCTTGACCTGCTTAAGCAAGGCATTGTGTGACGAGTTGGAAATGGTCAGAACATCAAGATCTGGGACGACCCATGGTTGCCGAGAGGAAATACTCGACGACCCAGTTTGACTCATGGCCAAAACCTTTTGGAGAATGTGGATGACCTCATTAACCCGGTGACCGGTATGTGGGATGTGGAACTTGTAAACAAAACGTTCTGCACTGAAGACGCCAAGGTTGTACTTTCAATCCCAATTTTTGAAGGTTTTGAGGACTCCATAGCATGGCATCCTGAGCCAAAAGGGAATTTTACAGTGAAGTCCGCCTACAAGCTGAATCTGCAGCTGAGAGCAGAGGAGAATGGGGAAAACTGTTCTACTAGCACTGCAACAATTACGACAAGCCAGACCACTTCACGGTGGGGAAAAATCTGGCACCTAAATGTCCCTAAGAAAATTGCAATGTTCCTTTGGAGATTTACACATAACAGCTTGCCGCTAAGAACTAACATTAGACGCTGAGGCATGGACATCGATAAGCTCTGTCCATGTTGTCGACGACTTGATGAAGATGGTGGTCATCTTTTTCTCAAATGCAAGTCTGCAAGGGCCTCCTGGCGTGCGGCAATCCTAGAAGAGCATCGTCTCAAACTTATAGCATGTTCCTCAGCTCAAGAAGTAATGGACTGCATCTTCCAGTTTGGGGACCAATTGGCTATGAAAGTAACCACCCTGTTATGGTGTATCTAGTCGGCAAGAAATAAATGCAATGCTGGTGAAAGTGCTCCCGCGGCTGATGCGGTTGCAGCTAATTGCAGCCTACATATCCTTCAGTTTACTGAACACCTGAAGGGTGGGAACCAAACCAAAACAAACAGGAGGTGCAGGTGGTCACCGCCACCATCAAATTTCATTAAGATTAATTCTGATTGTCCTTTCTCAGGCAACACAAAAGAGGGAGGTGAAGGAAATATGCCCTAGAGGCAATAATAAAGTTATTATTTATTCCTTATTTCATGATAAATGTTTATTATTCATGCTAGAATTGTATTAACCGGAAACATGATACATGTGTGAATACATAGACAAACATATAGTCACTAGTATGCCTCTACTTGACTAGCTCATTAATCAAAGATGGTTATGTTTCCTAACCATAGACATGTGTTGTTATTTGATTAATGGGATCACATCATTAGGAGAATGATGTGATTGACATGACCCATTCCGTTAGCCTAGCACTTGATCGTTTAGTATATTGCTATTGCTTTCTTCATGACTTATACATGTTCACGTAACTATGAGATTATGCAACTCCGTTTACGGAGGAACACTTTGGTGCTACCAAGCGTCACTGGCGTGGCGGGTGATTATAAAGGAGTACTACAGGTGTCTCCAAAGGTACATGTTGGGTTGGCGTATTCGAGATTAGGTTTTGTCACTCCGATTGTCGGAGAGGTATCTCTGGGCCCTCTCGGTAATGCACATCACTATAAGCCTTGCAAGCAATGTAGCTAATGAGTTAGTTACGGAATGATGCATTACGTAGCGAGTAAAGAGACTTGCGATAACGAGATTGAACTAGGTATTGGATACCGACGATCGAATCTCGGGCAAGTAACATACCGATGACAAAAGGAACAACGTATGTTGTTATGCGGTTTGACCGATAAAGATCTTCGTAGAATATGTAGGAGCCAATATGAGCATCCAGGTTCCGCTATTGGTTATTGACCAAGAATAGTTCTAGGTCATGTCTACATAGTTCTCGAACCCGTAGGGTCCGTGACGCAAGGTTTGATGAAAGTTATATTATGAGTTTATGAGTTTTGATGTACCGAAGGAGTTCGGAGTCCCGGATGAGATCGGGGACATGACGAGGAGTCTCGAAATGGTCGAGACGTAAAGATCGATATATTGGACGACTATATTCGGAGTTCGGAAAGGTTCCGAGTGATTCGGTATTTTTGAGTACCGGAGAGTTACGGAATTCGCCGGGAGTATATGGGCCTTATTGGGCCATACGGGAATAGAGGAGATAGGCTAAAGGAAGGAGGCCTGCGCCCCCTCTGGTCCGAGGTGGACAAGGGCAGCCCACCTTCCTTCTTCCTCTCCCCTCTTTCCCTTCTCCTACTCCAACAAGGGAGGTGGAATCCTACTAGGACTAGGGAGTCCTAGTAGGACTCCACGCTTGCGCGCCCCTCCTAGGGCCGGCCTCCTCCCCTTGCTCCTTTATATCTGAGGCAGGGGGCACCCCATGACACACAAGTTGATCTATGGATCATTCCTTAGCCGTGTCGGTGCCCCCTCCACCATATTACACAGGTCATATCGTCGCGGAGTTTAGGCGAAGCCTGCGCCGTAGAGCATCATCATCGTCCACCACGCCGTCGTCTTGTGGAACTCATCCCGACACTTTGCTGGATCGAGTCCGGGATCATCATCGAGCTGAGCGTGTGCTGAACTCGGAGGTGCCGTCGTTCGGTACTTGGATCGGTCGGATCGTGAAGACGACGACTACATCAACAGCGTTGTCATAACGCTTCCGCTTACGGTCTATGAAGTGCGAGACAATACTCTCCTCTCGTTGCTATGCCATCACCATGATCTTGCGTGGCGTAGGAATTTTTGAAATTACTCGTTCCCCAATGATGGCATCGAGCCTGGTTTTATGCGTAGATGTCATATGCACGAGTAGAACACATGTAAGTTGTGGGCGATATAAGTCATACTGCTTACCAAAGCATGTCATACTTTGGTTCGGCGGTATTGTTGGATGAAGCGGCCGGACCGACATTACGCCAGACGCTTACGCGAGACTGGTTTTACCGTCGTTGCCGCTTTACGGTGACTAGCGGTGTCGGTTTCTCCAACTTTAGTTGAACCGAGTGTGGCTACGCCCGGTCCTTGCGAAGGTTAAAACAGCACCAACTTGACAAACTATCGTTGTGGTTTTGATGCGTAGGTAAGAACGGTTCTTGCTAAGCCCGTAGCAGCCACGTAAAACTTGCAACAACAAAGTAGAGGACGTCTAACTTGTTTTTGCAGGGCATGTTGTGATGTGATATGGTCAAGACGTGATGAGATATAAATTGTTGTATGAGATGATCATGTTTTATAGAAGTTATCGGCAACTGGCAGAAGCCTTATGGCTGTCTCTTTATTGCATAAGATGCAAGCGCCAAATAATTGCTTTACTTTATCGCTATGCGATAGCAATAGTTGCAAGAGCAATAGTTGGCGAGACGACCATGTGACGACACATTGATATAGATCAAGATGATGGAGATCATGGTGTCATGCGGTGACGATGGAAATCATGGCGATGCTTTGGAGATGGAGATCAAAGGCACAAGATGATGATGGCCATATCATGTCACATATTTTGATTGCATATGATGTTTATCTTTTATACATCTTATTTTGCTTAGTTTGTGGTAGCATTTTAAGATGATCTCTCACTAAATTATCAAGAAGTGTTCTCCCGAGTATGCACCGTTGCGAAAGTTCTTCGTCTTTGAGACACCACATGATGATCGGGTGTGATAGGCTCTACGTTCAAATACAACGGTGCAAAACAGTTGCACACGCTGAATACTCAGGTCAAACTTGACGAGCCTAGCATATACAGATATGGCCTCGGAACACGAAGACCGAAAGGTCGAGCATGAATCACATAGTAGATATGATCAACATAGTGATGTTCACCATTGAAACTACTCCATCTCACGTGATGATCGGACATGGTTTAGTTGATTTGGATCACGTAATCACTTAGATGACTAGAGAGATGTCTATCTAAGTGGGAGTTCTTAAGTAATATGATTAATTGAACTTTAATTTATCATGAACTTAGTCCTGGTAGTATTTTGCAAATTATGTTGTAGATCAATAGCTCGCGTTGTTGCTTCCCTATGTTTGTTGCTTTCATATGTTTATTTTAATATGTTCCTAGAGAAAATTGTATTGAAAAATGTTAGTAGCAATGATGCGGATTGGATCCGTGATCTGAGGTTTATCCTCATTGCTGCCGTAAGAATTATGTCCTTAATGCACCGCTAGGTGACAGACCTATTGCAGGAGCGGATCACGGGCGTTATGAGCGTTTGGCTAGCTCAATATGATGACTACTTGATAGTTTAGTGCACCATACTTAACGGCTTAGAATCAGGACTTCAAAGACGTTTTGAACGTCATGGACCATATGAGATGTTCCAGGAATTGAAGTTAATATTTCAAGCAAATACCCGAGTTGAGAGATATGAAGTCTCCAACAAGTTCTATAGCTAAAAGATGGAGCAGAATCGCTCAACTAGTGAGCATGTGCTCAGATAGTCTGGGTACTACAATCGCTTGAATCAAGTGGGAGTTAATCTTTCAGATAAGATAGTGATTGCCAGAATTCTCTAGTCACCATCACCAAGTTAGTAGAACTTCGTGATGAACTATAATATGCAAGGGATGACAAAAGTAATTCCCAAGCTCTTCGTGATGCTGAAATCAACGAAGGTAGAAATCAAGAAAAGAGCATCAAGTGTTGATGATTGACAAGACCACTAGTTTCAAGAAAAGGGCAAAGGGAAAGAAAGGGAACTTCAAGTAGAATGACAAGCAAGTTGTCGCTCCCGCGAAGAAGCCCAAAGCTGGACCAAAGCCTGAAACTGAGTGCTTCTACTGCAAAGGAAATGATCACTGGGAGCATAAATGACCTGAATATTTGGTAGATAAGAAGGGTGGCAAAGTGAACAAGGGTATATTTGATATACAGGTGTTTGATGTGTGCCTTACTAGTGTTTATAGTAGCCCCTGAGTATTTGATACTCGTTCGATTGCTAAGATTAGTAACTCGAAACAGGAGTTACAGAATAAACAGAGACTAGTTGAAGGGGAAGTGATGATGAGTGTTGGAAGTAGTTCCAAGATTGATATGATCATCATCGCACACTCCCTATACTCTCGGGATTAGTGTTGAACCTAAATAAATGTTATTTGGCGTTTGCGTTGAGCATGAATATGATTTGATCATGTTTATTGCAATACGGTTATTCATGTAAGTTAGAGAATAATTATTGTTCTGTTTACATGAATAAAACCTTCTATGGTCATACACCCAATGAAAATGGTTTGTTGGATCTCGATCGTGTGATACACATATTCATAATATTGAAACCAAAAGATGTAAAGTTAATAATGATAGTGCAATTTATTTGTGGCACTGCAGTTTAGGTCATATTGGTGTAAAACGCATGAAGAAACTCCATACTGATGGGCTTTTGGAATCACTTGATTATGAATCATTTGATGCTTGCGAACCGTGCCTTTTGGGCAAGATGACTAAAACTCCGTTCTCCGGAACAATGGAGCGAGCAACAGATTTGTTGGAAATCATACATACTGATGTATGTGGTCCGATGAATATTAAGGCTCGCGACAAGTATCATTATTTTCTGACCTTCACAGATGATTTGAGCAGATATGCGTATATCTTCTTGATGAAACATAAGTCTGAAATAGTTGAAAAGTTCAAAGAATTTCAGAGTAAAGTGGAAAATCATCGTAACAAGAAAATAAAGTTTCTGCGATCTGATCGTGGAGATGAATATTTGAGTTACGAGTTTGGTCTTCAATTAAAACAAAGTGGAATAGTTTCGCAGCTCACGCCACATGGAACACCACAACATAATGGTGTGTCCGAACGTCGTAACCTCACTTTATTAGATATGGTGCAATCTATGATGTCTCTTATTGATTTACCATTATCGTTTTGGGGTTATGCATTAGAGACAGCTGCATTCACGTTTAATAGGGCACCATCTAAATCCGTTGAGATGACACCGTTTGAACTGTGGTTTAGCAAGAAACCCAAGTTGTCGTTTCTTAAAGTTTGGGGCTACGATGCTTATGTGAAAAAGTTTCATCGTGATAAGCTCGAACCCAAATCGGAGAAGTGCGTCTTCATAGAATACCCAAAGGTAACTATTGGGTACACCTTCTATCACAGATCCGAAGGCAAGTTATTCGTTGCTAAGATGGATCCTTTCTAGAGAAGAAGTTTCTCTCGAAAGAAGTGAGTGGGAGGAAAGTAGAACTTGATGAGGTAATTGTACCTTCTCCCTTATTGGAAAGTAGTTCATCACAGAAATCAGTTCCGGTGATTCCTACACCAATTAGTGAGGAAGTTAATGATGATGATCATGAAACTTCAGATCAAGTTGCTACCAAACCTCGTAGGTCTTCCAGAGTAAGATCCGCACTGAGTGGTACGGTAATCATGTTCGGAAGTCATGTTACTAGACCATGATGAACCTACGAACTATGAGGAAGCGATGATGAGCCCAGATTCCGCGAAATGGCTTGTGGCCATGAAATCTGAGATATGATCCATGTATAAGAACAAAGTATGGACTTTGATTGACTTGCTCGATGATCAGCAAGCCATGTTAAATAAACGGATCTTCAAGAGGAAGACGGACACTGATAGTAGTGTTACTATCTACAAAGCTCGACTTGTCACAAAAAGGTTTTCGACAAGTTCAAGGTGTTGACTACAATGAGATTTTCTCAACTGTAGCGATGCTTAAGTCTGTCTGAATCATGTTAGCAATTGCCACATTTTATGAAATCTGGCAAATGGATGTCAAAACTACATTCTTTCATGGATTTATTAAAGAAGAGTTGTATATGATGCAACCGAAGGTTTTGTCAATCATAAAGGAGCTAACAAAATGTGCAAGCTCCAATGATCCATCTATGGACTGGTGCAAGCATCTCGAGTTGGAATACACGCTTTGATAAGTTGATCAAAGCATATGGTTTTATCTGAGACTTTTGGAGAAGCCTGTATTTACAATAAAGTGAGTGGGAGCACTACCGCCTTTCTGATAAATATATGTGAGTAACATATTGTTGATCAGAAATGATGTAGAATTTTTCTGGAAAGCATAAAGGAGTATTTAAAAGGAGTTCTTTAAAAGAAGGACCTCGGTGAAGCTACTTACATATTGAGCATCAAGATCTATTGAGATAGATCAAGACGCTTGATAAGTTTTTCAATAAGTACATACCTTGTCAAGATTTTGAAATAGTTCAAAATGGAACAGTCAAAGAAAGAGTTCTTGCCTGTGTTGCAAAGGTGTGAAATTGAGTAAAGACTCAAATCCCGACCACGGCAGAAAATAGAAAAGAGAATGAAAGTCATTCCTATACCTCATCATAGGTTCTATAAAGTATGCTATGTACCGCACCTATTGTATACCTTGCTCGAACTTGGGAAGGAGTACAATAGTGATCTAGGAGTAGATCATTGGACATTGGTCAAGAACATCCTTAGTGAGGACTAAGGAAATATTTCTCAATTATGGAGGTGATAAAAGAGCCCGTCGTAAAGAGTTACATCGATGCAAGCTTTTTACACTGATCCAGATGACTCTAAGTCTCAATCTGGATACATATTGAAAGTGGGAGCAATTAGCTAGAGTAGCTACGTGCAGAGCATTGTAGACATAGAATATTTGCAAAATACATACGGCTCTGAATGTGACAGACCCGTTTGAAAGGACATGCGGTGCCCCCATGTGTGGTTTTGGTAATTGATGACATTCTCTATGGACTAATGGTTGCCTTGAGTTTATTTGAAGGTTTTGTCCATAGGCTTTTCTTGGAGTACATGTGTTGGTTTCAAGGAGAGTTTTGTGTCGACCAAGGTGCTATTCAAGGAATTATCCAAAGATTGGTCATGTGAGTGTTGAGCTTATTGCAAGCATGTCTTGAAGAAGAAGATTGTGTGATCATTCATGTTTACCTTCAAGACATCATCCAAACGAAGAGAGTTGGAAAGATTCAAGGTTGATCAAGACTAAGTCAAGAGTGAATCAAGTTGATCAACTCACAAAGCGTAGAAGATGTACCGAGAGGGATCAAGTGATCCCATGGTATGGTAAGCATTGTCCATTACGCCTTGTGTGCTAACCCATGGTCTTCGTGAGAGTTCTTTGTGGGGTTAGGTTGCGGTGTGCAAGTTCAAGTGATGCATCACGAAGAGATCAAGTGCTTGAAGCTTGCCGTCCATTTGGTGACAATGGACTTGTGAAGATGTTGGAAGAGTGGCTCACCCATAGTGGAGTATGGGGAGAAATCAACTAGTCTTCTTCGAGCCAACGCAATCAAGAAAGGTGGTCCAACTTGAGGAGTCAAGATCGTCATCATCTAGCTCAAGTGGACCATGTGCAAGGCAAAGGTTTGCCCTTGATAGGTTTTCTATTTTACCGGTCTCATGGTAGTTGTGGAAGACCGGGTTATAGGATCGTTGCCGTACTATCAAGGGGGCTCTCGATGAGTTGCTTGATCGTATCGTTCGTAGAGAGCTCAAACCATTGCATCCTTGCATCATCTTTTTGGTTCTTCTCCTTGTGAGATTTGGAGCTTATGGTCATTTTTATGACAAGCTCGAGTTCATCGAAAACGGAGTTCTCATGCATCTTCTATGATGTTTTCGATGTTGGAGGGTATGCCGGTTCTTCTCGGTTGGAGGTTTCACTTCTTTGTTCGCTGTTTTGATGCTACTCTTTGTCTTGTTTCAAACAAGCTTGAGTTTGCTCAATTCGGAGCTAATATGAAGAAGTTATGGCAGTTCTGGTTTTTCTTGGAGTATTCTTTGTTTTCGTGGTTGTGGCTTAAGGTTGGTGCCAGCGGTAGTACCGCCGAAGCCCCCCAGCGGTAGTACCGCTCCACGAAGCGGTAGTACCGCTCTAAGCGGTAGTACTGCCACGCAGAGCGGTAGTACCTTCATGGCTTCGGCCGTAGTACCGCCTAGTACCGCGCCTCTGCCGCCTCGATTCGTGACGGTGTTTTCTCGTGTCGGGTTTTGCGGCACTAGTAGCGGCGAGAGAAGCGGTAGTACCGCTCGAGCGGTAGTACCGCTTACTCCCGCAGTAGTACCGCTCTGGGGCGATGGCTCGACTTTCTCTTCGCCAGCAGTAGTACCCTTTGGATAGGAGCGGTAGTACCGCCCTCAGCGATAGTACCGCCCTTCCCTAGCGGTAGTACCGCTCTGTCTTGCGGGCTGTTCGGTGGGGTAACGGTTGGATTTTCCCCTCCTATAAAAGGGGTCTTCTTCCCATTGAACCTTATCCTTTGAGCTCGTGTTCTTCCCCATTGTTGACCTTCTCCGAGCTTGCTATCTCTCAATCCCTCCATGGTTTCTTGCTAGTTTTGGGGAAAAGAGAGGAGATCTAGATCCACATTTCCACCAATCACTTTCTCCTCTATGTGAGGGGAACCCTTGGATCTAGTTCTTGGAGTTCTTGGTGTTCTCCTTCTTGTTTTTCCTCTCATTTTCCTCCCTAGCATTAGTTGCTTTGGTGGGATTTGAGAGAGAAGGACTTGGCACTCCGTGTGCCCTTGCCATTGCATTTGGTGCATCGGTTTGAGTTCTCCACGGTGATACGTGGAAGTTACAAGTTGAGAAGCTTATTACTCTTGGGTGCTTGGTGCCCTTGAGCTTGTTCCTCTTGGGTGCTTGGGCGCCCTAGACGGTTGGTAGTGTTCGAGCTCAATCATTGTGGTGTAAAGCTCCAGCAAGCGTCGGGTCTCCAATTAGGTTGTGGAGATCGCCTGAGCAATTTGACGGTTCCGGTGACCGCCCCAAGGGTTGCCAAAGTGTACGGGTTCGGTGACCGCCCCCAAGGGTTGCCATTTGTACGGGTTCGGTGACCGCCCTCAAGGGTCCCTTAGTGGAATCACGGCATCTTGCATTGTGCGAGGGCGTGAGGAGATTCTGGTGGCCCTAGTGGCTTCTTGGGGAGCATTGTGCCTCCACACCGCTCCAAACGGAGATTAGCATCCGCAAGGGTGTGAACTTCGGGATACATCGTCGTCTCCGCATGCCTCGGTTATCTCTTATCCGAGCCCTTTACTTATGCACTTTACTTTGTGATAGCCATATTGTTCTTTGTCATATATCTTGCTATCACATAGTTGCTTATCTTGCTTAGCATAAGTTGTTGGTGCACATAGGTGAGCCTAGTTGTTTTAGGTTTTGTGCTTGACAAATTAACCGTTAGGTTTATTCCGCATTTGTTCAAGCCTAAACCGTAATTATTTTAAAGCGCCTATTCACCCCCCCCCCCCTCTAGGCGACATCCTTGATCTTTCACCGTTGACTAAGCTTCTCTCACGAGCAAAACATGATCATACCTTAGTACTCTTTGGGTGTTAATTACATAGCGATGTGAACTAGATTATTGACTCTAGTAAACCCTTTGGGTGTTGGTCACATGACGATGTGAACTATGGGTGTTAATCACATACATATGTGAATATTAGTGTTGAATCACATGATGATGTGAACTAGATTATTGACTCTAGTGCAAGTGGGAGACTGAAGGAAATATGCCCTAGAGGCAATAATAAAGTTATTATTTATTTCCTTATTTCATGATAAATGTTTATTATTCATGCTAGAATTGTATTAACCGGAAACATGATACATGTGTGAATACATAGACAAACATATAGTCACTAGTATGCCTCTACTTGACTAGCTCATTAATCAAAGATGGTTATGTTTCCTAACCATAGACATGTGTTGTTATTTGATTAATGGGATCACATCATTAGGAGAATGATGTGATTGACATGACCCATTCCGTTAGCCTAGCACTTGATCGTTTAGTATATTGCTATTACTTTCTTCATGACTTATACATGTTCTGTAACTATGAGATTATGCAACTCCGTTTACGGAGGAACACTTTGGTGCTACCAAACGTCACAACGAATGGGTGATTATAAAGGAGTACTACAGGTGTCTCCAAAGGTACATGTTGGGTTGGCGTACTTCGAGATTAGGTTTTGTCACTCCGAATGTCGGAAAGGTATCTCTGGGCCCTCTCAGTAATGCACATCACTATAAGCCTTGCAAGCAATGTAGCTAATGAGTTAGTTACAGAATGATGCATTACGTAACGAGTAAAGAGACTTGCCGGTAACGAGATTGAACTAGGTATTGGATACCGACGATCGAATCTCGGGCAAGTAACATACCGATGACAAAAGGAACAACGTATGTTGTTATGCGGTCGACCGATAAAGATCTTCGTAGAATATGTAGGAGCCAATATGAGCATCCAGGTTCCGCTATTGGTTATTGACCAAGAATAGTTCTAGGTCATGTCTACATAGTTCTCGAACCCGTAGGGTCCGCACGCTAAGGTTTCGATGCGATGTTATATTATGAGTTTATGAGTTTGATGTACCAAAGGAGTTCGAGTCCCGTATGAGATCAGGGACATGACGAGGAGTCTCGAAATGGTCGAGACATAAAGATCGATATATTGACGACTATATTCGGAGTTCGGAAAGGTTCCGAGTGATTCGGTATTTTTGAGTACTGGGAGAGTTACAGAATTCGCCGGGAGTATATGGGCCTTATTGGGCCATACGGGAATAGAGGAGATAGGCTAAAGGAAGGAGGCCTGCGCCCCCGTCTGGTCCGATTGGACAAGGGCGCAGCCCACCTTCCTTCTTCCTCTCCCCTCTTTCCCTTCTCCTACTCCAACAAGGGAGGTGGAATCCTACTAGGACTAGGGAGTCCTAGTAGAACTCCACGCTGGCGCGCCTCCTAGGGCCGGCCTCCTCCCCTTGCTCCTTTATATCTGAGGCGGGGGCACCCCATGACACACAAGTTGATCTACGGATCGTTCCTTAGCCGTGTGCGGTGCCCCTCCACCATATTACACCTCGGTCATATCGTCGCGGAGTTTAGGCGAAGCCCCGCCGTAGAGCATCATCATCGCTACCACGCCGTCGGCCGTGGAACTCATCCCGACACTTTGCTGGATCGAGTCCGGGATCATCATCGAGCTGAACGTGTGCTGAACTCGGAGGTGCCGTACGTTCGGTACTTGGATCGGTCGGATCGTGAAGACGTACGACTACATCAACCGCGTTGTCATAACGCTTCCGCTTACGGTCTACGAGGGTACGTAGACAATACTCTCCCTTCTCGTTGCTATGCCATCACCATGATCTTGCGTGAGCGTAGGAATTTTTTTGAAATTACTACGTTCCCCAACAGGAGGATGGGGTTTCTGTGCAAGAACTGAGGAAAGTTCAGTCTGGGGTGCAGGCATGGGCCGACTGACTCATCTTTCTGACGCTCTCCAAGCTGAAGCTTTTGCTTGTTTGCAGGCGATTCAATTTGCCCGAGATGCTGGAATGAGCCGGGTCATCTTTGAAACTGATGCTACAAATTTGAAGGATGCCATGTTCAGCAATGCATATGATCTCTCACAGCACGGTACTATCTTTAGGAAGGCCAAGTATATGTTGTTTACTAGTTTTATCAAGTACAAAGTGATATCTTGTATCCGTGAATGTAATAGTGTTGCTCATAAATTAGCCGGTCAGGGTGCGTCTATGGAATCTGGTGCTCATATGTTGTGGTATGGTACGGTTCCAGACTTTGTAATCTCTGATGTAGCCAGCAAGTATGCTGTGCTAGGTGGTTAATGAAATCTATGTTTCCCCGATCAAAAAAAAGAGAGTAGGATCAAAAAAGAAAGAGTAGGACGCAGTGCACAAAGGCCACTTGAGGGGCAAGATGGTCAAGAGAGATGGTACACTACAGGGGGTGATGATGCGGGGATCAGCTCAGCCGACAACGGCCACTTTGCGCGCACTCACCTCCACCCTTCTCTCATTGGCCCCCGCGCCTCACCAGTCTTCACCATGCTTCCTTTTCTAACTTTTACCCCGATAAGAGCAGCCTAGTTATTCCGTGGGCGGCCTCCCGACCCCCGCGTCGCATCCCTGGCGGCTCGGAGGGAAACCCCTAGCCGCCGCGACACCCATCCCCTCCTTCTCCTAGTCTCGCCGCTGCTGGAGGGTGCCTCCCGGCGAAGCTCGGGCTGGCCCTGAGGAAGGCGGCGGCGGGGCTGCAGCTCTCTCTGATGCGTCACGGGTGCGGGTGGTTTCGCTCGGCCCGGCGGTGGCTCGATGCGGCGGACGTCAGCTTCAAAGTCGGGTCGGCGTGGCGAGGAGCGCGGGGGCGGCACGGTGGTTTGCAGGCGAGTCGCCGCCGGCGCGTGGAGGTCCCTGGGGGGCGAAGACCTGTGATTCATGGTGGCTGGGCCAGATGTGGGCCTTGGCAGGCCGCGTCTTGTCGTCGTCGCTCCAGGGCGTTGCGGTACTGCTGGCCGGGCGCATGGGTGGTGGCCAGCGCGGATCTGCTGCGCCGCTGCCTCGCGTTTGGCGCGGCTGGCACCGCCGTGGGCGTGTGGTCCGGATCTGGGCTCGCGTGGGTGAGGGCGCGGTGTTGCTGCGCCATGGCGTGGGCGCGCGAGAAGATGCGGGAGATGAATGCCACCCTTGCTCGGTGTTGCATCATCCTGTTGGTGGTTCGGCAAGCTCGACGCTGCTTCGGGTGGGAGGACGAGATGGTGGTGGCTGGAGGGAGAGGAATGGCCTCGCTGCAGTTGTTGCATCCTTCGTCGGGAGAGGAATGGCCTGCAGGCGTTGCATCCTCGAGGAGACGAATGGCGTTGTGCTTGGTTGCATCCTTCTGATGGGAGACGAATGGCGCTGCTAGGGGTTGCATCCTCCGTCCAGTGGGGGATGCGGATGCAAGGTTGGAAACACGTCGAGCTTGTCGGGAGGTGCGGTTGGCCGTGGGGGCAGGGATTGTGTTTTGTTGTGTAGGCTGATCGGATCCTGGGTTCGGGCTATGCAGGTGAGACTGCCGGCGAAACTCGTACTCCGGTTGCGGCCGGAGTCGTCGATGGCGGCGTTGTCTAGCGTCGCTTCCTCGTTGGAGGCATCAATGCTGGTGCTCTCATTTTGCCTTTCCCGACGTGCTCCGGGGGAAACCCTTGATCTAGTTTAGATCGAACGATGGCGGAGCTATTTGGTGTCGCGTTCTCTCTTGGGGGCATTGTTTCTGGAGGTGGATCCGGTCAGAGGGACCCTAGGCTTGTGAGGGTGTGTGTTGTTTGCCGAAAGACGCTGTTTGTATAGTTTTTGGGTCCGGTTTTCCTCATAAACTGGACCAACCTTCTTTTTCCTGATCAATGAATTTGGTAGATCAACTACCAACATAAAAAAAAAACTTTTACCCCGACGCCTACACTACACACGAACAACTGGGACCGGCGGGGGGCCCGCACGTCCGTGAGGTGCGTAGAAGCCTCGGCCGGCCAGGTTGGCGTCGACCCGTCGCGTCGCGAGGCGAGTGTGCGGTGTGCGTGCATGCGCGACGTGCCGACTGCACCTGAGCCCTCACCACAATCATGCTGTCCGTCTTCTTGTTCCTTCCCGCCACGTGACTCCCTGACCCGACTGACTGGACTGACTCAGATCGAGCTCCTTGCGTTTCGATGACAAGTGGGGCCCTATGGTAGAGCTCAGAACAAGCAGTTGTTCAGTCATTGATCGGCTTCGCATGTGCACCCACCAATGATGGAAAAAGGACATTAGACCAACGTTACACACGAGGACAAACCTTGATGCAGCCAAAACGCTTCTCAAGTATTCCTAGTTTCCGACGTACAAGAAAAGCTTCTGAAGTGCTGTGCGGATAAGGGCATCTCCGAGCAAGCCGCACCATAAATCGTACTGCATCTGTTCGGAGCACGCTGTATGGACCCGAAGGTCATCCAAGTATTGGTGACGGCTCGGACGGGATTTTAAAGTGGGGAAGGTTTGCGGGAATCCAGACACCCGAAAAGCGGGACTTCAACACCCCCGTCCACCCAATCCTCTCTCCCGGTCTCATTTTCGTCCCTCCGTCCTTCTCTCCCTTACTTTGCATCTGCACTCTCCGCCTCCGTCGCCGCTGTTGTACGTCTCCGACCGCCGCATAGGCATTGCCGGGCGTCCACAACCAGCAGCAACGCACGTACGACGGAGCTGCCCACCCTGGAGCCATTTGTACCTAGGTACACTCCGGCGCTGTCGACGACCTCCATGGCGGACACCACGTGCCGACCGGTCTATAGTCAAATGCCATTGAGTTTATTTTCAAATGCTATGTCGTTTTTTAGAGTATGAAAGATGGTGAGCTACTCGACCATGAAGGATGAGTTGTTATGCGATGTGTTGTTGGCCGTATCCGCGGATGTCATACGCAGGAGCAGAGGCGAGCCCTTCTGGGAGCAAGTGCATGAAAGCACATTACGCCCTACAACATTTATATCATTCAATGACGCAACATGAGATTGTTGTCGTATCGCTGACACATTATCCAGGTCAGCATCATCAAGTTTTGCAACGTGGTTCATCCGCTCGAGGCATTGTGGCCATTGCATGCGGCCGAGGATGAGATTGTAAATTTTACCTCCTCTCGCGCAACTTGTTGATTGATTCATTCACTCAATGTTAGTCTACACATTATATGTAGCCCGCACGCGGCATCATGGTGTACCACAGAATGAAGGGATGTCCATTTACGTGCACACACAGTTGGATGAAACTGAATAGGGAGTATGCGTGGACGACATGATTCGTTCATGAAAAACGAGTTGGTCACCCGAGACTGAATTAGAGGCACTGTTGCCCTAGACTTAATTTGCATGCTATATATGGATGATTTGTGCTATTTTCTATCCGAATTTTGTTGAGTATTCATCTGGGACCGAATTAGAGAAATTGTTGTACTAGACTTAATTTGCATGCTATGTATGGATGATTTGTACTATTTTGTATCGGAATTTTGATGAATATTCATCGGGGACCAAATTAGAGACATTGTTGCATTAGACTTAATTTGCATGCTATGATGGATGATTTTGATGAATGCCAGTGCTATTTTCTATCTGAATTTTGATGAATATTGGCGGCTTTGCATGAATTTCATCCGGTTAGTTAAAATGCGGTTTGAGATGTATGCGGCTACAGTTGGATGACATCCTCCCTCATCCGTGTCCGCAGACTGGTTTCCCCTATCCATGAACAAATGCGAGACAAAATTTACGGGTTACCGTTGAAGATGCCCTAATAATCTAGGACTAGCTTCGTTTAAGATAAAAAAGGAAAAAGAGGGTAACATAGCACCAGCCTAGATGAAATGCACGCGGTTTTCAAGTTTGCGCTGCAACAGCACCGACTAGCTGCACGCGGACAACCCCATCCTCAGAACCTTCTGCACCTTTCACCCCCCCACCTCCAAAAAAACCTGCTGCACCTTGCAAGCTTTCGACTTACTTTGATTTGATTATCAAACAACCTGAAAACTCATACACCGGATTTTTTTTTGTTAAGAGCACTTGCATAGACGTGGACCACCGCCGAGATATTTGAGAGCACTTGCATAGACGTGACCACATACATATATCTACATCTCATTTAACTAGGACAAACTAATCCGTGGAAGAGCCATGTTTTCCTTTTGTTGTTTACATTTTTCTTTGGTGTAATAATATTCAATTTAGCAATGGTTTTCCCTAGCATTATCCCACAAAAAAGGAAAAAAAAAGAGTCAGGTCACATTCTTTTTGAATCGTCGTTTAAATTTTGTGCAAGTGTTTCCAATGGTACACGTAATAACTGTATAATGTCTTTAATGTTTACTAACATTGTTATATGATTAATTTTGCTAAAAACAATGTCAGAATATAGTGCCTAAAATCATATGTCAATGGATGAAATTATAGAAATAAGCATTAAAGTTCAGTACAAATATTTCAACACACATTCAATTTATATTGCGGAGATGCATCCTTTTAGCACGAACGCCGCATGATAAAAAGAGAAAAATAAGGAACGAGAAGATTGCTCGAGTACTAGACGAAGATCAGGGGCATCACATATCCAATCCCAACTTTAAAATCCATCGCCCCACACTCAAACAAACCATATGGTTTCAAATCAACCTCCTTAACCACTCTTAACTCATGAGAGAAATTCTCACTGCATTGATTTGGACAGCGCCATATCGGCTGGGTGAGACAAGTTATCAAGTAGGGTTGACTTCTCTCTCTGTCATATCCCTGTGCCAGGCAGACCCAAAGATAACACTGGGCCACTAATGGGCCTAAAAATAACAATGACCCTAAAATAGACAAAAGTGCCGTTAGACACAAATGAGTTCAGATACATAACAAGTTGTTGATGAGTGTGTTTTTTATGCTCACCACACCGTTGTTAAATCATTTTATCTTACAAAATTTAAAATATTCCTTTTGATATTATCACTAATGACTAATGAATGCAAAAGATTGTAAGTCTTTTTTACTTTGGCTTTCACAGAAAAAGAAGCCATACATAAATAAAAATCATCGATTATAAGAAGAGATCACAGTACTAAGAAATACCTTATAGACAGATGCTTACCAGTTGTGAGGGGTATATGGACCGCGTTACTGCTAATTAGTAGTAGCATGGGGTGTAGACCCCACACTACTACTAAGTTGATATTAGTAGTGCGGGGTATAAATCCCCATTGCTACTAAGTAGTCTGTGCGATGCCATCCGAGACAAGCCATAGTAGTAGCACAGGTTATAATCCCCACGCTGCTAATAAGTACATCATATTTTAGCAGCCCTAAAATCCCCATATCCTCCCCCAAATCCCCTCTCTCTCTCTCACCATACGCTCTCCATGGGGCTCCCCCACGAGCGCCTCCTCCTCCATGGCGCCCAAAGAGGCTACCGCCTCGCGCCGCCGGCATCCAGGAGCTTGCCGGTCTTCCCTCGCGTCTCCATGCCACCTCGCCGGAGCACCTCACCACCGACGACTATCCCCGGTGCTACCTTTATCTCCTTCCTCTCTCCCTTGTTTCTCTTTTTTTTTCTCCCTCTTGTTTGAATCATCCTCCCATGTCCATGCTCGTGTAGGTCGTCGCCATGGACGTCTGGGAGCTATCTGCCTTGGCCGCGAAGTGTAGGCCCACACCGCCACCTTGCTCTGCCCTGGATCCGAACCCTCTCTAGTAGTCGCCGCAGGATCTGGCCTGCCGCTGCACGTCCACGCCTCCGGTGACCCCTGCCGTCGCTGGATCGAACCATTTGACAGCACGCACACGATCAGAGATTTTTTTTTAAATTAATAGTAGTAGCGCGGGGTATAAGACACTCGCTATAGATAATTAGTAGTAGCGTGGGTGGCACACGCGCTACAACTAACAGACATAGTAGTAGCGCGGGGTGGCACCCGCGCTACTACTACCCAATTAGTTGTAGCGCCCTTGTAGTAGCGCAGGACGTAAGACACTCGCTACAACTAATTAGTAGTAGCGTGGGTGGCAGACGCGCTACAACTAACAGATATAGTAGTGGCGTGGGGTGGCACCCACACAACTACTACCCAATTAGTGGTAGCGCCCTTGTAGTAGCGTGTGAGCCGTGCTACTACTAAGCTTTTCCCTAGTAGTGTCAATTACGAGGCGCACTAGAAGAAACATAGCGCAAGACTACATCTTGTATGAGCGCATGCGCTCGTATCAACGCTCATACCAGGTGCTAGCCGCACCGTGGCGTCCAACCCTCCAACTTTTATAAAGGGCCATGTACTGGAATCGCGAAGGGTAGTCGTCGAAACCTCTATCTCTGCACTAGAAGCCATTCACAAACCTCAGTTGCGGCCATTTCTCATATCATCTCCATAGCCACCACCATCTTCAACACCGCATCAATCCACCTCCAAGTTTGCCATACTTGTAATCGTGTATCGCATCCGCAACCATTGTAAGACATATTATCAATAGTCTTCATCTCGATGTCTTATTCAATGATTTCTTCACGCGATCCGATTGTCATGTGTGAGTCATTCGGTAAAGCAATGGGTTGAGGATAGCCTTGCAACCTGATGTGTTTGTAAGAAGGATCGATCGAATGACTTTGAATGAATGTCATGTATGTGTGAAATAAAATTGCATCATAGTTGTCTCTTGTTTCTCTCAAGTTCTTCGACCCTGCAGGTACCCAGGATCACGGAGTTCGAGCCATGTGGAAATTAGGAGGAGCGAGGAAGTGGGGCGCTATTCTGAACACCAGCGACAAAAATGTTTAGTAAAGTAGCGTGAAGCCAATCTTGAGGATACATGAGGTGTAGTTATTAAATGCTCAATGCTTTTGTCAGATTTATCATAATTACCAAGGTTACCCTGCGCGACGGATAGGTTTTACGGTTGGACAATTGACTCTTAATGCAGAGCATGCTTTGGTAAAGACGTAATTTAAACACACCCCCCACTTCGAGTCATTCCAAGCACATCTTAATGAGTGTCTTTCATACCAAAAGTTAAATATGTTATTGCGCCACTTGATCTCCTTGCCATGGTCGTTAAGGGTTGTCGCCCCCGCCCATGCCGCAATGACCAGAGGAGGCCACGTAGTCGCCGTCATTATTATGCGCTCCTCTGTCGTCAAAGATGTTGTGCAGATCGACACCACCAGCTGCTCTATCGCGCACCAAGATGCGACTCCGACATATCAATGCACATCTCGGGAAACTAGGATGTCAGCCGATGCCACCAAGGCTCCTTCTACTATGGCAACCCAATTTTATGCACCCGCGCAAGCATCCACCAAGCCATTGATCTTGTGCCCATGTGGTGTAGACGAGGCACACCTCATTGTCGAGCACAGGACATGGCTACGTGGATGAGGAGGTCACTGCCGTTCCCTGCCGTATCTCGCGGGAGGGCAACAAAGGCGACTCTACCAGAATGACCTACTATGCCAACGGCTACCGTCGGCATAGGGCCGTTGACAATAAATGCGTCGCCGTATCCCGGGATGACGTCGGCATAGGCACAGAAAAGTCGTATGACCGTCGGCATAGATTCACCGTCGGCCAACTTTCATGAAGTGATTGACAAAAAACTACCACTCTAGGGGTTTGCGTCCCACAGAACTATCACTTTAAAAATATGATCATAAACTATCAAAATTTTCTAATTTCGTGATTAAAAACTATCACTTTCAGATAATGTCCAGTTTAGACAATTTAAACGTGTTTATGACAGAGGGGGCCCATCTATCAGCGTCAACCTCCTCCTTCTTCCTCCTCTCTCCGTGGCATTTTTCCAAACACCTCGTGTGCACCTGCGCGCCACCTTCGCCGTCGTCCAACGGGCTCAGCAGGGAGGGCCCGGCGTCGCGCCCCCGCCTCGGCCTGCTGCTGCGCTGCGCCCGACGCTTGCGCTTAGCGCCGCGCCTCACCAACCTCTCGCAGCAGCCTCGCTCACGCGCCCGCCGTTAGCGCGCGCGCTCCTCGCTCCCCTTGTCGATGCGTGCTGCTGCTGCATCGCAGCCCGCCGCCGTGCCACCAGCGCGTGCCTCGCCCGCCTTGGGCCGACTGCCGAGCCGCGCCGCAGCAGTCTGTGTCGCTTCGCCCGCGATGCTTTTCTGCTGCTGCTGCTGCTGCCACCGCCCGGCATGGCGCTTCGCCGCCGTCGCCTGGCCTCCAGCCCCGCAGCAGTAACAGCCGCCCGGGTTCGGGCGAGGCAGACACAACCGCCCCTGCCGGACGCCCTGTGAAGTTGACTTTGACGCCACATCAGCGCTAACAGATGGGCCCCGACTGTCATAAACACATAAACACATTTAAATTGTCTAAACTGGACATTATCTGAAAGTGATAGTTTTTAGTCACGAAATTAGAAAATTTTGATAGTTTTCGGTCATTTTTTTTAATGGTAGTTCTATGGGACGCAAACCCCTAAAGTGGTAGTTTTTTGTCAATCACTCACTTCCATGCCTAACGGTGGCTGACGACGCCGTCGTCAAGTATTGCTCAACCAGAAGGAGCAATGTGGCACATGTATGCCGACGGCCTCGCCGGATAGGCGCACACAGATGACCGCCGCGCTAGCCATCGCTCGCGACGTCGAATCTGGCGCGTCAACAGGCCAGGACTGCCATGCTGCCGCAACCGCGAAGAACCGCAACGTCCTCGCGGCGTCCGGCTCTGATGCAGCAAGGAGGGCCACCGCACCGTACCGTCCCCCATGGTGATGACTAACGGCAACTGCAGCTAGATATGAAAATGTGGTGGATCTCCGCCCACCGACGCAACCTGGCGCTCTGAAATCGTCTTTTGTCCGTGCACCTTTTAATATCGGAAATAATAAATTCCGAATGTTCCAGATTGATTTGCCCATGGCAAATCGAACTTTTTCATACGGTAATTTTAGTTGACGTGGGGATGGCAAGTTTAGTTGACAAGCACAACACGTTTTATTCAGTGAGGACAAAATTAACATGCTTATATCAACTAAACTTGCCATCTCTCACGGGACTTACTGGCGTCGGTGATGTTCCTCAATCAGCTGGGCTTGCATTGAAAACACCGTCAGTTTTTTAAAAACTTCTAGTGTTAATTAGTTTTGTTACTGCACAAAAAAAAAGGTTTTGTTCATTTTGATCCTGTAGGCCAGAGGCCTACTACACAAACAGAATCCAATGTCACAATTGCCAGGCTGCGTCAACCAAGAACTAGACTGATGCTGTTCATTTTTACCAATCTCTTTAGGCGCATTATTGGGGGAAAAAATATACTTGTTTTCGGTTCTAAAAAATATTTAATCGCCTCACAAAAAGACAAATTCGTCAAGTAGCTTTGAAGTCCTCTGGCTATGTTGAGGAAGCTCTCGAAATCTGTGGCTCAGCTCTCTTTCAGATATTTCTTGAACCAGACTCCCATGTTGAGGAAGCTCTCGAAGTCCGACCGCGGTCTGCAGACCAAATTAACCCGAACCAAGAAGAAACGACGATGATAAGAATCGCAAAATGTGAGTGGGAATCAGTTTAGTTTGGCTTACATATCGATTTCGTGCGTATCCTCTGGGAACATGATGGTTTTGACCTCGCTCCCTCTTTCTCTCAGAGTTCTTGCGTACTGAAATGGCCGGTAACAACACGGAAAGAAGGTATATATAAGCAGAAGAGCGTTTTTCCGAGAGAGAAAAAAGCAGAAGAGCGTTTCATATTTGTTGGTAAGTTTGTTAGATAGATGTAAAATGCTAGAAATATGTCGAACAATGGACGCCCGTACCTGTAGGCCATTGGACATGGGTACCCGGAGATCTGCTCCTCCGAGAAGCATAAGCAAAGGTGCTTTCACCTGAAGAATCAGAATCAGTCGAGTTTACCCTAACATGTTTTTCATCATCCCGTTGCTCCAGTTCCGACAACTACAGGGCATCAAGGAACGAAGGAAGGACATACTTTTGAAATGTGGGCAATCGGTGATTTCTGGTGGAAGATGCGAAGATGATCAAGTGATGGTGATTCGGAGGCGAGACGCCTCACTTCAGTCCCGCAGGCCACGGCATAGCACCAGTCCGGGATGTCTGTGGTGCCAATCATCAGCGACAGGTTGCAGACAGGGTTTCGAGCAGCCGCCACAACAAATCTCTCAGGGGCCTGTAAAGTGACAAATTAACTGCGGGAAGAAGAGGAAAATGCAAGTATGAAGCAGTCTCATGGTTGCTAGGATGCTCACCTGGCCGATTAAATGGGTTGTCAAGAAGCCACCGTGCGAGATCCCGACAACTGCTACTTTTGATGCATCAACCAGTCCTTCCTTGATCACGTGGTCCAGCGCCGCAAGACAATCTTGGACATCCTGCTCAGAAATTTGATTTTGTTCACAAGGAGAGGGCAACCATCAACAACACAATTGGAGAATAGAGTACCCACCTGAGATCCAACCTTCCCAGGGAGTGATTGCAAAGCCTCCTCTCCGTAGCCCAGCGTACCTCTTTTTTATTTATATACCAAAGCATGATGATGGCACACTAGCACCCATCGGTCATCATTTATCAGAATTGCAGAGAAATTTTCAAGATAAAACTTACCTATAATTTGCAATAAGCAGGTTAAAACCAAGTGACGCGAGAAACGCCGATGATTTCGAGTAGCTTGATACAGATGCTGAGTGTGGGCCACCATGAAGGATTAAAACAGTTGGTTTCTGTGAACTATCCTCGCAGGACACAAAGATGGCCTCAAATGGAAGCCGACCACCTGAGGATAGGAAAAAGTATACATATAATCTAGTGAAGGATGGTATAATAATAGCTCACAACATTTGTTACATGCTGAAGCAATACCATCGGAGAGTTCATCAGAGGGTTTAGGAACCGGGATTCTGAGTATGCTCAACTTGTGATGAGACAACAAAGCCTTCACCTGCGGTACGCGAAAAACAGCAATGCATGTTTGAGTAAATTACTGAGCAAAGAAAATGTCCTCTACTTAGAAATTTGCAGCAGTCAGCAAAGGAACCTTGTTACTGGCAGCTGTCAGCGGACTCGTAACTTCGTCCCAAACCCACGCGCGTGTGCCATGATCCTCTGTTGACGCTCGACGGCCGTACCTTATCTGAGGAGGATCGATGGGACTACTTGACACTAGTACGATCGAAAGAGAAGCAGATATTGTCAGGGCCCAAAATAAGAAGATTATATGTGTAAACACACTGCCTGAATGCAAGTAGAGTTACCACTTACCAGAGAGGACATTGTTGCCATTTATTGCGAGGGTGCTCCATGAGTAATCTGAATCTTTTGGACTTATTCTGGTTACTTCCCCACTGCCAAATGAAACAAAAAAGTACACATGAAAAGTGATACTTTAAGGTCTGGAAAAGGTGCATATTGCCGGCAACTTTTATTTATTTACTACCTTAACACATCTATTGACAGTATCACTTCAGTACTTCTCCAAGTAGATGTTAATACCATCGTACAATGATCAGAAAGCCAAGGATCAGACAGCATGGATGAGCAGTATAGACCAGGAAAACATCCATATTGAGGGCACATTACAACAGGAACCTGGCATAATTCAAATATGGTTCAGAGCGCAGATCACAGTGAGATAAGCAGATTATATATGTGGCCATACCACATCGGTCACACTGAGTTGTTGGTCTGCTTTCCAATCAGCAGGCCAGTTGATTCGATGCAGCGAATCTGTGGCATTATGTGCTCCAGTATCTACTGCGCGTTTTGAAGATAGAAACACCAGGAGTTTTCCATCCTTGCTGTTGACAGAAAAGATGAGCATTATGTGCCCCCCACTATCTTCGGTGAAAAGCATCAGTTTGAAATCTTTCAAGAAGGTGCAAGAGTATTATTAATACAGGCATTACCTGAACCGTGGAAATAAAGCGCTGCTCATGCCTGGGGTTAAGTTGGTTGCTACTGAAGCAGATACTGATTTACTGCCACAGGAAGAAGAAAAGGGATGTATCATATCGCATAGCAGTTAAGGCTCACTTTCTCTTTCCATTTGAAAAAAAAAAGTAGTATGCAGACACTAAAAATTCCAGAGTTACAGCATGAGCTCACCCAACCGATGCGTTATCGGCAATTGGTTCTTCTTCAAAAGGGGAATGAATCGCATAGAGAGAACATGGCCTGTTAGAACAGTACTTGATGCCGAGTTTTCTAGCGGTGCTCTGAAACCCGTTGTGTTCTGACCATCCCACGAAGACCAAAAGCTTTCGATGGCCGCTTGAAGATGGCGGAGCCCAAACAACTTGACCAACACTCGTTGATTTTGCAATGCCTGTACCAGCACGTACTTCTCCACTGCATGCACGAAAGTTACATCAACTGATCAATACATGATTGGTTTAGTAAGCCGTACTGTTGGATTAAAGGGTTGGTAATTGACAAGTTCGTTAGAAGGTGCTAATTAAGAGACCTAGCAATATCAAGAACAAACAACGAGGGTCTCCCCTTTCTGGAGTAAGTTTCACCCCAGTCCTCTTCCCAATCCCCCTGTCCTCTCCAGCTATTACAGTCTTCCTCAGAAGAGCCTTCCTTTCTATATCCGGCATCGTCGAAAGCTGGTTTCGGTCGAGGTGGCTGTTCAGCGATGTACGCTATGAAGGTCTCTTCATGGTTCCAGGAAATCCCCTGAAACCTGCAGTATACCGACAACATAATGTCATATGTTACATATATATATAGGGGTGAAGAGGCTGGAAATGCAGACTTTATGCTGTACATTTACCACTCATCGGTATAAAGTGGACCATGGATAGACTGATCAACATGTATCTCTTTCTCCACATGTGATTGATTTACAATCTGAAGTCTCGTACGCGAACCTTTCTCCCCGTTCCGCACCACGAGAAGCTTTGACCCCGAAGGGGATGGAACGACAACCGACACTCCGGTCATTTCAATAGGGAAAGGAGACCAATGGCACTCGAGGGGCATGGTTTTATGTGTCACAATATGAGAATGCAAAATATATTTCCTCTTGTTGTTCGCCAGCAGGTCCGGTTGACTAATGGAAAACATCGCTGTGGATCTGTCTTCTGCAATAATGAAGCGAGGAACGCTTTAATCAGACCAGCTTTGATATAGCTCCTGATCAAGAAGAACTAGATGATGATTGTGGATGAGGTATACATATAGAAATATCAGTCGTCCTACCATTGTTGGTTTTGAAAAGCCAAGCACTTTCAATGCTTGGGACATTGGTGAATTCTTGCAGCAACTTGGACTGTGAAGCAAATTCTTCGGATGACATTGCATCCATTCCCAACGGATCTTCTTTCTTAAAAGCAGATTGAGAGTCTTGCATGTCTGACAATAGTGAGACAGTATACTGGGCTAACCTAAAAATCTGCAATTCAGGAAAATATGTTCAGCACACGGTATGAAGATCAGGTATATTTTCTTATTGATTGCGCTGACAAGAGAAGAAAATGAGAATGCTCACTTAAAACATCGGGACATATATGGTTAGGAGTGCAAATGCGTCAGCTGGACGGGCCAATTGACCCGTGCTAGTAAAATTGCTTGACAAAAATTCAAAATTCGATATACAATTAAACTGGGATGGAATTTAGACCAAGTGAAATCACTGGCCTTGCATCCCTAACTATGATCTGCAGTTCAAGCACCTACGAAGGCTAGAACAGAAGCACACCACGCAACCAAATATCATCTCAACTCTTGTGTGATCCAAGTTTCAGGTGCAGGCAGCCATGGAAAAACCTGGATGCACTAAGATCCCGAGCTAATATAGTTTCAGACACAAACAACAGTAGCTTCACTTGTTCTTCAGTCTTCACTAATTTCATTGACAGTCAAGACTCAACCCAGCAAAATTCAAGAGAAAATATGCTGGAAATCTGAAAAGGAGGACACTGGAAGCTGCTTTGATGCCTACCCCAAAAACAAGGAAAAAGGAGTTCTGCTGCTTACCTAGTAGTTCTGCTGCGTTTGCAGTGGATTAGCAATGGCAGGTCCAAGCAAGACTCCCGGCCGGTGAGCTCTAGAATGCCATCAGTTCCTTGGAAAGATACCTCTCATCCCATATTACCAGATGGCCTTAGAGATAACAACCTGGCAGCAATCATTTGGTCAGATGGCACCAAGTTCTGTTTCCTTCTCTTTTGTCAGCATGTCACCAAAGTCTTCAAAAGTAACAAAAATAAAAGGAATCTTGATCATGCATTGCATACCACCACTAGGCAATAAGACAAAGGGAATCAAACGATAATGTTGCTTCACATGTGCATACACCACTCACGACACCACCGAACAGCATCTTGTTGTCTTCTCTCTCAACTACTTTGTTCTCTTGTCATTTTTCTTTACATTAGTAGTGCAATTTATGATAACATAATCATGTCATTTTGCTAGACAATACTGAGAACCAGATGATCAGACGGACAAAATTATACGAGATGACCCGTTGCGCCAATTGATGCAGAGCATAACTGCAACCTAGAAGCTAAGCGGACTACTCGAAACATAAAAATGAAATTAAGCGAACTATTTCAAGGACGTTTCTTGTGAATGGTCTGCAAGTGATTATGTTCATAATGCGTCTGTCTCTACCTTGTATATTTATCAATGACAGATACAACCTATGAACAACACGCCTTATAAAGGATGACTTTCCTGAGTTGTATGCGAATAACTAACCCGTATCAGTTATGTTGTAATTGCACATTTGGATGCAGAATTATGCGATGTGCAATTACATCAATATTCATCAAAAATGAAGCAATGACTTCAGTCTATGACAACAGATTCGATAGTTGATGGAAGCACAGAATATTGAACTCGCAAAGTAACATGTATGGCTGCACGATTTGGGTGGAAAATTTGTTAATCTCTAATCAATTTCATTCTTCTTAATTGGAGAGTACTCCGTATGTGAGCTTACATCAACAAAAAATAGGGAAACGTGTGAATTTCGTACATACTGATGACAGCCTCATCATCATTGGAGGGGTGACTTTGTAAGACCGTCGATGGTCATGTCGTCGCTCTGAAGAAGGACCGTAGCCAGCCATCGTGAAGAACAACCTACACCGCACTGTTGGTGAGGCACCCCAAGTCCCCAACACTTGTTGCGCCATTGTTGAAGGCATAAGCAGGTGGCTAGGTATTCAACGACGCTGTCGGGAGATGGCGATGGAGCAGCTAAAGCATGCCCAGATCGATGAGCTGCTCAACAAGAAGGCCCCCATGGCCGCCGCCTTGAGGGAGGCCGTCGGCGCTGCATTCCGACACGATGGGGAATTTGTGCCTAACGAATAACGAAGAGCACTGATTGTGTGATAAGCTCGCGATATTTTACATCTCCATCTCCTTTTGTCCTGGGCATTTCAACGAACAGGCTATGGGCGCTCGGAAATCTCGTCTGCTCGCCGCCATTGGTGCCCTGCTCTCGGAGTAGAACGGGCATGTTGCTAGCCCTTGACCGCAGCCACGACTAGGCGAGGCCGCGCGGCGGCGCATCGGGGAACCGGCCAGCAGCCACGGAAGGAAGAAGCTCGGGCGGCGCCCATGGTGGCTCGGTCTGCTCGTGCTCGGCACCGCACCGGCTCGTCGAGGAGCTCCCCCGCAGCGTTGAGGTCATCCCCAAGTAGCCGCACAGCCCGCCGCCAAGCAGCCGCAGTGGCCGAAACACGGGCGTAATCTCCCCACCACAGGTGCGTACACCAATGGACTCACCAGGTCTCCGCTCCTCAAGCTTGCGAGCCGCCGCTGCTTTTCTTTCACGGCCGTTCCGCCGGGTGGCGCCAATGGTGATCTTCTGCAGCTGTGGCCGACGGGCGCAGCGGCGACTTGACGGCGGTTCGTGCGGGTGCGGCGGGACGCGCGTCGCCCGTGGCTCGTCGGGGCAGCTCGCGTGGCGGCTGGCGGAGCAGCTTGGCGCGAAAGGCCAACGAACTCGCAAAGTGTTCTTTACCGGAGCCGGGAGCTTCCGGATATCTTTCCACCAATGAGGTGCTGCCACATATGAAGTTACGGGACCATGTGCATGCGTATATGAAAGTATTCAATGCAAAAAGTCTCTTGTATTTCTGATTTTAGTCTGATCAGTATCAGAATGGTGTAGTACCTTTTAACATGAAGAGTATGCATGCATGCATGCACAATCTCTCCTCTCTCTCACCATAAATCCATCCATTTTATCTTTGTTTAAAATTTTATATGGACAATATCTCTAACACTAATTTTCTATTATTGAAATTTTTATATATTCAAATTCCTGAACATGTGATTTGTAGAACAAGACCAATTTTGAATATATTTAAACAAGTTTAAGTTTTCTATTTCAATCATATCAAAATCTAAATTTCACTTATTTCAAATTTACTTATTTGGAATAATTGGAATCGATTTTGAAACTAGTGAAATTAATTTTTGAAATAAGTGAAACCAGTTTATAGAAACTAGTTTGTTCAAACATGTCAAACTGATTATTTGAAAACATTTTGGTAATGAATGAAATAAGTTTTCTGAAATAAATGGAACCAAACTTTTAAGATGAGTGAAATCCTTTTAAATACACATGCCACATTTTTTTGGTGTGAAATACGTGAAACTAGTTATATCAAAATTTTGAAACTAGTTATTTCAAACACGTGGAACTGATCATTTCAAAACTTTTTTGAAATGAGCAAAATATGTTTTATGAACGAGTGAAATTGTTTTTGGAAATAATTGAAATATGCCTTTTGAAATAATTGAAATCAGTAAATCAAAATGACCGAAATCAAGTTTATTTGGCAAAACCTATGGAATTCGTCTCTTAGGGATTGAAATAAGTTTCTTTGAAATGAGTGAATTTATATTCTGAAATGAGACAAGTGAGTTTTATGCAACAATTAGGCCCATTTTGAACCATTTTGAAAATATCTTTTCAAAGCGAAACAATTTTATGTTTTGTGAAGGTCATTTCAAAGATAACTGAAATATATAAAATAAAAAGTATTTCAAATATATCTAGGATAGATCTTGTTCTAAAGATCTTGTCACCACGATTCCAAATATATAAAAAATTTCAAAAATGAACATTTCATTTAACAGATATCAATCACTCAAAATTTAAGGATGAAATTAAGTACATGTCATTTGCATGGAGACAGAATGCATGCACCGTCCGTCTCCCAATTCTAACCCCCCCTCTCTCTCTCTTCTGCAAAAAGTTGCTAGTCACTGTTTTGTGTCAGATCGTATTACGAAGTATAGTTGCTGGATGAATTATTGTGTTATACCGGGTCAGGCTGCACGGATCTTGATGAAACCGATGGACAGTGGATCCAACACCGGTACATCCCGGCTCCGGTAAAATTACTTATTCGCCAACGAACTGCTCTGTTGCGGCGAACCAGCACCTCCACGAGAAGATGTGCTCATAGAAAGAGAGATATTTCTGTTTTCCTTTTACTTTGGCCAGTAATACGAGATGTTGGAACGGTAATCTAACCATCCCTCGACCTTGAGAAGAGAAACAGAACAATGTGGAGAAAAAGGTGGTCTGATGATTGAGAGTCTTCAGATGTCTGGCTTTGAAGTGTTTCCCATTACATATTGTGTGGTGATGGTGCATGCACAAGTTTAGATGAGATCGAGGTGGCGCCGATCAATATTAGAAGCCGGTGCAGGAAAGGGCCTACAAGTGGCGTGCTAGAGTGGCATGATCAAGCTAATCACACTTGGATTGATCACTTTCGTCGTGAATAGGCCAACAATGTGATCCCTATCAATGATGGTGCTTAAGAGGACAAGTGACATTGTAGATTTGTTGACAGGAACATGAGTGTATTTATTTCTCCATTGCGGTCGATACATGCGGAGTGCGGCTTCATGCAGATGGGGGAAGGAGCCTAGAGCATCCTCTCCAAGTGAACGAAGTGGAAGCTCACCCGCGTAATGGTGGCTAGGCAGCACTCGTGAGCACTACCACCGACGGGGCAAGGAGGAATGTGACACAGTGGTGGAGTGTGAGCGGCTATTAACGAAGGGGTGGTCAGAGAGGGGGTGAATGGTACTTTGGGTGGTGATGGGAGTGGAGTGGGGAGTAATGGTCGATACATCCTATCTCATGTGCTTCTCAACACATGCAGGCGAGTGTCACACATGGCTCGTTAGAGCCCAGCTCTAGGAAAATGGCTGATTCGATCGTTTTCCTTAGCTAGATCCAGGGCTACTTTAAGGTTTGCACGGGTAATCAATTTGGTGCATCCCAGGCTACCAAACAGGCCGAATTTGCATCCCCAGATGATGTATATATGGGTTGCATGCGACCTACCAATTCCCTTAGAGCATTTCCAATAGATGATGCAAATTTGGAGATGTAAAACTAGAAGGTGTAAAATCTACATCACCAAAAAGTGCATTTTACATTTCCAAGAAAGAGGCAACTCTAATAAATGATGTATATTGATGACGTACACTACAAGAAATATGTCAACTAGTGACCTTCTGTCAGTGACCCTGGAAGAATTGGTCATAGATCTATGACCATTTGAGACCAATTGGTCAAAAGTTGTTCGGGGGGCTCCAAACCTAAACCATTGCGACCATTTTGGTCAGAAAGGTCGGAATTTCCTTACACGAAATGGTCACAAAGCAAACAGTGCTGGTCCGCTGCCTTATTTCTAGTTGTTAACGACCAATATAGATGGTCATAGCCTTGTAGATTGTGGTGGGTTGTGATGACTAGGCGCCATCTCATCAGTTTTGCCTATGTGTCATGTCCATGTGTTAATTTTTGCCCTAGGTTGTGAAGCAACCTATATTTTTGTTATTCCAAAAATTCCCAAAAAATTCCCATAAATTGTTTGGATCATATCTTCATCAAATATGTCAAAAACCTTCCTTGCCTAGTTCAAAAATAACTAAACAATATTCATTTTTCTATTCTGTTCAGAGCAGCATTTTGTGAAGGAAGTGTTATTTATATATTCTTGATTTCCCTAAAAATTTGTGAAGACATTTTTCTTAGTATATGATCATCCTCAGCCAAAACCCACGCCCATTGGCCATGTGCATTTCCCGTACCGCTAATCAAACACTTGGCTGCTAATTCATGTTTGAGCATAGTTCGGTCTCCTCATGAGAATCTTATGTTATAATTTTCTTCCTAGCACCTACCTGGGGAGTCCCCAACCCACTAGACATGCCTAGGCCGCCCAGAACGCATGGCAACGCCACGGTCACGCGGTGACCACACGGCGGCATGCGAGCGTATGCGCTCTAGAGTTGGGGCCCTCAGCCACCGTCCAAACCTCGATGTCTCGCCATCAAACCATGTATTTCTGATTAAATAGATACTTATTTACTTAGAAATGATTTTTGGAAAAAATAAAGAGCAAACTATGAGGCACCTGCAGTTCAAATTTGACCCGCTTCCAGCTGAATCGACGGGAATTTGTCTTTTTCACCAGAGGTGGATCAAAATTTTTGACACCCAACCATTTGGTCAATTGTGCATTATATATGGCCTAGTATTTTATAAAATTGATTAGGTCCAATTTTGCAACAAATATATAGTAGGTCCTTCACAAAAAAAACTCATTTCGGGCACTCAGGAAATGGAAAATGAATTTTTCGTCCAAAGAAAATGAAAAGTTCCTTAGGCAACATTGTTTGTCATTCCAATATGCACCGTTGTGCACGATATGAGGTCATTTGAACAAACTATGCCATGAATGTGGCCATAAGATTGATAATTTGGCTTGAAAGCCATGGATCTTCACACACGATAGCTCATTTCTGAGAACACTTTTTAAAAATAATTACAGTATTACAAGTTTATTATTTTTCCTGGAAACTTGGCCACATATAATGACATAATGCGAAGGTTTTCCAATTTTTTGATTTTTTTTGAATTTTTTATGCCCGTTTCAAAATGCGGTCAAAACGGCGGGCTTGACCGTTCCTAGCTAGTGGTTGAATCTTGGAATTTTTTTTGATGTTTCTCTGATTAAATAGATACTTATGTACCTAGAAATGTTTTTTGGAAAAAATAAAGAGATAACTACAAGGCAGCTATAGTTCAAATTTGACCCGCTTCCAGCTGAGTCGGCGGGAATTTGTCTTTTTCATGAGAGGTGGATCAAAACTTTTTACACCCAACAATTTGGTCAATTGTGGTTTAAATATGCCCTAATATTTTAGAAAATTGATTTGGTACAATTTTCCAACAAATATATGGTAGGTCCTTCACAAAAAAAACTCATTTCGGGCACTCGGAAAATGGAAAATGAATTTTTCGTCCAAAGAAAATGAAAAGTTCCTTAGGCAACATTGTTTGGCATTCCAGGATGCACCGTTGTGCACGATATGAGGTCATTTGAACAAACTATGCCATGAATGTGGCCATAAGATTGATCATTTGGCTTGAAAGCCATGAATCTTCACACATGATAGCTCATTTCTGAGAACACTTTTTTAAAATAATTGCCGTATTACAAGTTTATTATTTTTCCTGAAAACTTGGCCACATATAATGACACAATGTGAAGGTTTTCCATTTTTTTGATTTTTTTGAATTTTTTATGCCCGTTTCAAAATGCGGTCAAAACGGCGGGCTTGACCGTTCCTAGCTAGTGGTTGAATCTTGGAATTTTTTTTGATGTTTCTCTGATTAAATAGATATTTATGTACCTAGAAATGTTTTTTGGTAAAAATAAATAGATAACTACGAGGCAGCTATAGTTCAAATTTGACCCGCTCCCAACTGAATCGGCGGGAATTTGTCTTTTTCATGAGAGGTGGATCAAAACTTTTTACACCCAACCATTTGGTCAATTGTGGTTTAAATATGTCCTAGTATTTTAGAAAATTGATTTGGTACAATTGTGCAACAATTTTTTGGTAGACCCTTCACAAAAAAACTCATTCTGGGCACTCGAATAATGATTAAAAATAGCTACAAAGATAAAAAATTGCATGCAAACTGGCTATCATCCATAAAATATGGTCTAAATTGATAGAAAATTTTAGTTGCGCCATTTTGCAAAATACTTTTGATAGCTACTTCACAAAACCCTCCTAGTTTTAGTACTTAGAAAATATTCTAAATCATAATTTTTCTGAACCAATCAGAGCTCTTCACACGGATCACCCCCCTTAGCCGATCTGGACCGTCCACATCCGACGGAACCAACGTCTCTCAGGTCCCCTCTCAACCCAACCCAACCCAAACCCTAGCAGCCCCCCTCTCCCACATCGTCGCCGCCACCCACCCCGATCCCATCCCTCCCCTCGTCTCCCTCCCAAGCCCAACCCACTTCCTCTACCCTCTTCCTCGATCCCGTGGCCGCCCGCCTCATCTCCACCGGCTGGGCTTCCCAAATGGCGACCTCGCTGCCCTTCTCCCAGATGCATTGCCGCCAGACTCCGCGCGCCCAAGGACGGACCAATCCCAAATCCTCGAACCCTACCGCCGCCCGTCCTCCGGCCGGATCCCTCCATGTGGCCGCCTGACGACGGTGAGGACGACGGCTCGGGCTGGCGACATGACGCGCCTCTTCATGGGCGTGCGCAAGCCGCTCGTCGGCTTTGACCCCGCCTCCGAGTCCCAGGTGCGCCCGCCCGCCCGCCTCGACGCGGTTCCCGCTGCCACGCCCCCCTTTTCATTTCAGTTCCGTGCTGGTTTGACCCGATTCGGCTCGTCTCACCGTGTGAGGTCCCCGCGTCTGGCAGTACCAGTCCGAGATGGTGCGGCGCGGCGGCGCCGACGCCGGCGGGCACGGTGCGGCAGGGTGCACCCACGTCGTCGTCTTCGGCCTCGTCTACGTGAGTTCCCACTTCCTCTGCTCTTCCGGGGGGTTTCGTTGGGGGCATTTCTCGTTGACTTGGTTCAGTGGTGTTTGTTCTGTTTGTTCTTCAATTGAAATGCGTGCAGGATGATCCAGTGTGCGTGGCGGCGCGGGAGGGCGGGAAGAAGGTCGTAAGTGAGCTGTGGGTGGACGATAGCCTGGATGCCGGAGTGATTGCCGATGCCGATCAGGTCAGTTCTGCTACTGTACTAAATTTACCTGAACTAAGATGTGTGTTCTGAATAAGTTCACCAAGCCATTGTCTTAACTGAATAAGTTGCGCTACCGATCTCTGGGTGTGCATCCATCTCTGCTGCTCTCTTCGATTTCGGGAATAGATGCTAGTTTGTTTTACTCTGTACACTCTGGATGTCTAATATGCGTTGTGGAGAAGGACTATTGTTATGTTTTTGAGGAAATAGCGTGCATGCTACTAATTGCAGTGCCGTTTAGCAATTTTGTATCTCTTCTCGTTGGAGCAAATTGCACGTTCTGCTTGCATCGCTTGCTCCTTGCTGGTTCAGGTCTCATCAAATAAAAAGGGAAGTCAGCGGTGTTGTTTCTATGTACCATGCCAGCCAAGCTTACAATCTGTTTTTAAGACTAATATAACAGGGAGGCTAAGCTTAAAATATGTATCATCGACTTTCTCTTTGAGTAGAACTGAACTAGGACTTGGTATTTGCATCTCAACTATATTGTACCCAATGTGGCTTGCTCTGCTTTGAGTTGGTTCGAATTTGAATGGTTCGTCGTGTGTAGGTGTGATCTAAATTCTGAATGGGTCTTTTGGCAGGTACGTGGAGGCCGGGAGCGCCAAGGCGCACCTCACGGACGTGGACGTTGATCATGGTGTACCAGCTTTGCAAGGGCGTTGCTTTTTGCCACGGACGCAGTGTCTGGCACCATGACCTCGAGCTACACAACCTGCAAATTGGTGAATGGGTTGGTATCCTCTGGTTTGATCCCAGAAAGCGGAAGTGTTCTGTTCTCTTTATCAACCAAAGGCACTTTCTTCTCTCATGGATGGATGGGACTCCATCAATTTAGTATCAGTTTAGGTGTTAGTATGCTGTTGATGCTTGTGTTGATGCCATCTTTTTTGTCTTGTCATGTGCTGATATTAACTGGCAGCATCAGCTCCCATGATTGCTTGCTTGCTTACTCTATAACTTGTACTGCTAAAACATGTTATCCATGTTTGCTTGATTGCTTGATTGCTCCCATGATTGCTTGATTGCTTGCTTGCTTGCTTGCTTACTCTATACTCCATGATGTTGTATCATTTGCAAATACTCCTGGACATCAGCTCCCATGATGTTGCATTAGCTATAACCTGTACTACTAAAAGAGGAGTATAAACTGGAGTAATTTTTTCAGCCATTATCTTTGTTTTCTTTTGGGCGGATGCTCTCCACTGGAGTACGGCTGGGTACTGCATCTCTTTTTGCTTTCCTTTTTCAGACAGTGCTTGAACATTTTTATAAAAGGTGAATTGGAATACTACTGGACAGCAGTACATGGAGTATAGCTGTAACTTCTTGCAGTATAGCTATAGCAGTCCATTAGGAGTAATTTTGCATCAGTAGCATTAGGAGTAACTTCTTGCAGAAACTCTTTGACACAAATATTGTCATGCATCAGTAGCATGTTTGCTTGTTTCGGAGCAGCGATTAATTAGTTGTAATGTTTTTCTTGTCTGAGAAACATGTCGAGCTGCTTTCCAACCCTGTGGAATGTTGCAATCAAATATTCTCTGATGTCCTTGCTTTTTCAGCTTTGCAATCTTATTCTGGAAAATTATTTCAATCTGAAATTCTTAGTTTCAGAATATATATTCAAATTTATTAATTCCCTGGTTACTACTATACAGGGGATGTTACTGTTAAGTGCACTTATTGGGAATGCCATGTTACACTGACACAACTTATTAGTTTGGTCCTTGTCTGATTTAGTTGTTGCATCTTATCTTCATCTCCCTGCCTCCCTCTGATTCCTTGTGTGTTTTCTTTGGGTGCAGGTTGCTTTGATCTGTACAAGCTGCTGCTGCTGCAGGTGGACAAGGAAGCCCTCATGGTTGCTGCTGCACTATAGTCTGCTTTTCATTTTTTGAACAAGATGTATTAATGTTAAGTTGACATTACTGTTGCCTTGAGCTACATACACTTACTAACATAGATCCTGGTATCCTGTTGTTTACTGTAAGACTTGTTGTTTAGCAAGGCTTGAGTAATTTAGTGTACTGCATCTTTAGTTTTAATTGAAATTTTTATCATGCTACTGTGACATCTACTGAAAATTTCGAACAAATGAAAGGAGTACTGCAGTTACAAATGGAGCCTACAAATTCTGTACATCTACTGTACTCATTTTTAGTTATCTGTAGTTACAAAGCATCAATTGTAAGAGTGTAACTAAACATATCTTCTTATCCTCTTTGATTTTACTCATACACATGCTTATGATCCTGTTAACAACATAGCGTTTGTAATATGATCCTGTTTGTAATATGATTACAATAGCAGAGTTGACAACAGAGCATTTGTAATGCGGCCTCGTTGCTGTTCTCTTTTTCATGTGCAGTGCTACTGTTATGTGTGTGATGCTCCAGCTCCATGCAAGCATTGGGGCAAAGGGCTCTGTCAAGCAGGTCTCCTGGTAAGCGTTTCGTTTCCGCTCCGTCCCCCATCCGCCTCTGTCTGTTCGTTCAAACTGGTGGTGCTGCGAGATGGGTTTGCTTGTGGATTCTTGTTTTGGTAGTAGTTTGCTTTGCTATGAGTAAAATGATGGTACTTTGCTTGCCATGTCTGATTCTTGTTTTGGTAGTAGTTTGCTTTGCTTATCCAGTAGTATCGGTCAATTGGCCAGCCTGGAGCAGCTTGCTGTTGTACATGATGGTGTTAATTGTGAAAATGCCAAGTTGTTCTTGCGTGAATGCATTCTTTAAATGAGATGATGTGCTAGAGACTTGCTACTTACTATAAACAAGATGGTGTTTACTGTATTGTCTTTCATGCACATTTGGTGTATTATCTTCTGACCTGCTGGTGTCATATGTATTGTACACATAGAAGGTGAACTATCTTCACTGAAATTCAAGAACTATCTTCACTGTTTTTCCCTGCTGCATTGCCTCACCCGTTCTCCTTCTATCTTAGTCTTGATATAACTCTGCAGTTTACTTGAATCTGTAGTTACTTTCAAAAGTATATGCAAAGTGTGTGTGTGTGTGTGTGTATCCAGTGAGCAAATTTGTAGTAATTACTAAGTATACTATCTGCTTTCTTTTAGTGGATATCTGTGTAGTTACTTCACTGTTTTGACATATAGTTTGTTCTCTTTGAATGTGCAGGTAGTATACTGTGCTGGTGATGTTTTTTCGTTGCTGGGATCATTTGAACATGGATGTCATGTGTTATGTGATCTGAGCCATATGGCATATTGTAAAAACTTTATGTATGATGTTTTTTCGTTGCCGAGATCATGTGAAGATGTACGTTTGAAATGCTGCTTTGACACAAACTTGTATTCCTGTGTACATCCTGCTTTGACAGCAAAATTATGAAAATTTCTCAACAATATATATTGGTTAAATATCTGTTTTCCAATTTTCTATGCTTAAAGTTGTACTATGATGTTGTTGTGGAATTGTTTATTTTATTTAAAATAGCGAAATAATAATAATTCTGCCAAAAGTAAAAAAAACAAAATGAAAAGGCCAGCAAAAACAAAATGGAAAGGCTAACAAAAATAGAAATTTACTAGAAAAAGGAAAGGGCCCAGAAGAGAAAAAGGCCGTAAAATTTGGCTTAGCCCATTTAGTTGACCATGAAAAAAACACAAATAGGCTGAATTGTTGGGCTCGGCCCATGTAAAACACCGAATCGGACCGGGCTGAATCTTATCAGTGACCTTTTCAATTGGTCGCAGTTTTGCCACGTCGGATCCGACGTAGCCTGGGCAGACAGCCAGTGACCAAAACAAAAGGTCATGGGTTCAACGACCTTCTGTTTTGGTCGTAAACGTCTACGACCTTCTCACAGAGAAGGTCGTGAATGTGAGTTTACGACCGCCAGCTTTTGACCTTCTGTTTTTTGTCACAAAAAGGTCGCAAATGAAAAACAATGACCTTACAGTGACCAATAGCCAAGGTCACAAGTTGACATATTTCTTGTAGTGGTAAAAGTACAACTTAAATAGATGGTGTATATTTGGTGATGTAAACCTCCTACTCCAACAAATAATTTTGTCGAACACATTGTGTGCAGGTGGAAGAAACCGGCTGGCGACTGGTCTGAGCGTTGATGGGCAGCACAAAGCCTAGTTGGGGTGGGCGGCGGCTGCTTCAACAGCCTTTGGACGGCCACACGGCTGCGGAGGACTCCGCTCGCGGTGACGCGATGATGGCGACAACAAACGGGAAGCCGCCGGCCTAGCGGATTGTGGTGGTCGTGCGGCTGTCGTACAAGCTTTGGCGGTGGACAACGGCTACCAGGGAAGGCGGCCGTGAGCTGCTACGACGATTATGGTCGCTGGAGCTCCGACAAACCTCCAAATCGGCCGCGCAATCATTGGTGGGCCAGACTAAAATTGACGGGTCGGCGGTGGCTAGGGCGGCATGGCTGGCAGGTGGGGATAGCCATAGGGTCGCGGCGAGATCAGGGATGGACGTACGAGTGGCAGCGGCGGCATTTACGAGAACAAATCGCCAGCAGCGGAGGCGGGCGGTCGTCAGCGGGGCGGACTCAAATCAGGGGGTCATCGGCATCTGGGGAGCGCGGCTAGTAGTGGGGATGGGCGGCGGGGTCGGGGATGGACGGATGAGAGGCTGAGGCGACGTTTTCGCGCCGAAATTGTCGGCGACGTAGGCAGGCGGAAGTGAAATGTAGACGGTTGGGCGGTTGGCACGCAGTCACAAGTTTTACATCTCCCGGAGGTGGAGATGCAAATTTGCATCTTCAGGTGTTGTATTTTACATCTCCTGCTCGTGGATATGTAATTTTTTTTGCATCTACATCATCTGCTGGAGGTGGGTTTTCGGGCCTCGGAGATGTATAACTTAGTTATTTTTGCATCTACATCATCTATTGGAGATGCTTTTAGGATGCAATGTCCATAACAATGAAACAAACAATGGGGAGGTGGCAAGCATAAATTATTGAACTTCTGGGAGGGCCAAGCATTTTTTTTTTGCTTTAATATGAACTTTTGGGGGGTATGTGTGTTTTTCTCAAAATTGGGGGGCATGGTCCCTCCTCCGTGGCTCCATCCACAAGGTTGCCTCCAATAGGCCCTGTTCGTTGTGAATGAGAAACAATTTTTAAAAAATGAGTTAATTATTATAGTTTTGTTTTTCCTTTAAATAATACTAGCATTTTTTAAAGATCTTCCAAACTTTTGATTTGGTTATTCTTCTTACGTGCAATACGGTTAGTTTTACCTTACTCTTTAAACTGGACATAGATGGAGTCAGATGTTGGAGAAAATTGCGGGACTGTGGGTACATGCCATACTTCTGACATTTCTGATAGATGACTGCCCATCGTTCATCACGACATCACTTTGAATAGTTCCTGCTTGTATCCGACTTTGCGCCATGGTTGTGTGATGTTGGAACCACAAAGTTGCTTGGCTCTGCTTCGATAAACCAGACTTCTGTGGCAGGATCGTATGTCTACATGGCATTGCACTGATGATGTTCTTAGGTTAGGTGACAACGAGTAGAGATATCTAGTACGTAGTGTTGATTTAGTAGGCAATGGACCGTTTAACTATGCTATGCATGATGTTTGTGTGTTACTTATAGGTCAAATTATGGAATGAACTAGTTTAAATGTGTGTTTCAAATGAATTAATTTTTTTGGAGATTTGCTAGATGAGTAAATGTTAACCCCTTCAAAATTTGGGAAATGGAATAGGAGGAAGGTTTTAAACTTTTAGGATATAATGGATCTGCTAGAGATGACTTAACAACAATATCCTTGAGATATTTTGTTTTATCGCAAATCTCTCCGCCGGATATTTAAGAGCACTTGAATAGACGCGAATGTATATATATCACCGATGTGTAGAGGATGATACATTAATGGTGTAGAGGAGGCATGGTTTTTTACTGGTCCTCAAAATAAATCAACGAACATTTTCTTTGACCCGATGTTTATTATGTGTGCTAGTGTTTGAAATGGTAGTCATTATACACCTAAGGTCAAATATGTAAAAACCGAACAACAAAAAACGTAGGAAAGTTTAGTATAAATTAACTTTGTTTTTCTTCGCGCCAGTGTTATCCTGAAAACACTAAGGTCCCGGAAAATTAGGCTCTATGATACATCGGTCTTTGGAGAGCGAGTGGGCTCATTTTGTCAATGCGCAATCGAGATGGGCTGGATGGTTGGCCAATGTTGCTTGCGTATGTGTCTTCGTGTGTTGTGTTTACCAGAATGTCCAAGTCATTAAAGTATTTGTGTTGATGATTTGAGGCGTTTTTCATACTCAAAATATTTTTGTTCTGATATATTTTAGTTTTCCTATTGTCAATAAATAATTGCGCGAAGTACATCTTAGAGCAAGTACAAACATTTTTAAGTTACATCTTACAAACTTTGTTCCTACAATAGTTTGGTTGGAGATGGAAGATAGTGTTGTGACTCAAGTTTTTGCCACTACCTCACGCCAACAAGCAGTCTAGAATGGTCACTTTTTAGGTCTGTGCATGTGTACTTTTGATATGGCTATGACTATATTTATTTCTGTTCTAATCTAACCCAAGAGTTAATTACTTTTCTATAATTGCATGTGTATCGAAAACATCATATTATTATGGTTATTTGTTACTATTTAGGTGAATGGTGTTTTTGCAAAACATATATCGCATGCTTAAGGTTAGGTATTAGGTTTATAGATAGTTGGCATTGTTGAGTTGATACTCTGAAGTGACTAAAATTGACAATGACAAACCAATTTAACATAATTGGCTATCTACACCTTACTATGTAATGTAAGGATAGTCAGATGCACTTTTTTTATACCTTCCGCTGTTACATTATGCTACACGTGCTAGATATTTTTCAACTAGTTCTACTATTTATGCCTACAGTATATTTGCATTGTTTTTTTTATCATGGTACATTTGCCTTGACATGATCTCATTGATGCATATTTCCAATTGATAATAGATTTCGCACCTACTTGCATTCTTATGCACCATGTTGTTAACTTGTGGGAGAATCAGAAAAAAAATTCTAACATGAAACGATGTATATTTCTTCAGAAATTAGCGGTTCATGTTGTTTATATATCTAACTTAACTACCTTTTCAGTCTGAGAGAATGCTTTCGTGCGAGACATACCCTAGACATGCTGGAAGAAATGAAGTTAGCTTGCTATATGGTCATACTTGACAACAACACGAATACAATGTTGGGTTGATTGGCGAGGCATATCTATTGGCTCTTTGCACGTGTCAATTAAAACCTGGAATGTTGACTCCCGCATGAGTGTTACAGGAAGTACCAGTACTTATGGATCCATAGTTGAAAGAAAACTACTCACAGACAATCATGGTGGTCTTCAAGTTGACAGAGACGGCCACCATGAAGAATTTCCCCTTCGTCGGAGCTCCGAAAAAGGCCTCCAGATTGGATTGTCACGAAATAGAGTTGTGCGGCATTGAAAAAATAGGCTCTTAATTCAAACGGGTTTTCAAGAGTATATAAAGGCGTAGGCGTTGTTGACAGGCGGTGGATCGGGGCACGAGGGCCCCACACGGTCCCACCATGCGCCCCTGGCCGTGTGGGGGCTGTATGCCACCCGCTAGCCTATGTCAGTTGCCATCGGTAGCTTCCGAATGCAAAACTTCTGCTGATTTATATTTGGATTTTTTAAGCCTGATAAAATTGGTTTTCCTGAAAATAAAAAAAAATGTAAAAAACAACAATTGACATTGTACATTTCTACTCCTAGTATAGCAGTTGGTGAATAGTCCGCCGGTTATTTTTCGCTGGTTTTATTTCGCCTCACCACTTTCGTTGGTTTTATTTCGCTGATTTTATTTCGTCTCTCTCCCACCTGCCTTTTCGCTTCACCACCCACATAAACCCATCAGATTAGTTACCATATAAAAATAAATCACAATCAATCAAGTATTGATGATCAGATTAGTTACCATATAAAAAATAAATCGCAATCAATCAAGTATTGATGGGATATTTCCTTATATTGATGTGATTTTCCCTTTCTTATCATCAATCATCTCTACTGCCTAAAAAATGCGTAGCTTTCCTTTTCCTGCCAACCGACCGCGTCCGTCTCCCTACATCCGCCCTCGTTGCTCGCCCCCGCATGCGAAAAAACCCTCTCGTTTGACCTCCCCAAACCCCTTACGATGGAAAAACCCAGCCGTCGCTTCCCTCCTCTCGACCGCTCCATACGTCCGGATCGCGCCCCATCCCCATCCTCCTCTCACGCCACGGCGGCCGATGGACTGCCGCCACCACCCTCCTACTCTCTCGCCGCCGTCCTCCCCGCTCGCCGCCGCCGCCGTCGCCACCAATCCCGGCGAAGGCGCCGTTGCTGCTATGTCGCCTCCTTTCCCCATCTAAGCCTGACCATGGCAACGGCGCCCTCTCATGTGTCCCGCGGTGAGGTTTGGGGAGGCGCGGCCACAATCCAGTAGGGATCTCATCACGGACCCGTCCGCTGGGATGGGTGTTGCCTCCGTTGCGAATGGGATCGAAGGGAGGGACTACTTCGTCATCAAGGTCGGCGAGGCAACGGCCGATTGGGAGCCTGGTTGTGAACATGGGAGTTCGTCCCCATGGAGGCGGCGGCCGTGGAGATTGGATGTGAAGCAACCCCACTTGCCGGTGGTGGAGGCTTGCCGTCCATGTGATCCTTTCTTCTCCCGGTATCCCCATTCCTTGCCTCCCATTACAAAAGCGAGCATGAATGAGAGCAGGGGCTGATTTTCATCAATTCATTTCTCATATTTTTAGTTGCTTTTTTGAGATTATACAAGATGCGCCCGATCTGTTTTGTCAAATTACTTGGATCGTCTTATGGAATTGACAGCCATCGTATTTTTCACCTCATGTTATTTCTTAATCCTTGTCCCACTAGGCATCCACTACATGTTTGGTAATGACGTGATGTTGAGGCGGCTAGGAGAAGCTCAACAGCCAGATCAAGGGCTATCGAGATGGATCTGGGAGCCAAGCAGTAGTTCTTCTGTTAAATATTGGTTATTATCTTTTCTATTGTTACGATTGTGGGATGGTTGATTTTGACTCGGTGTAACATTTGCATTTGTTTCCCCAGCTTGTTGGCGTAGATGCGTGGCACTGCGGCAACTAATCAAGAGAGGCAGTGCACATCGAGCTACGCTGAATGTAGTGCACATAGGTAGGTCAACATATTTTGTAGCTCTTTCAGATGTAAAAGCATATGTTGCATAAGAAATTATTGTCTTCCAAGCATACTCACATTTCACTAACAAATAGGGGGAGGTCCAGACTTCAGAGCAATGATAAAAAGGTATGTTCCTCACTCTTTTGTTGGAATTTTAGTTCCAAGTTAACATGATTTCTTATCCGCTTCATAAGTCATTCATTTGCTTAATTAGGTGATAAGTAGAGCAAAAAAAAATTTGATCATGTTATTGTGGGGTTTGTTTAAACTCCAGGATAAGGAATTCTGGTTTAAGAAAAAAGACTTTTGACTTCTTTAATTACAAATTGATTGCAACATCGTGTTAGTATGTGATTTCTCACATCTTGTTATAATATTTGTGAAGACGTGCATTGCACGTGGACTTGAAGCGGGCTCGTGGCCCTGGCGCCGGACGGCGCCGACGCTGACCCGGCCACCTCCTCCGTGTATTCTTGGAGCTGTGGCTGGCGATTTACATGAAATTAATTCTCTCGTTACGGTGGCAAATATAATACACATAATACATATTGTTATGCACTAAGCGTGTGTGTGAAATAGATGGATTATGGTCCCGTACCCAATAAGATGGATATGTGTGTGTGTTAGAGAGAGGGAGAGGGGGAGAGAGAGTGAGGAAGAGGGAGGGAGAGTGTGTGTGAGAGGATTTGATGGTAAAAAAGGTCGCCAATGTCGTAATATTGAACTCTTAAAGTTAATGTGGCCCCGTTGCAACGCACGGGCGTTCTTCTAGTTGAATTAATAGGTTAGTTTAGAAAAAATCATAAAAATTGGTGCCAAAAAAATATGTAAAAGTGATATAAACATGGCATGAAACAAGCTAAAAATGCAGTTACATTTGAGATATATCACGGTACTCCTCGAGGGAGGTCGCCGGTTCATTATTAGATGTCATTGATTTAGAGGAGGGGGGGGCTGTCTGGCCTTCTAGCATTCATATGGAGTCAAGTACACTGGTGGGGGAGGGGGTTTGACCCAGGATCAATCGATATCCCCTCAGTGTTCATAGTCAGGCCCGTCGAGAAGGGTGTGCGAGCGGTGCGATCGCATAGGGCCCCCAAAATTGTAGGGGGCCCGATCGAAGGAAAAAACCATGATACGATCAGGTTCATGCGCTGGATGGCTGGCTTTTTAGGAGAATCCTATATGACTCCCGCAGGCGTCATAGAGGCGAGGCTTCGCTGAAGGAATCCCACCCGACGCCCCAGTTTGGGCCGGCCCATGGTCGCCTTCACTGTGTTTCCTTCTCTTGTATGTTTCTTTTCTTTTTATTTTTTTCTTTTCCTGTTTCTGTTTATTTTCTTTGCTTATCCTTTTTTCTTTTCTTTTATTTTTTATTTTTCATGCATTACACTAAACTTTATTGTCTATTACAAATGTTCATCAAGTACTAAGAAAATGTTCATGGTATATAACATAAAGGTTCACCGTGCATTATAAAATGTTCATCGATATTAAGAATTTGTACAATGAATAATACAAATTTCCACTGTGTATTTTTTCAGAGCATATTACACAAAATTATCAGTGTATATTCGAAAATTGTTCAATGTACATTACACAAGTGTTCAATGCGTATTCAAAAATTGTTCACTGTACATTACAAAATGTTCAAGACATATTTGAAAATTGTTCAACATGCATTAAAAAATGTTCAATGTGTATTCGAAGTTTTTTTCCGCACATTTGTTCAAAAAAATCGAAAATAAAAAACGAGACATGGTATTACAGTGAACCGAATGGTACAGTACCATCCCGCTACATATTTCTGTTTGACTGCAAATGGACCGGCCCAGTTGGTTGGACCGTGTGCGAAGCCAATGCTTCTTGACGCACACGGGCGTCAGACAGGGACTCTCGGCTTTTTAACTGTCTCGCCCGATCCTATCGCAAGAAAATAGCAGCCGGATGCACCAAAAAGTGAAAGCTCGTTACGGCTGAGGCCCATAGTCTTTTTTACGGATGAAGCCCATAGTCAATATCATCGTTCCTCGCAACAAACAGGCCCCAGCCGGATGCATGAGATCAAATAGATATCCCTCTCTCCGAAAAGAATGCCGGGAACTCCTATGCGCCGCTTATTGCGGCAAGTAGTCACAGTTTCGCATAGGAGACGACTCGCCTGGGCCGGCCCACTAGCTAACCTCCGCAGAATGAAAAATCAGAAAAATAAAAGCGCGCTAGCTAGGAATTGAACCCGCGAGCTGCTATAGATAAGCACCGCACACAAGCCACTGCGACACGCTAGTTAATATGAAAAATATGCAGCGCCAGCGTTAAAGAACCTGAGCGAGTCCATAGCCAATGTACTAACAGAGGTTTATTGCATACAATTACATATTAAAACTTCTATTAAAATTTCAAGCGTAAAAAAGGAATTTTGTTTTTGGAAACGCGACATTATTTGGCAACTGAATAGAAACTAAAAACAAGTAGGGAAAAAATTGAATACGAGAATAATTTCTAAATTATGAACTACTTTTCGTAAACGAAAAACATCTTTTCCAAAACAAGTAACAAAACTGAAAAGGTGATAATGTTTTCAAAACTAAGCTATTTTCAAAAAACTCGAGCATTTTTTGAATTTGTGACATAATTCCGAAAACAAGAACATTTTTAAAATTTGTGAAAAAAAATTCAAAACAGTAGCTTTTTGGAAAATGTGAACAAATTTGGACAACAAGAACATTTTTGAAATACCAAATATTTTAGAATTAGTGAACAAAAATTAAACATGCGAACACATTTTGAATTTGTGAACAAATTTTCAAAAATGAACATTTTTAGAATATGTGAACAAATTTTGAAAACGAAAATATGTTTTGAATTCAAGAACAAATTTGCAAAATGGGAATGATTTTTACATTTCCAGAACATTTTGAATTTTGAACAAAATTTGGAAACAAGAACATTTTATGGAATTCCCAAACATTTTTTAATTTGCGAACAATTTTTAAAGCGGGAACATGTTTTGTACCTTGAACATTTTTAAAATTTGTGAACAAAATTTGAAACTGAACAATTTTGAAACTCAAAAACAAAATGTGCATATTTTTTTGAAATGTGCGAACAATTTATTTAAAACAGGAACATGTTTTGAACCACCGAACATTTTTTGAAATTGTGAAAAAATTTTGAAACCGAACAATTTCAAAACTACTGAAAAAATGAAAACGTGCACATTTTCGGAATTTTCCGAAAAACTATGACATTTTCGAAAAATCAGGGACATTTTTTTGAAATCATGAACATTTTTTTCTAAACATGATTTTTTTTGGAAATTATGAATAATTTGTTCAAAACACATTATTTCAGAAAATTCAGAAAACATGAATATTGTTTGAGTATGTGAACAAAATTGAAAAGGCTGGAACTTTTTGAAATTACAGAACATTTTCAAATTTATGAAACAAAATTTAGAAATGAGAACATTTTCAAATTTATGAAACAAAATTTAGAAATGAGAACATTTTTCAAATTCCTCGAACATATTTTGAGTTTGCGAACAGATTATCAAAACATGATTTCTTTTCAAATTAGTGAACACATTTATTGAAAAATTCCAAATAGAAAAGATAACCAAAAAAAAGGCAAATACGAACATTTTTAAAAAGGGAACATTTTTTAAATCCCACAACCTTTTGTTTAAAATGCGAACATTTTTTGAATTTATGAACAATTTTGGAAAATGCGGCCATTTTTAGAAAAAATGAAGGTTTTTTGAAAGTGGGAACAATTTTTTAAGGTTACGAACAATTTTTGAAACATAAACTTTTTTCAAAAAAAATTGGAAAATAAAAAAGAAACGAAAAGAGAAACCGAAAAGGAAACAAGAACATTTTTAGACCAAAGTTAGAAACATAAAACAATTTTAAAATTTCCAAAAAAAATTGAAAGTTGAACATTTTTTGAATACGTGAACAAAAGTTGAATACGTGAAGAAAATATAAAACGAATATCTTCAGAAATTCATGAACATTTTTGGAAAATTGCGAACAATTTTTGAAACGGAAACATTTTTTGAAATCGTGAACATTTTATTAAAAGTTGTCAAAATTTTGAACAAAAACATTCTGAACAATTTTGTTAACACAAAATATTTTTTGAAAATTCCGAACATTTTTTGATAAATGCATACAGTTTTTGAATTTATGAACAAAACTTGAAAACACGAACATTTTTAAAAATTTGAACATTTTTGTAAAAGCGCGAACATTTTTTTGAGAGAGAAAACATAAACTTGAAAACAAAAACGAAAAAGAAACAGAAATAGAAAAAGAAAGGAAAATAAAAAACCGGTTCAGGAACCTTCTAGAAGGTTCCCAAAACCGAAAAAAAACCCAGCTGGGAACCTCTAGAAGGTTCCCAAAACCGGGAGTGCCTGAACGGTTAAACGGGCCGGCCCGTTGCGTCGCTGCTCGGTCGCTCGCCTGTGCGAAGCGCCGGCAGTTTGACGCAAGGAGCGGCAAATAGGATATTCCAAGAATGCCTTCACCAGCGAGAGGGCACGTCCTGCACGCCGTAGATGAGGCGGGAGCGGGATATGCCGCTTACCTGCTTCTACGAGGGACTAGCCGCCGATAGATGGCGGCCGGCCGTTGGCACCTGTTTCCTGTTGCAGCAGCCTCATCGTCTGGTCATCCCCGAATATATTCCGAGGTACTCCCTCCGTTTGGAATTACTTGTCTCGTAAATGGATGTATCTAGAACTAAAATACATCTTGATATATCCATTTCCACGTTAAGTAATTCCGAACGGAGGGAGTAAGTTGTAACTAGGGATGCGAGCGGCGTCCCGCATATCCCGCAAAACCAGCGAATTAGGTCACAACTGGCCGGAAAATTAACACTAAACTAGTGATTGATTTATACTGCGCTGTAGCTTGCACACCCGTCCGCTCTGCATCCCTAGTTGTAAGCCATAAGCCTGGAATCAAAATCAAAATAGGCAGACGAGAAACTAGTCAGGGTTCTATTTTTGGATACAATTCTGGTTCATTTTATGCTTTCATATCGTACCGCATGTAATCCCCACTAGCAGAGCAGTGCTACTTGATTAGGGGTGTACTTAATTGTAATCAAAATTAATATATGATATATGTCTAAATATTATACAAAATAACACATATTCCAAGCTATATAATTAAGTGAAAATATGTATAGATGTATTAGTAATACATTTTTTTTTGCAAACTTTTGGGCCCCATGTCACATTTCGCACCGGACCCCTGAATTTCTGGAGATGGCCCTGCTCATAGTCTTCTCCGTTCCTTCACGCGCAGCCGCCACTTGGCTGGCAACGTTTGCTCATGTTCCTCCTTTGGCTACTGTACTCATATCTAGTTTCTTTGACACTGAAATCATGCCACGCTGCTCGGGAACCTTGCTGGAATTATGTCCATCATGCTTCTTTAGAGGGCTTTGATCCATGTCATCAATGTTCTCGTCCTCAAAGCGAACATCATCATACATCCTCTTTCGTGGCATGTACTGTGCCATCTACATCCACGGTTGCGGTTAATCCCCAAGTGCTATGGCCATATGTTTATGTTTCCCTGATCATGTGTTGGTTTGTTACTGACGTGCTCCTCTTTGCGATGAGCCAACTTTTTGTTTTGAAAAAGAGGATGTACCCCCGGCCTCTGCATCTGGGCGATACATACAACCATTGCAATGAGCCATTTACCATATTCCTTCTTATCCATTAGGCGGATTCCGTCCCAACACTCCCTAGCACGCCACACACTTCAAGAAATAGCCAACTTTTGCATATTTGACATTCAAGCAGCCTCTCTTTTCCAACAACATTAAGTGGAACAAAATGGATGATGGCTTTACTCACTTCGATGCTCGCTCTCACCTGCACATAATTGCCTTCAAAGTACCTTACAACGTTCATCTCTACACTCCTGATAATGCTCACCCTCCAAGCTAACTCATCAATAATTGCTTGGCCGCAACAGAGGTCGGGGATGCTATGAATTTGTGTCCTGACTACCATACCGTCCAACTTCACAGATTTAGGTGGATCACGTCCATCATACTCTCCAATCAGCACCATTAGTCCATGGAAGATCCAAGGTTCCTAGAACATCACCTTCTTCCAATCTCCAAGACAAAAATCTCGATGACAAATAAGTTGTCGTCAACCCCATGGATGACCGAATCATGGGCGAGGCCTCATGCAAACTTATGTGTCCTTCAAAGCACTGCCGCTAAAAAGGTCTCGTTGTATCAATGTTTGCAACCGCCGGCCAGCCATCACGTTGCTTTCACAAGATCGCCTATTTTTCCTTCAGCGACAAAGATACCATCTAGCTCACCCACTTTCATATTCCTGGTCTTCATAGTTGTCTCAAGTAGTCCTTCGTTAGCACCGACAATGCTCTTGCCCTTCACCTAGCCTGGCCTGAAAAGAGGCGCGAGATGAGCCGGCCCAGGCGCGTGGAAGGCCACAACTTTGTTTTTTTTTGTTTTTCTTTTCACCCTTTTTTGTTCTTTGCTTTCTCTTTTTCACTTGTGTTTATACCTCCAAATATTTAAAATAAATATATTACAAAAACAATCAACATCAAGCATTTGAAAAATGTTAATCTAACATTTGTAAAATATTAATCCAACATTTGTAAAATATTAAAATGTGTATATAAAAAATGCTTCTCATGTATACGAAAATGTGTACAAAAAATACAATATGTCTGAAAACAAATTGATCATGTGTTTGAAAAATGTTAATCAGGCATTTGACAAAAATGTTAAACATTTATAAAAAGATGCCCCTGATGTATATAAAATTTAGAACATGTATAATTTTTTAAATAATTGCGTATCAAAAGAATTTGATCATATTTTTGAAAAATGTATCCTTGTATATAAGATATTCCTGAGATGTACCAGACAACGAAAAATGTGTATAACAAAAGTAGTCATGAAACACACAAGTTTGAAAAAAATGTTAATCATCTATTTAAAAATAATAAATGTGTACCGAAAGTATGCTCCTAATTTATATGAAAAATCTAGAACATATATTAAAAAACTTGAACGTATTTTCTAAAAAAGTCTATTAAAAACTGTTAATCATATATTTATAAAAATATTAAGCATGTATTAAAGAATATTCCTGGTATATACTGAAAATGTACAATGTGTATGAGAAAAGTCGTGAAACATACATTTCTAAAAATGTTAAACATGTATAAAAAATTCCTGGTGTACACATAAAATGTACAAATGTGCAGGAGGGGTCTGTCGCTGTTCTATGTGCCAGCCCATCTATGTGTCAGCCCATGTACGCTTCGCTTTTCCTACAGGGTTAGGAAGCTTCCGAGCTTTTTCTTCTGTTTTTTCTTTCTTTGCTTTTTTTTTTGGTTGCTCTGTTTTCTGTGGGTTTTTTTTTGTGTCTTTGGGGCTGGGTTTTGTCCAGTTTTTCCAGATTTTTACATTTTTAATTCCTGAACTTTTTCGAAAATTTTGAACATTTTTTGACTAGTCCTTTTTCCAGACAATTTTTTGTGACTAGTCGTGGTGTGGGAAGAGCAGACCATGGGCCGGTCCGTCGCATACCGCACAATCAACCATCCGGAAGAAAAATAAATTGTTTCTCAAAAAAAAAAACTCAAGAAAAAGGAAATAAAAAAGATCCCCTAAAATTTACTCGCACTTGGTAGCCCCGCCCGCCCGCCCGAGGGCTCCGTCGCCGGCTCGAAGTTGAGTACAAACAAAACGGAGCCAGAAACAAGGATAGAGCAGAGCTGGATAGGAGTTGAGATCTGGACGAGGGCAATCGAGCCGCTGCCAGATCCAATCCGAGGGAGGAAGGGTTCGTTCGTTCGTCGGCCACTCGCTCCAATCGAGCTCTTTCATTAAAGCTCTAACCTTTTTTGGCGCGAGGAAGCAACGGGTGGGTGACACCCTGCCTGCATATATATAGGTTTACTGATGACGATCAGATCGGGCGCCTTCTCTGCTTTTTTCTTGTATATACATATCCATCCATAACGATCCCCTTTTTCCTTCCGTCGCAGGCGCAGGTCGGCTCATGGCCTCAACGACAACGGGTAAAAGAAAGGGATCGGCCTGTGGGGAACAAGGCGGCGGCGATGGCGATTCTCAGTCCGGCAAAGCAACGCGGAGCTCAATCCCAGACCTTCCCGAGGTACTCACCGTCGTAAAGTTTTTGGTGTCAGCGCTGTCGCAAAGTTCATGCGATCCATGATTGCATATTCATTCTGGAAGAAATTGGAAAAATGATTCATCTTTCCACCTACTTCGATCACAACCCTCTCCAAAGCAACGATTCTGCTACTGCGGTATCTAAATCTTTAAAAACATAACAATATTTCACAGTTGTGCTCTAGATGTTATAGGATTTTTTTTTCCTTATGTGCAATTTGTGCTACCTGAATCCAGAATACATCATTTTATTTATGCATTGAACTCTGTATTTTTTTACCTTTTCTTTGCCTTTATGGTCTTGATCAATTAACCCATACCCTGTGCAACCGTGTGAAGGGCTACCTGGGGTACGATGTTACTCTGTGTGCTTATACTGATTTTCTTTTTCCAGTCGAGCTAATGCGCCTCACAATCTCAATCTTGATTTTATCCAATGCTTGTGTGTGCAGGACATATTGTTCCGCATACATTCCCTACTGCCAATGCGTGAAGCTGCTCGTACTGCTTGCATGTCTCCCACCTTTTTCCATTCCTGGAGATGTCATCCCAATCTCATCTTCACTAAGGATACGATTGGCTTGAAGAGAAGTGCGCGTGGAGAGAATTTTGACGGCAAGATTGACCGCATTCTCAGGAACCACTCTGGCTGCTTGAAAACATTCAACATTGACTACTATGGCATGCATGGTTTCACCGGCACTAGTTATTTTGACCGCTGGCTTCAGATTGCTCTTAAACCAGGGATTGAAGAACTCACCCTCGTGTTGTCTGAAACAAAGCGAAAGTACAACTTCCCATGCTCGCTTTTATCTGACGGGGTTCGAAACTCACTTCGGTACCTTAGACTCCAATTTTGCGCCCTCCATCCCACAGTTGAACTGGGCCCCTTGAGAAGCCTGAAAAGCCTGTATCTGTGGCGTGTGAGCATTACATGGAATGAGTTGGAGTGCCTTATTTTCAACTCTCTTACTTTGGAGCTACTGGATCTTATTAGTTGCCCTGAGATTGAATGCCTGAGGCTACCTTGTGCTCTGCAGCGGCTCAGCACGCTTAGTGTGTTAGCATGCGAGAGACTGAAAGTGATAGAGAGCAAAGCTCCAAATCTCTCCGGTTTATACCTTTGCGGAAACTGGTTAGACTTCTCACTTGTGGAAACATTGCCGATAAAGGAACTAGAATTGCAGCAAACAAACCTTATCCGTGATGCTCGTGCCAAGCTGCCATCCCTTATGCCAAATATTGAAAATCTTGCCATACAATCATCGAGAGAGGTATATATTCTCCACAATGTAGGGCGTTGTAGGCCAGCGGTATATATGGTTAAATTAGGCTAGTATCCGGTGTATCTGATACATGAGATCGTTCTTGTGCAGGTGGTTGATGCACCAATGCTGCCTACCAAATTCCTCCACCTTAAGCACCTGACCATCACTGTGAGATCAGGAGCAATTGTTTCCCGAGCATATGACTACTTTTCTCTGGTTTCTTTCCTTGACGCTTCTCCTAACTTGGAGACTTTGATATTAGATGTAAGGCGGTAATGTTGTCCATTTATTTCATCCTGCAAAGCCATCCGATCAGTCTGGGTCCGGTTAACTGAATCATACTATCTTTTTTATCGTCAGGTGACTCAGCGGCGTATGGTGCATGAATCAATTTTTGCGGATTCACAGCTGAGGCACATGCCTGAACACCGCCATGGCCACCTCAAGAACGTCAAGATTAGCGGTTTCAACTCTGCAAAGTGCGTGGTTGAACTAACATGTTATATTCTCAAGAACGCGGTGTCACTTGAGTGTCTTACATTGGACACCATATATGGGAGTAGGTGTGATGATCAAGGCGAGGACAACTGGTGTACTCCCATGACGGATGGCATTCTCATGGAAATTCCTTGGGCACTCTTGGCTATCAAAACACACATTGAGAATAAAGTTCCACCTACAGCTCACTTAACTGTTCTGGAGCCTTGCAGCAAATGCCATGCTAATGGACTAGAGCGGGTATTATCGCAGTCGTGACATGGTGTCATTTACATTTAGTTCTAAATGAGCCATGTTTTGTATCTTGAACTATTTATGTGTGACCCTACTGTACAACAAATTTTTAGTTCAATGTTGGATGGACATTTTTATATTTTTCCTGGTGTGGCATGTTGATATGGTTGCAAGGGTTTGTTGTGCTGTGCCCCAGCTGAACCTATTTTGTACCTTGTTGCACTCCTTGCTTTCCTTTGAACCTTGAACCTTTGATGTTGTCGCATGTTGGTGCGGTTGCTTTATAATATAAAGCGGTGGGAAACCCTTTTTCGTTGATATGGTTGCAAGGATTAGCTGGCCAATGTTGAGATACTCAGTTGCAAGATGTGCTGTGGTTTTTTTCTCAAACTATATTGTTACCGGCAGCCAAGCTTAGTGCTTAATCTGCTACAACCAATTGCCAAGAGAGGCACAAGCTGCGGCAAGCTGCCAAGGAATACAACTCTTGACCAAAAAATATACTTCCTCCGTCCGGAAATACTTGTCATCAAAATGAATAAAAAGGGATGTACCTAGATGTATATTAGTTCTAGGTACATCCCTTTATATCCATCTAGGTACATCCCTTTATATCCATTTTGATGACAAGTATTTCGGACGGAGGGAGTACTATTTAAAAAGTATACAAGGAAAAAACAAGCCAATCTTTCATGTTTGAACATACCGTGAGACGCTTCAAAAGAGCATAAAAATTATTTGAAGAATAAGGTAAGAGGATACAATTATTTTCAGGGATTATCGTGAAAATGCTTCAAAAGAGTACAAATAAGGTATTCCTATCACTAGTAGAAAAAGGGGCAAATCTAAGACACATTAGTGCCAGTTTGATTTTGAGCCGGCACTAATGTGTTCATTAGTACCGGTTCCAACGGCTAGCCGGCCGTTCTTATTAGTACCGGTTCGTGGTGAACCTTTAGCATCGGTTCGTGCCACGGACCGGTACTAAAAAGAGTGGTGGCAGGATGTTGGCAGAATTGCATCAATGGTACATGAACATTACCAAGATTTCCAATCGAGAGTCCCTCATGGTGAATGTCAAGAAGGAGCATTACTACCATGAGAAAGCTCTGTACGTTGAGTATTCAGAACTATTTCAGTTATACAATCAAGACGGACTCGACAAATCTCTCGTTAGTTGCTATTGTCTGTAAGTGATTTCTTTCTGTAATTTTTAATCAATCATTACATGTAATTATCTTCAGTATATATTATTTTCTGTGGTATTATATGCAGGATGAAGATGTATGAAATGAAAAAATCTGGACGCTATGGCATTGGGTTCATTGACCCAAATACCATTAATGAGTACACATGGAATCTTGCAACTTCTCAAGCAAGTGTAGAGGAAAGCATGCTAGAGTTCTTGAAGTGCCTCAATACCAATGAAGATATACTACTTCCTTACAACTTCACGCGAGTTAATACAAATTCTGTTTTTGCTTACTAGCTAGCTAGATGTTAACAATTAAGTGTATACGGTTTACGATATATAGTTGATTAATTTTATGCACATGCCCGCTTAATTAAGACATGCAAACGTGTGCGCATGCAGTTTTCACTGGATCTTGTTAGTCATTAAAGTTGACAAAGCAACAGTTGAAGTACTCAACTCGCTACTTAAAAAAGATAAAGACTACACCATCATGAAGGGGATAGTCAACAGATAATTTTAATCATTATTAACTATATCTCGGACTATTATTAGTTCGTCATTTTCTGATATGAACTATTTAATAACCCTTTTATTAATTTTTTTTACCGACGGGCAGGGCTTGGGCAAAGTTCATCAAGGTGACTCCAGGCAAATGGCCAAAAAAGTTGTTTTGGCATCGACCAAGGGTAAGTAATTAAGTAGTACTAGCTAGCTAGCCATCTCTTTAATTATTGTATCAATACCATTAATTATTTATCATGCTTGATTAATCATTATCTGATTCAATTCCATTCTCGTAAAGGCCCTGAAGCAGGCGCCGGGGAATGATCTGTGTGCATTCTACGTTTGCGAGAACATTCACATGATGGCGTCCGAAAGGAGCAGATCTCAAAGATAGGATTGGGTACATTGTCAGAACTCTATTCACACCATTATCGATATCTTGTAACACAACTAATACACATGCATATTGATCTCCTTCTTAACAGTTCAGAGAGGTGCGGGATAAGCTCCTACCAGCGGACCGCATACTAGCACTTCAAAAGAAAATAGCCGGATTTTTGCTCGACCAGGTCATAGATCCCAAAGGAGAATACTGTTACCCGCTACCGCCCCCATGAACCACTTGTCATCGTGCATGCTCCCAAGGCACCAAGGCAACATGTAGGAGAAATTGTATATGTATATACATGTGTATGTGTGAATAGTTAATGGTGTTGGTTGTGAGATATTCGATGATATATTATATGTGCCAATCTTGAACAAATTATCTCTTCATCTTTAGTTACCCCGGTTCAGGTTTATCATAGGATGTAACTGCCAGATTGGCAGATTCTATTTCATGGAGTGGCATTCAGATATGCTATATTTGTGCCATTTGTTTCACACTGTTAGGAAAACTTCTCTATGGATTGCTGAGTTTACCTAGCACAGTTACGTTATCTTTGCACTGTATATACTATGTAAAGCAGCACACCCTGTGCAATTGTGTGGAGGGCTACCTTAGGGTATAAATAATGTTACTCCGTGTGGTTCTACTGTTTTTCTTTCTCCAGTTGAACTAATGACCTTATTTTCTCAATGTTGATCTTTTCTCCCATGCTTGTGTGTGCAGGACATATTGTTTCGTATACACTCCTTAATGCCAATGCGTGAAGCCGCTCGTGTTGCTTGCGTATCTCATGCCTTTTTAAATTCCTGGAGATACCGTTCCAATCTCATCTTTAACAAGGATACAATTGGCTTTCCCTTTTTACATCCGTGGAGATACCATCCCAGCCTCACAATTGGCTCGAAAGAAAGTGCGAGTGGCGAGAAGGTCCACCACAAGATTGATAACATTCTCAGGAAACACAAAGGCAGCTTGAAAACATTCAACCTTGACTATGCTCAAATGGATGGGCTCGATGCCTTTAGTTATCTTGACAGTTGGCTTTAGACTGCTCTTAAGCCTGGGCTTGAAGAACTCACCTTCATGTTGTCTGCATCAATGTGTCAAACAAAGGGAGAATACAACTTCCCATGCGCGCTGTCTGAAACAAAGAGAACATACTACTTCCCATGAGCGCTTTTATCTGACAGGGTTGGAAACTCAAACTCGCTGTCACGCCCAACTTGCGACCCTATCCTAAAGAAACTCGAAGGTCCCACCAAGGATAGAAGCGCATCTTGAAGACGCTTTTGCAAGGTGGATATCATTACATCAACATTACATAATAGTGGGGATACATACATAAGGCACAAATGCCACAAGAATACATCAACATCATACATGAGAACAACCTCCGACTACGGATGAAACATAAACAGAAACTCAAACGACATCCACCCTACTAGCCCAGGCTGCCGACCTAGAACCTATCCCCTGATCGAAGAAGCAGAAGAAGAACTCCAAAAAAACAAGTAACATCGCTCTCGCGTCAAGATCATCGCATAACCTGTACCTGCAACTGTTGGTGTAGTAAACTGTGAGCCACGAGGACTCAGCAATCCCATTACCATGGGTATCAAGACTAGCAAAGCTTAAATGGGTAAGGAAGAGGTAAAGTGGTGAGGTTGCAGCAGCGACTAAGCATGTATGGTGGCTAACTTACGCAAATAAGAGCGAGAAGAGAAGCAAAGCAAGCGGTCGTCAACTAGTAATGATCAAGAAGTGATCCTGAACTCCTACTTACATCAAACATAACCCAAGAACCGTGTTCTCCTCTCGAACAACCCTAAAAAGAGACCATCACGGTTACGCACACGGTTGGTGTATTTTAGAAGAGTTTACTTCAAGTCTACTACAACCGGATATTAACAAATTCCCATCTGCCACATAACCACGGGCACGGCTCTCGAAAGTTTATACCCTGCAGGGGTGTCCCAACTTAGCCCATGATAAGCTCTCGCGATCAACGAAGGATATTCCTTCTCCCGGGAAGACCCGATCAGTCTCGGAATCCCGGTTTACAAGACATTTCGACAATGGTAAAACAAGACCAGCAAAGCCGCCTGATGCGCCGACAATCCCGATAGGAGCTGCACATATCTCGTTCTCAGGGCAACACCGGATAAGCGAAGCGTACAGGTACCGACGTAACCCAAGTTGCCAAGGGATGGTCCCGCACGGTGCTCTAGTTTGGACCAACACTTAGAGAAGCATTGGCCCGGGGCGGCTAAAATAAAGATGACCCTTGGGTTAATTACTCCCAAGGGAAAAGTAGGCGATGGTGAGGCAAATGGTAAAACCAAGGTTGGGCCTTGCTGGAGGAGTTTTATTCAAAGCGAACTGTCAAGGGGTCCCATAAATCACCCAACCGCGTTAGGGACGCAAAATCCGGGAACATAATACCGGTATGACGGAAACTAGGGCGGCAAGAGTGGAACAAAACGCCAGGCATAAGGCCGAGCCTTCCACCCTTTACCAAGTATATAGATGCATTAATAATATAAGAGATATTGTGATATCCCAACATAAACATAATCCAACATGGAGCAATCTTCATCTTCACCTGCAACTAGCAACGCTATAAGAGGGGCTGAGCAAAAGCGGTAACATAGCCAAGCAACGGTTTGCTAGGAAGGGTGACAAAGGTTAGAGGTTCATGGCAATTTGGGAGGCTTGATAAGCAAGTGGTAGGTAATGCAGCATAACGAAAGAACGAAGCAACTAGCATAGCAATGATAGTAATGAGATCCAAGGTGACGGTCATCTTGCCTGAAATCCCGCTAGGAAGAAGAACGAGTCCATGAAGAAGATGAAGCCACGAAGACGAACCAAGCGTAGACGAACGAGTCCTCACGATCGCAACGAAAACGGGAACTATCGAGAAGAAGCACACAACATGGTAAACCCACCACACGTAGGCAAGACATGATGCACAACAAGCATGATGCATGACAAAGCTACATGAAGCTACTCATGGCAAGAGATGATGCATACAAGAGCAACACATCAAAGCAAGTTTAAATGAGGCCGGAAGCAACATATAACAATTCCGGTAAGTCCTCATATGCAAATTTCGAAATTGGTCCAGATCTGAATAAACCTTATGTTCAAGTTGTTAAACGGCAAGTTAAGATGCACCACGACGATCTACACGAAATTCTAGTCAAGTTACATATAAAGTTCATTAAATTCGGAGCTACGGCTTAGAAGATATGAGCAAAACAAGTTAAACATGACATTGATGCAAAATGCACCCAGACATCAAGCAAACACCTCAAAACAAAGATGCAACATGATAATAAGAAAGTTCATGCAATTCTAAGAAAGTTTCATGTAGAGCACACTCAAAACGGAGCAACGGTTCAACACACACACATGAAACAAGTTTAGAGAAGCTGTCCAAAACAGCAACTAGGCATCTTGCAAGCATCAAAACAATATGCTACAGCATCTCAACATGAAAACAAAAGACATGGACATGATGAACAGGTAAAGCATAACAAAACATGAACACTGAGCTATCTTCAGAAATCATTAGAACATGCTCAAAAAGACATGGAAAGATTGCAAATAATAACAGTTTCAGACTTAGCAGAAATAACATCAGGTTGCAATGTTTAGAGCTATCAAACAACATGTTACAGGAACTTATCAATGCAAACAAAGGCATGGCATGAATCTACTAAATGCATAGAACAAAAGTCCTTTACTGACCATGAGCCAAAAAGGATCAGAAGATATGATGGCACCCATGTAAACATAGCAAGTTATATTACAGATTCATACATGGCAGGGACAACAATAAGTAGACATGTTGGTGAGCTTGAACCACTCACCACAGAGCAATAAATGGCATGGCAAGGCAACTCACAGTAATAAGAAACGTTTATGAAGCTAATAATGGCAAGAACAAGTTCATAGCATGCTTGGATCACTAACAACAATCATGGCAACATTGAACTTAATGATAACAGGCTGACAGCAACATTATTTAGCAACTTGAGAGCAAGATTACAACAAGTTACAGCAGGCTATAAATGCAACCAGGGGCATGAATGGATAGAGCAAGATATGTATAACAAAACATCCTTAGTGAACATCTCCAGATTATGCATAAAATGACTTGTAGCAGCAGGCTTATATAGCATCATAATATAACAGAATCAGCCTAGCAAAACAGCAACAGCAATTACCCTACTTAACAAGCTCGATGCACTCACTACAAGACCCACAAAAATCCATGGATGGCACCACTGTGAAGATGGCATGACATAGCACAAAACACATGTAGAGCTCATGCTCATAAGATGCACACATCAAATGCAACAAAAATGACAAATCATCAAGTTATAACAGTTTAAGCAGATTAACATCATATAGCAGTCTTGCAACGATGATTAGGGCATCTAGATGAACTCAAATAAACATGGCACAAAGGAACTAAATGAAGTACTCGTCGAGGCGAACAATTTGACATATTACACGTACGAAGAGAAGAGTCAAAACTTCTACGTCAGGAGACCTCACCAGAGCGACGAAGGGACTGAGGAGTAAAAAGAATCCTACTCTCCGATATATATAATCCTAAGACTCAAAACATTTTTGTTCTAGACTCAACAACGCCAGCAAACAATCAAGCAGGGGCTCCTAAGTCGGGGATGGCTCTGATTACCAACTTGTAACGCCCTCGATGCGGCTATATCTCCCACGTGTCGAAGCACGACTTAGAGGCATAACCGCATTGAAAGCAATGTCGCAAGTGAGGTAATCTTCACACAACCCATGTAATACATAAGGGAAAAAGATACATAGTTGGCTTACAATCGCCACTTCACACAATACATGAGTAAAGCATTACATCATACAGATACAATCAAGGTCCGACTACGGAACCAAAATAAAAGAAGACTACCCCAAATGCTACACAGATCCCCGATCGTCCCAACTGGCTCCACTATTGATCAACTGAAACGAAACAACACAATGAACAAGATCTTCATCGAGCTCCTCCTTGAGCTCGGATTAAAGGCCACCTGCACGGTTTCATCGGCACCTGCAAACTGGTTTGGAAGTATCTGTTAGTCACGGGGACTCAGCAATCTCACACCCGCGAGATCAAGACTTTTTAAGCTTATGGGTAGGAGAAGGTAGTGAGGTGGAGCTGCAGCAAGTGACTAGCATATCTGGTGTCTAACATACGCAAATGAGAGCGAGAAGAGAAGGCAAAAGCACGGTCGAACAACTATCATCAAGAAGTGATCCTAGAACAACCTACGTCGACCATAACTCCAACACCGTGTTCACTTCCCGGACTCCGCCGAGAAGAGACCATCACGGTTACACACGCGGTTGATGTATTTTAATAAAGATCAACTTCGGGTTTTCTACAACCGGACATTAACAAATTCCCATCTGCCTCATAACCGCGGGCACGGCTTTCAAAAGATAATACCCTGCAGGGGTGTCCCAACTTAGCCCATTATAAGCTCTCACGGTCAACGAAGGATATTCCTTCTCCCGGGAAGACCCGATCAGTCTCGGAATCCCGGTTTACAAGACATTTCGACAATGGTAAAACAAGACCAGCAAAGCCGCCCGGATGTGCCGACAAATCCCGATAGGAGCTGCACATATCTCGTTCTCAGGGCACACCGGATAAGCGAAGCGTACAGGTACCGACGTAACCCAAGTTGCCAAGGGATGGTCCCGCACGGTGCTCTAGTTTGGACCAACACTCAGAGGAGCATTGGCCCGGGGGGTTAAATAAAGATGACCCTCGGGCTCGCGAAAACCCGGGGGAAAGGCTTAGGTGGCAAATGGTAAAACCAAGGTTGGGCCTTGCTGGAGGAGTCTTATACAAAGCGAACTGTCAAGGGGGTCCCATAAATCACCCAACCGTGCAAGGAACGCAAAATCAAGGAACATAACACCGGTATGATGGAAACTAGGATGGCAAGAGTGGAACAAAACACCAGGCATAAGGCCGAGCCTTCCACCCTTTACCAAGTATATAGATGCATTAATTAAATAAGAGATATTGTGATATCCCAAAATATCCATGTTCCAACATGAAACCAACTTCATCTTCACCTGCAACTAACAACGCTATAAGAGGGGCTGAGCAAAAGCGGTAACATAGCCAATCAACGGTTTGCTAGGAAATGATGGTTAGAGGTTTGACATGGCAATGTGGGTGGCATGATATAGCAAGTGGTAGGTCACGTAGCATAGGCATAGCAAAAGAACGAGCATCTAGCAAGCAAAGATAGAAGTGATTTCGAGGGTATGGTCATCTTGCCTGAAATCCCGCAAGGAAGAAGAACGAATCCATGAAGAAGACAAACGGACGTAGTCGAACGAATCCTCACAACTCCGGAACGAAACCGAAGCTAACGAGAGAAGCAACCCGGAAACAAACAAACAACATAGTAAACAACCATCACATAAACACGACATGATGCACAATCAAGTATGATGCATGTCCGATTTAATGAGCATGGCATGGCAAAGTGCAATAAGCAATACTACAAGTTAAGTGGAGCTCAATATGCAACGAATTGCATATTGACGAAACTTCACAACATTTATTTAGTTCACTCTTGTTTAGGCTACCCAACAATATTAAATGTTATTAAACATGGCAAGGGGATGAAGCATATGAAACTAACTATTTAGGCAAGATTAAATGAGGCTGGAAACAACAACAACAATTCCGGAAAAATCCTCATATGCATATTTTGAATTTTCTACTGTTCTTCCCTAAACACAATTTTAATGTTGTTAAACATGCAAAGCAAGTACACCATGTGAAACTAGGCATTTTTCTACCCCATTTACATATATAATTTATTTAAATCCGAGCTACGGTTATTTAGTTATGAAATAAGTCATTTAACATGCTATTTATGCAAATTAAATCAAACAGCAAGTTAAACATTTTAAACATGGATGAAAGTTGCATATTATGAAACTAGATGAAATTCTAAGCATTTTACATATATAGTTTATTTAAATCTGATGCATGGTTAATTAGTTATTATATGCATGAACTCAAGGGGTTTTCTGCAAAACTGTAAATCCTGGAATAATTGCTAAAATCGCAGAAGGAAAAGAACACGATCGGGCGAAACTTGAACAGGGCGAACAGAGCAAGGCTGGGGCAACTCACCCATGGGCTTCGGCCCGGTTCGGTGGAGGAGGCAGGGCAGGCCGGATCTGGCTTGGGCCGGCTTGAGCTGGCCTTGGAGGCCGAAGGGGAAGCAGGCGGGGCGCGGTCAATGCGGGATGCGGCCGAGCGGGCGCCTCGTCCTGGAAGCAGAGGACCCAGGCGGCGGTGGACCTGGCGCTGGCGTCTCCCGGCGACAAGTGGAAGGACGAGGGGGACGGCGGCGCGGCGTGAAGCAGAACGGCGGCGAGCAGGCGATGGAAGCGGCGGGTCGGCAAGAAGGTTCTGGTGGTGGTCGCCGACAGTGGCTGGCGCGGCCCGCATGCGAGGAGGTCAACGCGAGGCCGGCGGGGACTTGGCGCGGTCCAGGACGAAGCAGAGGACGAACGGGCTTCGTGGCTCCAGGAACATGGTAGGGCGGCGAGATCCGACGGGCCCAGACCGGATCTGACTCGGAGTAGAGCATGGGCGTCCATGGCGTCGGTTCCCTGTGAAGAGGAACGAGAGAGGGATGAGATGAGGAAGAGGTCAGAGAAGGGGAGAAACGAGAAGAGGAGGACAGGGAGAAGGAGCGGGCGGCCTGGCCTGGTGGATGCTCATCGGCGATGAGGCGAGGAAGAGGGGGTCTGTCAGCGCGGGGACGCCCCGGATCGAGCGGGAGGAGCTCGGGTGTGGCGCCGAACGGGCTCAATGGCGCGGGGAAGAAGAGCCTGGCTTGCTCCGGTGCTTGCTCCAGCGAGGGATGGATTGGGTGCTCGGGGTCGGGGAGAAGGAGCTCGGGCTCCTGTTGGTGGGTGGAGGAAAACGAGGAGAAGGTGATCCCGAGGTGGATCGAGACCAGGTGGCGGCGGCGATGGGGACAAGACTCCTAGAAATTAGGGTTGTCTTGATTTGGTAGGGGTTGCTTAAATAGGAAATGGGGGCTAGGAAAGGGATTTGAGGCTTATCTCGGGCCGTTAGATCAACATTAGACGGCTGAGAAAAACTGGGTTAGGAAGTCCAAATAAGAAAAAGGAGATGTTTTATTGATGTTGGGGATGATCCGGACCCAACAGTAACGACAGCCCGAGTCGGGTTCGGGACAGTTTCAGACGCGTTCGAGAGGGGATCTGAGGGAGGTCGACAAAGACAAAGGGTCCTGACAAAAGGTCAACGGAGACAAAGAGAAAAGCGGTAACCACGAACGACTACGAGTTTTTATGAAAACATGCAGGTGCAATGCACATGATGACATGATGAAATGCAAAAAACAAAATAAAACACACGGCGAACACGAAAATATATGGAAGGCATCTGAAGCGTCGGTCTTGGGGCGTCACAACACTCCACCACTACGAGAGGATCTCGTCCCGAGATCTAGGATGGCACCGGATAGAAAACGGAAGAAGAAAGAGGTAAAACTAAGTTGCTTCTTTGACAAAAGAGTGAAACCAACGAACCTTGAGAGGTTGACAAAATTGAAAGAAAAAAAAATACAATGAAGATGACGAGATTGCAAACGCTCCGTAAGATAAGAAGAACATGGGATACAATGAGAACCATGAGGTTAAGTGACAAGATAGATATTGACACCACTCCGGTTAAAACAAGATAGAGAAGGAATAAGAATGATATAATTTGGGCAGCACTCCGACTGAAAGAAGAAGGAAAACTTGATACGATGAAAAGAACTTGAAGAGATGACACAACACTCCGGTTGAGAAGGGGAGTAAAACTTGACAAAATGGGAAGAACTTGAAAAGAGGGCACGACACTCCGATTACATGGATAAGCACGAAGAGAACACAGTCCTCACAATTCGAGATGATGAGTGAAGAGAACAACATCACAATGCCTCCGGAAGAAAGAAAGAATGGAATGAAATGAACGGAGAGAAACAAGATCTTGAGAGAGCACGCTTACAACAAATGCTAGAACGGAGTTGTTGGATTATCAACAACGAAAGGATAAGCTTGATGTGGGCTTATGGAAAACATCTCAAAATTATGAGGTGACAAATGGCACTAAAGGAAGCCATTGATTTGAGTGAGAGCACCAAGGCGATGAAAAACTTCTTTCACCAAGAGGATAGGAGAAAACTTGGATCATTGATAAGCACCATAATAGCAACATTCCTTAGGGAAGGCTTTAGGTGAAATATAACCCAAGATAACTCCAATGAAGAGATTGATGGATTTAAATATCTCATTCTTGACAACAAGTGAATCATGAAACATGAATGAAACTGTCAAAATGACATAACACCACCTCAAAAGATAAGGTCGAAAGAATTGCACTTCGGAATGCAAGATGAAGAATGCTGGAACTCCTCAAAACAGAACATGTGTTGAGCACCATGTTCATTTTGAAGAATGGCTTGACGAATCTTAACTCCGAGAGAAATCTTGATGAACAATTGAAGAATGAAAAGAATCCTTGACGAAGCACCATGTAGAGCCTCCATGAAGAACTCCGGTAAGAAAAGGATGATAAAAGAAAGAGAAGTTGAAAACACAAGGTGAAGCCTTGCAGTGATAAGATGAAGCTTTGAAATGATATAACCGAGAAAACTTTGAACTCCGGAAAGATGAAGCATCTCGGACCGAGAATGTGATATGATGAACAAACTCCGGAAAGAAGAGATGAACAACTTAGAACTGAGAAATTGATACCATTACGAACTCCGGAAGAATGAATCAATCACTTGGATGAAACAAGAACAAGAATTATGTTATGCGTATCCTTCACCAATTTAGATTGATGACAAACAACGGATTAGGCATACTACTTATTCTCGTTGAAAAAGGATTGAAGAGAGATATTGCTCAACTTGGGAAGGTCTTCAACGATCCGCCGGTAGGATTCGGGAAGACGAATGAATCTATATAATAACGAAGGAAGAGAACTCTTGAACGAACCACCATAAGAATTGAAAATGAACGAAGAAAAGATAAAGAAACACCGGGAAGAATTAGAAAATGAACGAAGATACTTGAGAGAATTTAAATATGTGAGAATGAAGAGATCACGAGCTGATTAGAGAATACTTGAATGATGCACCGGTAAGATTTGGAGAACGGGAGCTGAAAGCTGAGAATGAGGAATTATGAAATGATGGCCTTCGGAGGAAAAAAAATGGAAACAACTCATGAAATGCTCCGGATGGGTATGAAAAGAATTCTCGCAACAGAAAACAATTATGAGAGGATGGCATAAAGCTAGAACTATGAATCTTCAAGAGAATGGACAAGATTTAAGGGAAACTCTTCTTCGGTCTTCAAGATCCAAGAATGACGACGAGAAAAACCACCCTGAGTTGTTGAGATACTCCGGGATGAAAATTAGAAAGGTTGAACCAACGATGAAAAGAATATGAAAGCGAACTTGGAGGATACATTTGACTTATGAGAAATCATTCTTATGTCAAACTTTGAAATGCATTTTAGAAGCTCCGGGAAAATTAGAAGCGTCAGGTAAGATCCTGGGAAAAGACCTGTGGGTTAGGGCCCACTCAAAAGAAACACCTTCGAACAATTACTTGAAAGGGAGGTTGCACCGGTTGATTTAAATGGCTTGAATGAGATAACAATCTCGAAATAACTTGGAAACACGAATCTTCTGAGTTATATTCAACACTTGGGAACAAATGAATAGCGAGAGGTGGATGATTAAGAGGTGCACCGGCATGAGAAAACACTTGAAATGAGGAAAAGTTATGATCGATAAAGCTTGAATAGAAACCACCTTAGAAGAAAAGAATGACTAATGATGAACTTGAAGAACATCTTCATGAGAACCACCGGGTAAGAACATAGATTGAAAAGAATGAAGAGACTTTACACCAATAAGATGGATATCCGATTAGAAATCTGAGTCCTTGAAGATACAAGGGGTGGGCGGGTGGGAAAACAAAGGCCACTTGGGTCATTTGAAACGAACACCGTTGAGAATACTTAGAGTGATCTTGTGGATGTTGAAAATGATCGGATCCACTTGAAGAGGAGCACACCGGTTGAAAAGGATTGACATGACACTCTCAGTTATCATGAAGGATTGGTATTCACATCAGAGTATGAGAACACCGCTTAGGAAAGGTATGGAATCAACACTTGACTTCGAAGCAACCCGAATATCACAACTGAAAACAATACAAAGAATTGGCTTGCAGAATAAGCCGGAACAAACACATGATAGAGATTTCGCCCAAAGTGTTCGTGATGAGGCCCCACGGGCACGACGTATAGCGGACGTCACAAATGACAAGAAAGACGTCCCCGAATCAGCATAGCCAAGGATTCTTTAGCGACCACTGTAAATCGACCGTGAAAAGCGAAATCACTAGACGTTGGACCCCAATCTCAAATCATACATCTGAAGGAAAGATATCCTATAGGCTAGTAGAATTCCCACCTATAAACTCCCGAAACTTTCTGGTTATGCAATCAGGTGTTGGGGATACAGGGGACACAAAATATATCACCCAAACTAACAATACCTAGATCCAGCTGTATCCATCCGTCAACACATAACCAAGAAACCTTCGGAAATCGTGTACCTCGACCTTCGAAAAGCATCCGTTATACGAGTTATGGCAATACTCCCGATCTCGCCCCAATACTGGGTTATCGGGGTTATCTCACCAACAACTGTACAAAAGAGATTTTCGATGCCGGTAAAGCTCAGGTATTTCAGAACTGCAACGATAAAATTGTGACGACAACACCTCGGAGCTCAACTCCCCGGGACACTGTCACAACCCCTAAATGTCAGGAGGCACCAAGAACAATGTTCTCGTCACAAAACCATCGGAACGATTCCAAGATACCCGCGTGATCCTAAAATTTTTTAGTGAAATTTGAGGAGATAAGAGTCAAAACTTCTACGTCAGGAGACCTCACCAGAGCGACGAAGGGACTGAGGAGTAAAAAGAGTCCTACTCTCCGATATATATAATCCTAAGACTCAACACATTTTGTTCTAGACTCAACAACGCCATGACAAACAATCAAGCGGGGGCTCCTAAGTGGGGATGGCTCGATTACCAACTTGTCACGCCCTCGATGCTGCTATATCTCCCACGTGTCGAAGCACGACTTAGAGGCATAACCGCATTGAAAGCAATGTCGCAAGTGAGGTAATCTTCACACAACCCATGTAATACATAAGGGAAAAAGATACATAGTTGGCTTACAATCGCCACTTCACACAAAACATGAGTAAAGCATTACATCATAAAGATACAATCAAGGTCCGACTACGGAAGCAAAATAAAAGAAGACTACCCCAAATGCTACACAGATCCCCGATCGTCCCAACTGGGCTCCACTACTGATCAACTGAAACGAAACCACACAATGAACAAGATCTTCATCGAGCTCCTCCTTGAGCTCGGGTGCGTCACCTGCACGGTTTCATTGGCACCTGCAAACTGGTTTTGGAAGTATCTGTTAGTCACGGGGACTCAGCAATCTCACACCCGCGAGATCAAGACTTTTTAAGCTTATGGGTAGGAGAAGGTAGTGAGGTGGAGCTGCAGCAAGCGACTAGCATATCTGGTGTCTAACATACGCAAATGAGAGCGAGAAGAGAAGGCAAAAGCACGGTCGAACAACTATCATTAAGAAGTGATCCTAGAACAACCTACGTCGACCATAACTCCAACACCGTGTTCACTTCCCGGACTCCGCCGAGAAGAGACCATCACGGTTACACACGCGGTTGATGTATTTTAATAAAGATCAACTTCGGGTTTTCTACAACCGGACATTAACAAATTCCCATCTGCCTCATAACCGCGGGCACGGCTTTCAAAAGATAATACCCTGCAGGGGTGTCCCAACTTAGCCCATTATAAGCTCTCACGGTCAACGAAGGATATTCCTTCTCCCGGGAAGACCCGATCAGTCTCGGAATCCCGGTTTACAAGACATTTCGACAATGGTAAAACAAGACCAGCAAAGCCGCCCGGATGTGCCGACAAATCCCGATAGGAGCTCCACATATCTCGTTCTCAGGGCACACCGGATAAGCGAAGCGTACAGGTACCGACGTAACCCAAGTTGCCAAGGGATGGTCCCGCACGGTGCTCTAGTTTGGACCAACACTCAGAGGAGCATTGGCACGGGGGGTTAAATAAAGATGACCCTCGGGCTCGCGAAAACCCGGGGGAAAGGCTTAGGTGGCAAATGGTAAAACCAAGGTTGGGCCTTGCTGGAGGAGTCTTATACAAAGCGAACTGTCAAGGGGGTCCCATAAATCACCCAACCGTGTAAGGAACGCAAAATCAAGGAACATAACACCGGTATGACGGAAACTAGGATGGCAAGAGTGGAACAAAACACCAGGCATAAGGCCGAGCCATCCACCCTTTACCAAGTATATAGATGCATTAATTAAATAAGAGATATTGTGATATCCCAAAATATCCATGTTCCAACATGGAACCAACTTCATCTTCACCTGCAACTAACAACGCTACAAGAGGGGCTGAGCAAAAGCGGTAACATAGCCAATCAACGGTTTGCTAGGAAATGATGGTTAGAGGTTTGACATGGCAATATGGGTGGCATGATATAGCAAGTGGTAGGTCACGTAGCATAGGCATAGCAAAAGAGCGAGCATCTAGCAAGCAAAGATAGAAGTGATTTCGAGGGTATGGTCATCTTGCCTGAAATCCCGCAAGGAAGAAGAACGAGTCCATGAAGAAGACAAACGGATGTAGTCGAACGAATCCTCACAACTCCGGAACGAAACCGAAGCTAACGAGAGAAGCAACCCGGAAACAAACAAACAACATAGTAAACAACCATCACATAAACACGACATGATGCACAATCAAGTATGATGCATGTCCGATTTAATGAGCATGGCATGGCAAAGTGCAATAAGCAATACTACAAGTTAAGTGGAGCTCAATATGCAACGAATTGCATATTGACGAAACTTCACAACATTTATTTAGTTCACTCTTGTTTAGGCTACCCAACAATATTAAATGTTATTAAACATGGCAAGGGGGTGAAGCATATGAAACTAACTATTTAGGCAAGATTAAATGAGGCCGGAAACAACAACAACAATTCCGGAAAAATCCTCATATGCATATTTCGAATTTGCTATTGTTCTGCCCTAAACACAATTTTAATGTTGTTAAACATGCAAAGCAAGTACACATGCAAAGCAAGTACACATGCAAAGCAAGTACACCATGTTAAACTAGGCATTTTTCTACCCCATTTATATATATAATTTATTTAAATCTGAGCTACGGTTATTTAGTTATGAAATAAGTCATTTAACATGGATCAGGGGATAGGTTCCAGGTCGGCAGCCTGGGCTAGCAGGGTGGATGTCGTTTGAGTTTCTGTTTATGTTTCATCCGTAGTCGGAGGTTGTTCTCATGTATGATGTTGATGTATTCTTGTGGCATTTCACTAGTAGAAAACAGAGCTTTAGCGCCGGTTCGTAAGGGCCGTTAGTGCCGGTTATGGAACCGGCACTAAAATGTGGGCACTAAAGGCCCCCCCCCCCTTTAGTACCGGTTCGGCACGAACCGGCGCTAAAAACCACCACGTGGCGTGAGCTCACGCATACAGCAGGGGACCTTTAGTACCGGTTGGTGTTACCAACCGGTACTAAAGGTTTTTTGTTTTTAAATTTTTTTTTGAAAATTTTGGAAAAAAATTTGATTTTTTTTCGATTTTTAATTTTTCTGAATTATTTGATGATTTAGTCTCTAATCACCTCTCTTAACTGCTCAAGTGTGGATCACTCATTCCAAATCATCTAACTTTCCGACCGGTCACCCATCCCTCTCACTACTCCAGCCCGAGCACGCTTAAGTTTGGGTTCTATTCTCCTTCGTTTCCAGTCCGCACTTGTTGTTTTCGACAATAGTAAGATGTCAATCCTATTAACCCTCAGGAGTTTAGCTTGAGCATGAAGTCACACATTTCACCGTTTGAGTTTGAAACTATTATTCTAAAAAAAATAGTAATTATTTAGTAACGCTAATATTTCTTGAATAAGTTTGACCATAGTTTGACTATAGTTTGACCATAGTTTGACCATAGTTTGACCAAAATTCAAAAAATTGAAATAATTATTTAGTAACACTAATATTCTTGAATAATTATGTAGTAGCATTAATACTTCTTGAATAATTTGTTTGACCAAATTTAACCAAATTTTTTTAAAAAAACTGAAATTTGACCATATCTTTTTCCTTTTCGAATTTGAGGATTCTAAAAAATTCAAAACAGGCTGTTTTACATTTTCCCTGCACTTTTGCAAAACATGTCCAAATTTAAGTTTTTAATTTTCCTAACTAGTAGATGTAGTAATATAACTACATCTCGAATAATTTTATTTTTGAATTTTTATTATTTTCTTTTGTATTTTCAAAATTCAAATGGCGATATCTGGGGTAGGGATTGAAAATTGGCCTTTAGTACGGTTCGTGGCACGAACCGGTACTAGTTGTTACCTTTAGTACCGGTTTGTGCCACGAACGGTACTAAAGGTGATCATGAACCCGACGACGCCTTGACTGCCACCACCCCTTGATGCGGTTCGTGCCACGAACCGGTACTAAAGGTTCAACACGAACCGGCATTAATGCAAATCCGTTCGAACCGGCACTAATGGTACCATTAGTACCGGGCCAAAATCAAACCGGCACTAATGTGCTTCACGTTTGACCCTTTTTCTACTAGTGTTTGTGCCTTATGTATGTATCCCCACTATTATGTAATGTTGATGTAATGATATCCACCTTGCAAAAGCGTCTTCAAGATGCGCTTCTATCCTTGGTGGGACCTTCGAGTTCCTTTAGGATAGGGTCGCAAGTTGAGCGTGACAAGTAATGATCAAGAAGTGATCCTGAACTCCTACTTACGTCAAACATAACCCAAGAACCGTGTTCTACTCTCGAACAACCCCGAAAAGAGACCATCACGGTTACGCACACGGTTGGTGTATTTTAGAAGAGTTTACTTCAAGTCTACTACAACCGGATATTAACAAATTCCCATCTGCCACATAACCGCGGGCACGGCTCTCGAAAGTTTATACCCTGCAGGGGTGTCCCAACTTAGCCCATGATAAGCTCTCGCGATCAACGAAGGATATTCCCATGCTTGTGTGTGCAGGACATATTGTTTCGTATACACTCCTTAATGCCAATGCGTGAAGCCGCTCGTGTTGCTTGCGTATCTCATGCCTTTTTAAATTCCTGGAGATACCGTTCCAATCTCATCTTTAACAAGGATACAATTGGCTTTCCCTTTTTACATCCGTGGAGATACCATCCCAGCCTCACAATTGGCTCGAAAGAAAGTGCGAGTGGTGAGAAGGTCCACCACAAGATTGATAACATTCTCAGGAAACACAAAGGCAGCTTGAAAACATTCAACCTTGACTATGCTCAAATGGATGGGCTCGATGCCTTTAGTTATCTTGACAGTTGGCTTTAGACTGCTCTTAAGCCCGGGCTTGAAGTGTTGGGAAACGTAGTAATTTCAAAAAATTTCCTACGATCACGCAAGACCATGGTGATGGCATAGCAACGAGAGGGGAGAGTGTCCGCCCACGTACCCTCGTGAGACCGAAAGCGGAAGCGTTATATCAACGCTGTTGATGTAGTCGACGTCTTCACGATCCGACCGATCCAAGCACCGTTACTCCGGCACCTCCGAGTTCTTAGCACACGTTCAGCTCGATGGCGATCCCGGGCTCCGATCCAGCAAAGCGTCGGGAGGAGTTCCGTCAAGACGACGGCGTGGTGGCGATCTTGATGTTCTACCGTCGCGAGGCTTCGCCTAAGCACCGCAACAATATGACCGAGGTGGAATATGGTGGAGGGGGCACCGACACGGCTAAGGAGCGATCACGAAGATCAACTTGTGTGTTCTAGGGTGCCCCCTGCCCCGTATATAAAGGAGCAAGGGGAGGGCGGCCAGCCCTTGGGGCGCACCAAGGGGGGAGTCCTCCTCCTAGTAGGAGTAGGACTCCTTTCCTAGTCCTACTAGGAAGAGGGAAGGGGAAGGAAGAGAGAGAGGGAGAGGGGGAAGGGGCTGCGCCCCCCTCCTAGTCAGTCGGACTCCCCATGGAGGGGGGCGCACCACCTCCTGGTGCAGCCCTCTCTCCCTCTTGGCCCAATAAGGCCCATAACTTCCCGGGGTTCCGTAACCCCTCCGGCACTCCGGTTTTCTCCGAAACTTCGGAACCTTTCCGGTGTCCGAATATAACCATCCAATATATCAATCTTTATGTCTCGACCATTTCGAGACTCCTCGTCATGTCCGTGATCACATCCGGGACTCGAACTCCTTGGTACATCAAAATACATAAACTCATAATAAGCATCATTGAAACCTTAAGCGTGCGGACCCTACGGTTCGAGAACTATGTAGACATGACCTAGAACTATTCTTGGTCAATAACCAATAGCGGAACCTGGATGCCCATATTGGCTCCTACATATTCTCTGAAGATCTTTATCGGTCAAACCGCATAACAACATACTTTGTTCCCTTTGTCATCGGTATGTTACTTGCCCGAGATTCGATCGTCGATATCAATACCTAGTTCAATCTCGCATTGGCAAGTCTCTTTACTCGTTCCGTAATACATCATCTCATAACTAACTCATTAGTTACAATGCTTGCAAGGCTTAGGTGATGAGTATTACCGAGAAGGCCCAGAGATACCTCTCCGACAATCGGAGTGACAAAACCTAATCTCGAAATCGCCAACCCAACATGTACCTTTGGAGACACCTGTAGTACTCCTTTATAATCACCCGATTCGTTGTGACGTTTGGTAGCACCAAAGTGTTCCTCCGTAAGCGGAGTTGCATAATCTCATAGTTACAGGAACATGTATAAGTCATGAAGAAAGCAATAGCAACATACTAAGCGATCATGTGCTAGGCTAACGGAATGGGTCATGTCAATCAGATCATTCAACTAATGATGTGACCTTGTTAATCAAATAACAACTCCTTGTTCATGGTTAGGAAACATAACCATCTTTGATTAACAAGCTAGTCAAGTAGAGGCATACTAGTGACATACTGTTTGTCTATATATTCACACATGTATTATGTTTCGGTTAATACAATTCTAGCATGAATAATAAACATTTATCATGAAATAAGGAAATAAATAATAACTTTATTATTGCCTCTAGGGCATATTTCCTTCAGTCTCCCACTTGCACTAGAGTCAATAATCTAGTTCACATCATCATGTGATTCAACACAAATATTCACATCGTATGTGATTAACACCCATAGTTCACATCGTCATGTGACCAACACCCAAAGGGTTTACTAGAGTTAGTAATCTAGTTCACATCGCTATGTGATTAACACCCAAAGAGTACTAAGGTGTGATCATGTTTTGCTTGTGAGATAATTTTAGTCAGCGGTCTGTCACATTCAGAGCCGTAAGTATTTTGCAAATTTCTATGTCTACAATGCTCGCACGGAGCTACTCTAGCTAATTGCTCCCACTTTCATTATGTATCTAGATTGAGACTCGAGTCATCTAGATTAGTGTTAAAACTTGCATCGGCGTAACCTTTTACGACGAACCTTTTTCACTTCCATAATCGAGAAACATATCCTTATTCTACTAAGGATAATTTTGACCGCTGTCCATTGATCTACTCCTAGATCTCTATTGCACTCCTTGCCAATCTTAGTGGTAGGGTATGCAATAGATCTAGTACACAACATGACATACTTTATAGAACCTATGGCTGATGCATAGGGAATGACTTTCATTCTCTTTCTATCTTCTGCTGTGGTCGGGTTTTGAGTCTTACTCAATCTCACACCTTGTAACACAGGCAAGAACTCTTTCTTTGACTGTTCCATTTTGAACTACTTCAAAATCTTGTCAAGGTATGTATTCATTGAAAAACTTATCAAGCGTCTTGATCTATCTCTATAGATCTTGATGCTCAATATATAAGCAGCTTCACCGAGGTCTTTCTTTGAAAAATTCCTTTCAAATACTCCTTTATGCTTTGCAGAATAATTCTACATTATTTCCGATCAACAATATGTCATTCACATATACTTATCGAAATCTTTGTCGTGCTCCCACTCACTTTCTTGTAAATACAGGCTTCACCGCAAGTCTGTATAAAACTATACGCTTTGATCAACTTATCAAAGTGTGTATTCCAACTCTGAGATGCTTGCACCAGTCCATAAATGGATCGCTGGAGCTTTACACATTTTGTTAGCACCTTTAGGATTGACAAAACCTTCTGGTTGCATCATATACAACTCTTCTTTAAGAAAACCATTAAGGAATGCAGTTTTGACATTCATTTGCCAGATTTCATAAAATGTGGCAATTGCTAACATGATTCGGACAGACATAAGCATCGCTACTGCTTGAGTAAATCTCATTGTAGTCAACACCTTGAACTTGTCGAAAATCTTTCTGCGACAAGTCGAGCTTTGTAGATAGTAATACTACTATCAGCATCTGTCTTCCTCTTGAAGATCCATTTATATAATATGGCTTGCCGATCATCGGGCAACTCCATCAAAGTCCACACTTTGTTCTCATATATGGATCCCATCTCAGATTTCATGGTCTCAAACCATTTCATGAATCTGGGCTCATCATCGCTTCCTCATAGTTCGTAGGTTCATCATGGTCTAGTAACATGACTTCTAGAATAAGATTACCGTACCACTCTGGTGCAGATCTTACTCTGGAAGACCTACGAGGTTTTAGTAGCAACTTGATCTGAAGTTTCATGATCATCATCATTAACTTCCTCACTAATTGGTGTAGGAATCACTGGAACTGATTCCTGTGATGAACTACTTTCCAATAAGGGAGAAGGTACAATTACCTCATCAAGTTCTACTTTCTTCCCACTCACTTCTTTCGAGAGAAACTTCTTCTCTAAAAAGGATCCATCTTAGCAAAAAAACTTGCCATCGGATCTGTGATAGAAGGTGTACCCAACATTTTCTTATTGGGTATTCTATGAAGACGCACTTCTCCGATTTGGGTTCGAGCTTATCAGGTGAAAACCTTTTCACATAAGCATCACAACTCAAACTTTAAGAAAGCGACACTTAGGTTTCTTGCTAAACCATAGTTCATACGGTGTCATCTCAGCGGATTTAGATGGTTGCCCTATTAAACGTGAATGCAGCTGTCTCTAATGCATAACCCCAAAACGATAGTGGTAAGTCGGTAAGATACATCATAGATCGCACCATATCATAATAAAGTACGGTTACGACGTTCGGAGCTGTGAAACTATTCCACATTGTTTTCATTGAAGACCAAACTCGTAACTCGAATATTCATCTCCACGATCAGATCGCAGAAACTTTATTTTCTTGTTACGATGATTTTCCACTTCACTCTGAAATTCTTTGAACCTTTCAACTATTTCAGACTTATGTTTCATCAAGTAGATATACCCATATCTGCTCAAATCATCTTGTGAAGGTCAGAAAATAACGATACTTGCCACGAGCATCAACACTCATTGGATCGCATACATCGGTATGTATTATTCCCAATAAGTCGGTAGCTTGTTCCATTGTTCCGAGAAGCGGAGTTTTAGTCATCTTGCCCAAAAGGCACGGTTCTTAAGCATCAAATGATTCATAATCAAGTGATTCCAAAAGTCCATCGACATGGAGTTTTCTTCATGCGCTTTACACCAATATGACCTAAGCGGCAGTGCCACAAATAAGTTCCACTATCATTATTAACTTTGCATCTTTTGGTTTCAATATTATGAATATGTGTATCACTATGATCGAGATCCAATGAACCATTTTCATTGAGTGTGTAACCATATAAGGTTTTATTCATGTAAACAGAACAACAATTTATTCTCTTACTTAAATGAATAACCGTATTGCAATAAACATGATCAAATCATATTTATGCTCAACACCAAATAACATTTATTTAGGCTTAACACTAATCCCGAAAGTATAGGGAGTGTGCGATGATGATCATATCAATCTTGGAACTACTTCCAACACTCATCGTCACTTCCCCTTCAACTAGTCTCTGTTTATTCGTAACTCCTGTTTGAGTTACTAATCTTAGCAACCGAAGCAGTATCAAATACTCGGGGCCACTATAAACACTAGTAAGGCACACATCAATAACCTGTATATCAAATATAACCTTGTTCACTTTGCCATCCTTCTTATCCACCAAATATTCAGGGTAGTTCGCTTCCGGTGACCAGTTCCATTGCAGCAAAAGTACTCGGTCTCGGGCTTAGGTCTAGACTTGGGCTTCTTCACTCGAGCAGCAACTTGCTTGCCATTCCTTTTGAAGTTCCCTTCTTCCCTTTGCCATTTTCCTTGAGACTAGTGGTCTTGTCAACCATCAACACTTGATGTTTTCTTGATTTCTACCTTCGCCGATTTTAGCATCGCGAAGAGCTCGAGAATCTTTTTCGTCATCCCTTGCATACTATAGTTCATCACGAAGTTCTACTAACTTAGTGATGGTGACTAGAGAATTCTGTCAATCACTATCTTATCTGGAAGATTAACTCCCACTTGATTCAAGCGATTGAAGTACTCAGACAATCTGAGCACATGCTCACTAGTTGAGCGATTCTCCTCCATCTTTTAGCTATAGAACTTGTTGGAGACTTCATATCTCTCAACTCGGGTATTTGCTTGAAATATTAACTTCAATTCCTGGAACATCTCATATGGTCCATGACGTTCAAAACGTCTTTGAAGTCCCGATTCTAAGCCGTTAAGCATGGTGCACTAAACTATCAAGTAGTCATCATATTGAGCTGGCCAAGCGTTCATAACGTCATATCGCTCATATTGAGCTAGCGTTCATAACGTCGCATCTGCTCCTGCAATAGGTCTGTCACCTAGCGGTGCATTAAGGACATAATTCTTCTGCGCAGCAATGAGGATAAACCTCAGATCACAGATCCAATCCGCATCATTGCTACTAACATCTTTCAATACAATTTTCTCTAGGAACACATATGAAAACATAGGGAAGCAACAACGCGAGCTATTGATCTACAACATAATTTGCAAAATACTACGGGACTAAGTTCATGATAAATTAAAGTTCAATTAATCATATTACTTAAGAACTCCCACTTAGATAGACATCTCTCTAGTCATCTAAGTGATTACGTGATCCAAATCAACTAAACCATAACCGATCATCACGTGAGATGGAGTAGTTTTCAATGGTGAACATCTTATGTTGATCATATCTACTATATGATTCACGCTCGACCTTTCGGTCTCCGTGTTCCGAGGCCATATCTGCATATGCTAGGCTCGTCAAGTATAACCTGAGTATTCTGCGTGTGCAAAACTGGCTTGCACCCGTTGTAGATGGACGTAGAGCTTATCACACCGATCATCACGTGGTGTCTCGACACGACGAACTTTGGCAGCGGTGCATACTCGTGGAGAACACTACTTGATAATTTTAGTGAGAGATCATCTTATAATGCTACCGTCAATCAAAGCAAGATAAGATGCATAAAGGATAAACATCACATGCAATCAATATAAGTGATATGATATGGTCATCATCATCTTGTGCTTGTGATCTCCATCGCCAAGCACCATCATGATCACCATCGTCACCGGTAGCGACACCTTGATCTCCATCGTAGCATCGTTGTCGTCTCGCCAACTATTGCTTCTACAACTATCGCTACCGCTTAGTGATAAAGTAAAGCAATTACAGGGCGTTTGCATTTCATACAATAAAGCGACAACCATATGGCTCCTGCCAGTTGCCGATAACTTCGGTTACAAAACATGATCATCTCATACAATATAGCATCACGTCTTGACCATATCACATCACAACATGCCCTGCAAAAACAAGTTAGACGTCCTCTACTTTGTTGTTGCAAGTTTTACGTGGCTGCTACGGGCTGAGCAAGAACCGTTCTTACCTCGCATCAAAACCACAGCGATACTTCGTCAAATAGACTCCGTTTAACCTTCTCAAGGACCGGCGTAGCCACACTCAGTTCAACTAAAGTGAGAGAGACAGACACCCGCCGGTCACCTTTAAGCAACGAGTGCTCACAGCGGTGAAACCAGTCTCGCGTAAGCGCACGCGTAATGTCGGTCCGGGCGCTTCATCTCACAATACCGCTGAACCAAAGTATGACATGCTGGTAGGTAGTATGACTTGTATCGCCCACAACTCACTTGTGTTCTACTCGTGCATATGACATCAACGCATAAAACCAGGCTCGGATGCCACTGTTGGGAAGCGTAGTAATTTCAAAAATTTTCCTACGATCACGCAAGACCATGGTGATGGCATAGCAACGAGAGGGGAGTGTCCGTCCACGTACCCTCGTGACCGAAAGCGAAGCGTTATATCAACGCGGTTGATGTAGTCGTGCGTCTTCACGATCCGACCGATCCAAGCACCGTTACTCGGCACCTCCGAGTTCTTAGCACACGTTCAGCTCGATGGCGATCCCGGGCTCCGATCCAGCAAAGCGTCGGGAGGAGTTCCGTCGACGACGGCGTGGTGGCGATCTTGATGTTCTACCGTCGCGAGGGCTTCGCCTAAGCACCGCAACAATATGACCGAGGTGGAATATGGTGGAGGGGCACCGACACAGCTAAGGAACGATCACGAAGATCAACTTGTGTGTTCTAGGGTGCCCCCTGCCCCGTATATAAAGGAGCAAGGGGAGGGCGGCCAGCCCTTGGGCGCACCAAGGGGGGGAGTCCTCCTCCTAGTAGGAGTAGGACTCCCTTTCCTAGTCCTACTAGGAAGAGGGAAGGGGAAGGAAAGAGAGAGAGAGGGAGAGGGAAGGGGCTGCGCGCCCCTCCTAGTCAATTCGGACTCCCCATGGAGGGGGCGCACCACCTCCTGGTGCAGCCCTCTCTCCCTCTTGGCCCAATAAGGCCCATAACTTCCCGAGGGGTTCAGTAACCCCTCCGGCACTCCGGTTTTCTCCGAAACTTCGAAACCTTTCCGGTGTCCGAATATAACCATCCAATATATCAATCTTTATGTCTCGACCATTTGAGACTCCTCGTCATGTCCGTGATCACATCCGGGACTCGAACTCCTTGGTACATCAAAATACATAAACTCATAATAACTGTCATTGAAACCTTAAGCGTGCGGACCCTACGGTTCGAGAACTATGTAGACATGACCTAGAACTATTCTTGGTCAATAACCAATAGCGGAACCTGGATGCCCATATTGGCTCCTACATATTCTCTGAAGATCTTTATCGGTCAAACCGCATAACAACATACTTTGTTCCCTTTGTCATCGGTATGTTACTTGCCGAGATTCGATCGTCGATATCAATACCTAGTTCAATCTCGTTCTTGGCAAGTCTCTTTACTCGTTCCGTAATACATCATCTCATAACTAACTCATTAGTTACAATGCTTGCAAGGCTTAGGTGATGAGTATTACCGAGAAGGCCCAGAGATACCTCTCCGACAATCGGAGTGACAAAACCTAATCTCAAATCGCCAACCCAACATGTACCTTTGGAGACACCTGTAGTACTCCTTTATAATCACCCGATCACGTTGTGACGTTTGGTAGCACCAAAGTGTTCCTCCGTAAGCAGGAGTTGCATAATCTCATAGTTACAGGAACATGTATAAGTCATGAAGAAAGCAATAGCAACATACTAAGCGATCATGTGCTAGGCTAACGGAATGGGTCATGTCAATCAGATCATTCAACTAATGATGTGACCTTGTTAATCAAATAACAACTCCTTGTTCATGGTTAGGAAACATAACCATCTTTGATTAACAAGCTAGTCAAGTAGAGGCATACTAGTGACATACTGTTTGTCTATATATTCACACATGTATTATGTTTCCGGTTAATACAATTCTAGCATGAATAATAAACATTTATCATGAAATAAGGAAATAAATAATAACTTTATTATTGCCTCTAGGGCATATTTCCTTCATGAAGAACTCACCTTCATGTTGTCTGCATCAATGTGTCAAACAAAGGGAGAATACAACTTCCCATGCGCGCTGTCTGAAACAAAGAGAACATACTACTTCCCATGCGCGCTTTTATCTGACAGGGTTGGAAACTCGCTGTCACGCCCAACTTGCGACCCTATCCTAAAGGAACTCGAAGGTCCCACCAAGGATAGAAGCGCATCTTGAAGACGCTTTTGCAAGGTGGATATCATTACATCAACATTACATAATAGTGGGGATACATACATAAGGCACAAATGCCACAAGAATACATCAACATCATACATGAGAACAACCTCCGACTACGGATGAAACACAAACATAAACTCAAACGACATCCACCCTGCTAGCCCAGGCTGCCGACCTGGAACCTATCCCCTGATCGAAGAAGCAGAAGAAGAACTCCAAAAAAACAAGTAACATCGCTCTCGCGTCAAGATCATCGCATAACCTGTACCTGCAACTGTTGGTGTAGTAAACTGTGAGCCACGAGGACTCAGCAATCCCATTACCATGGGTATCAAGACTAGCAAAGCTTAAATGGGTAAGGAAGGGGTAAAGTGGTGAGGTTGCAGCAGCGACTAAGCATGTATGGTGGCTAACTTACGCAAATAAGAGCGAGAAGAGAAGCAAAGCAAGCGGTCGTCAACTAGTAATGATCAAGAAGTGATCCTGAACTCCTACTTACGTCAAACATAACCCAAGAACCGTGTTCTCCTCTCGAACAACCCCGAAAAGAGACCATCACGGTTACGCACACGGTTGGTGTATTTTAGAAGAGTTTACTTCAAGTCTACTACAACGGATATTAAAAATTCCCATCTGCCACATAACCGCGGGCACGGCTCTCGAAAGTTTATACCCTGCAGGGTGTCCCAACTTAGCCAATGATAAGCTCTCGCGATCAACGAAGGATATTCCTTCTCCCGGGAAGACCCCATCAGTCTCGGAATCCCGGTTTACAAGACATTTCGACCATGGTAAAACAAGACCAGCAAAGCCGCCCGATGCGCCGACAATCCCGATAGGAGCTGCACATATCTCGTTCTCAGGGCAACACCGGATAAGCGAAGCGTACAAGTACCAACGTAACCCAAGTTGCCAAGGGATGGTCCCGCACGGTGCTCTTGTTTGGACCAACACTTAGACAAGCATTGGCCTGCGGGGGCTAAAATAAAGATGACCCTTGGGTTAATTACTACCAAGGGAAATGTAGGCGGTGGTGAGGCAAATGGTAAAACCAAGGTTGGGCCTTGCTGGAGGAGTTTTATTCAAAGCAAACTGTCAAGGGGGTTCCATAAATCACCCAACCGCGTTAGGGACGCAAAATCCGGGAACATAATACCGATATGACGGAAACTAGGGCGGCAAGAGATGAACAAAACGCCAGGCATAAGGCCGAGCCTTCCACCCTTTACCAAGTATATAGATGCATTAATAATATAAGAGATATTGTGATATCCCAACATAAACAAAATCCAACATGGAGCAATCTTCATCTTCACCTGCAACTAGCAACGCTATAAGAGGGGCTGAGCAAAAGCGGTAACATAGCCAAGCAACGGTTTGCTAGGAAGGGTGACAAAGGTTAGAGGTTCATGGCAATTTGGGAGGCTTGATAAGCAAGTGGTAGGTAATGCAGCATAGCGAAAGAACGAAGCAACTAGCATAGCAATGATAGTAATGAGATCCAAGGTGACGGTCATCTTGCCTGAAATCCCGCTAGGAAGAAGAACGAGTCCATGAAGAAGATGAAGCCACGAAGACGAACCAAGCGTAGACGAACGAGTCCTCACGATCGCAACGAAAACGGAAACTATCGAGATGATGCATACAAGAGCAACACATCAAAGCAAGTTTAAATGAGGCCGGAAGCAACATATAACAATTCCGGTAAGTCCTCATATGCAAATTTCGAAATTGGTCCAAATCTGAATAAACATTATGTTCAAGTTGTTAAACAGCAAGTTAAGATGCACCACGATGATCTATACGAAATTCTAGTCAAGTTACATATAAAGTTCATTAAATTCGGAGCTACGGCCTAGAAGATATGAGCAAAACAAGTTAAACATGGCATTGATGCAAAATGCACCCAAACATCAAGCAAACACCTCAAAACAAAGATGCAACATGATAATAAGAAAGTTCATGCAATTCTAAGCAAGTTTCATGTAGAGCACACTCAAAACGGAGCAACGGTTCAACACACATGAAACAAGTTTAAAGGACAAGCTGTCCAAAACAGCAACTAGGCATCTTGCAAGCATCAAAACAATATGCTACAGCATCTCAACATGAAAACAAAAGACATGGACATTATCTACAGGTAAAGCATAAAAAAACATGAACACTGAGCTATCTCCAGAAATCACTAGAACATGCTCAAAAAGACATGGAAAGATTGCAAATAATAACAGTTTCAGACTTAGCAGAAATAACATCAGGTTGCAATATTTAGAGCTATCAAACAACATGTTACGGGAACTTATCAATGCAAACAAAGGCATGGCATGAATCTACTAAATGCATAGAACAAAAGTCCTTTACTGACCATGAGCCAAAAAGGATCAGAAGATATGATGACACCCATGTAAACATAGCAAGTTATATTACAGATTCATACATGGCAGGAATAACAATAAGTAGACATGTTGGTGAGCTTGAACCACTCACCACAGAGCAATACATGGCATGGAAAGGCAACTCACAGTAAGAAGACATGTTTATGAAGCTAAGCATGGCAAGAAGAAGTTCATAGCATGCTTGGATCACTAACAACAATCATGGCAACATTGAACTTAATGATAACAGGCTGACAGCAACATTATTTAGCAACTTGAGAGCAAGATTACAACAAGTTACAGAAGGCTATAAATGCAACCAGGGGAATAAATGGACAGATCAAGACACTTATAACAAAACATCCTTAGTGAACATCTCCAGATTATGCATAGAATGACTTGTAGCAGCAGGTTTACATAGCATCATAATATAACAGAATCAGCCTAGCAAAACAGCAACAGCAAGTACCCTACTTAACAAGCTCGATGCACTCAATACAAGACCCACAAAAATCCATGGATGGCACCACTGTGAAGATGGCATGACATAGCACAAAACACATGTAGAGCTCATGCTCATAAGATGCACACATCAAATGCAACAAAAATGACAAATCATCAAGTTATAATAGTTTCAGCAGATTAACATCATATAGCAGTCTTGCAACGATGATTAGGGCATCTAGATGAACTCAAATGAACATGGCACAAAGGAACTAAATGAAGTACTCGTCGAGGCGAACAATTTGACATATTAGACGTACGAAATGGAGCAGTATGCAACAAGTTATGATGCGATGAACATGGCATGATTATGCAAAATTCGGGGACTTTGCAGTTTTCTGAAAAAAAACAGGATGAGCGGGATATAGCAAAAATGCGCACAGGCGAGGAATGGAGGGTTTCTCACCCTGGGCTCGGCCCATGAAGCGGGGAGGGGGCCGGCTGGGCCTGGAGGCTGGCTGGCTGGGCCTTGGGGAGGCCCACGCCGGTGTGGCGGCGCTGGAGGCACGTCGTCCTCCTCCCGATCCTGCCTGGATCGGGGAAGGAGAGGCGGCGGCAACCGAGCCACGGCGGGGCGGCGGCCTGCGGCGGCGGCGTGCCACGTGGCAGCTGCGGAGTGGACGGGGGGAGCGGGGTGGACGTGTCCGGCACGGGGATTTTTGTCCGGCGGCGCGAGGTAGAAGGAGGCTAGGGTTAGACCGAGAATTTCGGGGGAGAGGGTCTATATATAGGTAGAGGGAGCTAGGAGAGTCCAAATGAGGAGCGGTTTTCGCCCACACGATTGTGATCGAACGACCGAGAGCATGGAGGGGCTTTGGATGGGTTTTGGGCCAGTTTGGAAGGGTGTTGGGCTGCAACAAAAGAGGGCTTTACGGTTACCCGGTTAAACGTTGGAGTATCAAACGGACTCCAAATGGCACGAAACTTGACAGGCGGTCTACTGGTGGTATACCAAGGCCGCTTGACAAACCTCGGGCCATTCCGAGAAAGTTTAACACCCACTCATGAAAAGAGACAAAAGGGGACGCCGGATGACATAGGAGTGCCGGATTGCAAAACGGACAACGGGGAAAATGCTCGGATGCATGAGACGAACACGTATGCAAAATGAGATGCACATGATGACATGATATGAAATGCAGATGATGACATGGCAAAATGCAACACCCAAGCAAATGACATGGCAACGACGGCGAATAACTGACGGACACCTGCGCATCGAATCCGGGGCGTTACACTCGCTTCGGTGCCTTAGACTTGGTCTCTGTGTCCTCCATCGCACAGTTGAACTTGGCCCCTTGAGAAGCCTAACATGCATGTACCTGTATCGTGTGAGCATCACATGGAATGAGTTAGAGCGCCTTCTTTCCAACTCTCTTGCTTCGGAGCTATTAGATCTTATTCGTTGTGATGAGATTAAATGTCTGAAGTTATCTAGTGCCCTGCAGCAGCTCAGCTGGCTTGGTATTTTGGCATGCCAGAGATTGGGAGTGATAGAGAGCAAAGCTCCAAATCTCTCTAGTCTCTGGCTCATATCAGGATGCAGGTTAGACTTCTCACTTGTGGAAACATGGCAAATGAAGAAACTATACTTGGTACAAAGCAATCTTATCTACGATGCCCGTGCCAAGCTACCATACGTTCTGCCAAATATTGAAACTCTTTACATAGAATCACAAGATGAGGTATATATATATTCTCTACAAGATTATGTGTTATAGTTTAGAGATATATACATATTATATTATTAGTCATAATATCTGGTGTAGAGTGTATCTGATACATGAAGTTCTGTGTGTGCAGGTGGTTGATGCACCAATGCTGCCTACGAAATTCCTCTACCTTAAGCACCTGACCATTATTTTGAGATTAGAACCAAACGGTTCCGTGTAAGTGCATCTAGTGCCCCTTAGTGATTTTGGTGTATTGAAGACTTATAGGTTAAGGATCCAATGCGTTTGTGAGTGTACACAGGTCTATAAGTCTATGAGGAGTTTGATGTTTACAGAGAAAGTCGACCCCTAAAAATGAAGTTCTTCGACTGAAGACTTTGTTATTCTGAAGACTTTCTGAAGACTTTGAAAGTGAAGAAATTGGTGTGACCTTGAAGACTTGGTATTCATTTGAGGAACATGAAGCGTGAAGACTTTCGTTTTCGTTGTTTCATTTTCTCTTTCTTGAGTCATAGGAAACACCGTACTGTTAATGGGGGTCGAGGAAATACTAAGGAAAAATTTCCATGTGATGCTCAACTCAAAATCCTACACCTACCAATCCCTTCGAGTGAAGCCTTTGGAAATCTCATGCAGTTCAGTCAATTTCTTGATGTGAGACGAAGCTCTTACGGTGTTGAGAATTTATTCGACCGAGGAGTTAGGAATTCGTCGGTCTGGATTGCCTACAGTGAGGAACATGATAGCCACGAGGAATTTGAGATTCAAATTTCCGACCGTTCTTTGTCTCTGCGCCACAGCTGTCCCAAAATATCTTATCCACCTAACGGTCATATCATTGAAGGAATTTATGTCTTATCATGTCGGGCTGCTCCCTAGGCTATAAATAGCCGCCCCTACAACCACTAGCTGGTTGGCTGCTCGAGAGAAACTTGACACTTGTCATTTGAGAGCAACCCATCCTCCGAGAACTTTGGCGAAAATCATCGAGTGAGGAAAACCCAAAACCAAACCCTACAAACCCAAAGTGATTGAGCATCACTGAAGAGATTGATCATGCGTGGATCCGATGCTTGTTACCTTTGAAGACTGTGCTTCTTCCAGACGGTTAGGCGTCATGGTCTAGAGCATCCAAGAGGAATTGTGGATCGCCGAGTGACCAAGTCTGTGAAGGTTTGGAAGTCGCCTGAAGACTTACCACGAGTGATTGGACGAGGTCTGTGTGACCTTAGTTCAAGGAGAATACGGTGAGGACTTGGTGTCCTGAGCTGCGTGCTCAGCGACTGGGTGTCTGGGACTGTGTGTCCTTGAGTTTAAATACTCAGCCGCTCCAACCAGACGTACAATTGAGACAGCAGTTGGAACTGGTCTACCAAATCATTGTCTTCACCAACCTTACTGGTTCTATCTCCTCAACCCTTTCATTTCCTCATTACTGTGTTGAGTGTTTATTCATATCTGTGTTTGAAGACTTTGACTGAAGACTTTCTCAATTTCCTCAGTTCAATTTCTTCAGTCTGTTTGTCTTCATCTTGAGCTATCCTGTGTTTACGCTTTTCTCTACTCTTTGTTTGTCTTCATTTCATCATGATGACCATGCCCACATTCTGTTATGCTTACTTCTGAGTACTTATTCCGCTGCAAGTAGTTCTTCGCTAAGGAATTTCCTCACCGGCAAATTCCTCAGTGAAGAATTCATAAAAATCGCCTATTCACCCCCCCTCTAGTCGATATAACGCACTTTCAATTGATATTAGAGCAAGGTACTCCCTTGTTCTGTGTGATTTTGGTTTAACCACCTGGAGTTTTAGTTATGTCGACCGCAGGTATGAAGAAAGTGACATGCCCTATCTTTGACGGTCACGATTATCCCAAGTGGAAGGCCATGATGAGGAAGCGCCTCATGGCAATGGACAGCGAGTTGTGGACCGTCACTGAAATTGGTCTCACCGATCATGCAAGGCAATGAACGCAGATGGTATTCACAAGTACACTCGACTTGACATCATGGCAAAGGATATCATCTGTTCCTGCCTATCTAGAGATGAATTCAGGCGCATTATGCATCTTTGCAATGCGAAGCTTATCTGGGACCGAATCTCCGACGTCTATGAAGGTCATCGAACCCGTCATGATCCCTGGTTTGAGGACTTCAAGGAATCTCTCAAAGCGATGACTTTCGAACCAGAATCATCATCTTGACATCATGTCTCATGGCAAAGGGTGTCGAGGTAACCAAATGTTCCTCATCGAATTTAGTGATTTGTGAATCGATGATGATGGATCGATGATGATATTGAACCTAGCTATACCAAACTTGTTTGCATTGCCACCAAACAACAACATGCCTTGGAAAAGGTTCAAAACATGTTAGGTAAGAGTGATGATATGTTAGGTGAAGAAATGGATCGCACTAAAGCCTGACTGAAAATCTTCAGAGACTTCAGTCTAGGTTTGACAACCTTCAAGGTCATCATAACACTCTCTTGTCTGATCATGAGAAACTTTCTTATGAATTTCTTCAAAGAAAGCAAGATCTTGAGAAGCTAAGAGTGAGTTATGAAGATCTTCAGAAGGAGCGCGATTCATTACTTGCTCAACAAATCAGCGCTTCTCAAGAAGAATTTGTTCCTCCATGCTTAAAGTGCATTGAGCGTGAATCTCCTAATTCTTCACTGAATGTTCAAATGCTTCAACTGTTACAAATTCTTCACCTGCCTCTGCTATCACTAATTCCTCATCGAGGACATTGCTAGTATCCTTGACGATGCAGGGCTGAAGGAATTGTATATGATGAGCATGTACAAAAGCCTCAAAGGGCACCAGACTCTTTGTGATGTGTAAAGCAGATCCTCAACAGAACCCTAGGAAAGAGGGTATTGCCTTTGAGAGGAAACTCAATGCTGATGGAACATATTGGAAGCTTTGAGCGGTATCCCAAAACTTCATGGGTTGCTGCAAAGGGACCTCCAGTTGATCCATCTAACTTATCTGGCTTTACATGCGAATCTCCTCATTCTTCTGATGAGTCATTTGACTCCAACTATAAACTGTTCAAAAATCAGAATGGTGAAGTATTTGCTAGATATGTTGGCACTAACTGCAGGAACGGCTTCCCTATGAAGAAAATTTGGGTTCCTAAGAAGTGCCTTGAAAGACTTCAGGTGAATGTCCTCATGACACCACCTGTGAAGAATAGGAACCCCAGATCAAATTCTTCATATGGATCCAAGTTCTCATACGGACAAAATTCCTCACGTGGATCAAATTCCTCAAAAGGATCAAAGTCCCCATATGATTATCATCGTGGTAATAACTATGTTTCGCAGGGTAGAGCTAAGGGCTATGAATATGTGCATTATTCTTCAAACCAATATGTTCTAAGTCCTCGAAGAATTTCTTTGCTTATTCATATGCTTACCCTAACCCCTCTTATGTGAAACGAAATGGATTGGCCTCTATGCCACCATTCTCATATGGTGCTCGCAGAGTGATGAACTCTTTGCCACCCCTTCAGATGTGGGTGGTGAAGAAAAAAAACTAACCTCTTCTACAGGTTCAGGTCTCCAGATGTGCATTGAGCGTCTCAAGAATTTCTTTGGGGGCGACAAAAATGCTCGAAAGGGACGCAGCTAATCATGATGAAATGAACTTTCATTTCACACGTCCTCATCTGCTTATCTATTAATCTTGGTGATGAAATTCATCGATGAACTTGATATCATATTCTTCAGCGATGAAGTATATGAGATCGTAAGTTATACTAATTCATCTGCAGGATGATCAACCCAAAGCCACCGAGTGGGTTCTCGATAGTGGATGTACAAATCACATGACCGGTGACAAGAATCTATTGATGGATGCTCCCTTATCACCGTCACATCTGAAGCATATCATCTTTCTTGACAAAGGCAAAAGTCGGTATTGGGTCTTGGTAAGGTTGCGATCTCTAAGGACATACACATGGACAAAGTCATGCTTGTTGAGTCCTTAGGATACAACCTCATGTCGATCTCAATGCTTTGTGATCTTGATATGGTTGTTATCTTTGGCAAGTATCGTTGTGTTGTGATTATGGAAGTGACAATTCCAAAGTCTTGAAGGCTTTAGGAGAGGAGACTTGTATATTGTTGATTTCTCTCTGAGGACCACAACCAGCCGTGTGTCTACTTGCAAAAGCTTCAGAAGGCTGGCTATGGCATCGGCGACTTGGTCACGCAGGCATGAGGAATTTGCACACGCTTGCAAAGAAGAAGCATGTCATTGGCATTGAGAATGTCAAATTCCTCAAGGATCATTTGTGCGGAGCCTGTGAAGCTGGAAAAATGACCAAGGCCAAGCATCCAGCGAAGACTATCATGACCACTACTCGTCCCTTCGAATTGCTTCACATGGACCTCTTTGGTCCTAATCATTACTCAGCTGTCGTTAATGATGCATCTCTATATGGCTTTGTTATTGTTGATGATTACTCTCGTTACACATGGGTACACATTGTTACTTACAAAAATCAAGTGCAGGAAGTCTTCAAACGATTTTCCTCGAGGGCTTCAACTAACTTTGGTGTGAAGATCAAACACATCAGGAGTGACAATGGAACTGAGTTCAAGAATTCCGGTCTTGATGCCTATCTTGATGAACTTGGTATTACTCATGAGTTATCTGCTCCCTATACTCCTCAGCAGAATGGCGTCGTGGAGCGCAAGAACAGAACTCTTGTTGAGATGGCTCGCACTATGCTTGATGAATACAAAACGCCTAAACGTTTTTGGATTGATGCAATTGATATTGCGTGCCACATCATCAACAGATTATATCTTCACAAATTCTTCAAGAAGACTGCCTATGAACTTCTCACTGAGAAGAAACCCAATGTAAGTTATTTCAAAGTCTTCGGTGCTAAATGTTGGATTAGAGATCCTCATCACAATTCTAAATTTGCACCGAAAGCACATGAAGGTTTTATGCTTGGTTACGGAAAGGACTCGCACACCTACAGAGTCTTCAACATCGCTCTTCACAAGATTGTTGACACTGTAGATGTGCGGTTCGATGAAACTAATGGCTCGCAAAGAGAGCACCTACCTTCGTGTTAGATGAACCAGCACCTGAGGAATCTATCAAGTTCAAGGCATCGAGGATGTCATTCCTCATGAAGAATCTGCTGAAGAATTCATTCTGTCGTGAAGAACGTCGAGTGATGCACTGAAGATAATGTTGAAGACAATGGTGCTGAGGAAAATGATCAAATTCCTCGGCGACAACCAGCTCATCCTCGTGTTGCAAAAGAAGTGCAAGTTGACAAGATCATCGATGACATTGAAGCGCAGGTCCTCTCACACGCTCAAAAGCTTCACATTTATCTAACTTTTGTGGGCACTATGCTTTTGTCTCTATCACAGAGCCCACTAAGGTAGATGAAGCATTTCGGACCCGAGTGGATTCAGGCCATGCAAGAAGAATTACATCGATTCGAGCTCAACAATGTCAGGGAACTGGTCAAACGTCCAGATCCTCGCAAGCATAATATCATTGGCACAAAGTGGATCTACCGCAACAAGCAAGATGAAAATGGCCTTGTGGTGAGGAATAAGGCACGACTAGTAGCTCAAGGCTACACCAGGTTGAAGGAATTGATTTCGATGAAACTTTTGCACTGTTGCTAGACTTGAGTCTATTAGCATATTACTCGCCTATGCTAACCATCACAATATCACTTTATATCAAATGGATGTGAAAAGTGCATTCCTCATTGGTAAGCTTGAGGAAGAAGTATATGTTGCTCAACCCCAGGTTTTGAAGATCCAAAGAATCCCGACAAAGTCTTGAGACTCAAAAGGCCCTCTATGGTCTCAAACAAGCCCCACAGGCGTGGTATGATACATTGAAGGAATTCTTCGTGAAGAATGGCTTCACACCAGTTCACTCGACCCTACTCTCTTTACTAAATCATATGATGGTGAACTGTTTGTGTGCCAAATATATGTTGATGATATTATCTTTGGCTGTCTTGACCAACGTTATAGTGATGAATTTTCCTATATGATGAGTGAAGAATATCAAATGTCTATGATGGGAGAGTTGAAATTCTTCTTAGGTCTTCAAATTAAATCAACAACACAATGGCATATTCATATCTCGGAGAAATACCTCAAAGATGTCTGAAGAAATTGGCATGCAAGATTGCAAAGGTGTCAAAATTCCTATGCCCACAAATGGCCATCTATGCCTTGATGAAAATGGTATTGACTTGATCACAAGGTATACCGCTCCATGATTGGTTCTTTATTGTACTTATGTGCATCTAGGCCAGATATAATGCTTAGTGTTTGCATGTGTGCCCGATTTCAAGCTACACCGAAGGAATCACACCATAAGGCTGTGAAGCATATTCTTCGATATCTAGCTCACACACCAACACTAGGATTATGGTACCCCAAGGGCTCTAATTTTGATCTCATTGGATATTCTGACTCTGACTATGCTGGTGATCGTGTGGACCGCAAGTCAACATCTGGTACTTGTCATTTCCTCGGACGATCTTTGGTCTGTTGGTCCTCGAAGAAACAGAACTACGTATCACTGTCTACTGCGGAAGCTGAATACATTGCTGCTGGCTTGTGTTGTGCTCAATTGCTGTGGATGAAGCAGACTCTCAAGGACTACGGCATCAACGTGAAGAATGTGCCTCTCTACTGTGATAATGAGAGTGCCATCAAGATTGCTCACAACTAGCCGAAGACAAAGCACATTCAAATTCGTCATCATTTTCTTCGTGATCATGTGTTAAAGGGCGACATCTCCATCGAGCATGTGAAGACTAAAGAACAACTAGCCGATATCTTCACTAAGCCCTTGGATGAGAAGAGATTTAGCAAGTTGCGGTGTGAGCTAAATATCTTAGAATCTTCGAATGTTCTTTGAAAAGGACACACATCCTGACACTTATGCAAAATTGATGACTTAGATGTGCAACACATGAAGAAACGTTTTTCTTCAATCCATGAAGAATAACACTCTAAGTGTGAAGAAATTAATGAAGAATTTGATTCTCGAGAACCCTCGACAATTGTGCGCGGTGTCTGAAATCATCATTCTTATCTGATGGGTCACGCCACCACCAAAGTTGAAAATCTTCAATTTGAGTTTTTTCTCAGTTTTGGAAATTCTTCAGTTTTTCAAATTCTTCAACTTTTCAAAATCTTCACTGTTTCCGTTGTTTTTCTTATGGCTATTTACTTATGGCTATTTCTTCAAGTCGCTTTTTCTGCTAAGTGAATGTGATCGGACCCTTCCCCCTCTATGCTATACTCAACCCAATCTATTCACAAATTCTTCATGTGCGTTCTATTTGAAACTCGTTCAAAATCTTCACTGTGTCCTTGTCAGCTGAAGAAATTACGAACGGAACCTTAAAACTGATCTTATCCAAACTTTCGGTTTTGCCGCTCAAACCGTTCCGCATCCCACGATGCATTATTTTACTCACCCACGATCGTACACGATCTCCACTACACAGTACGTGGGTGACACATGTCGTGAGAAGGAGAATGGTCAGGGGCACGTTCGTCCTAAATCTTCGGGCGAACAGTTTTTCACTGCCTCTATAAATACCCCTCTCTCCATCCTCACTTCTTTTACTCCGCTCGACCTCTCTCTCCCGTTCGAGCTCCTCAAACCCTAGCGCCGCCGCTACTCCATCGTCGCCGGTGAGGAAGAGCTTCACTGCCTCGACCTCGTCGCCGACGTACTCACGCCGACTGCGGAAATCCTCACTCCGCCGCCGCCGTAGCTGTCTTCCTCCGCCAAGTTAGGGCGTGGAAGATCTGAACAGACGAGCTTCACATCTACAACACCCGCCAATCGTGTTCTTCATTTAGGGTAAATAAAAGTTACTTTTACTGCCCTCGTTGATCCGAATTTTACACTACAAAATCTTCAAAGGTGTTTTGTTCTTCAAATCCTCACACACAAACACCTCACTAGTTATATGCTCTTGATATGTTTCTCTAAGCAATCATTTTTCTTCAAGATTCCTCAATTGTGTGGATCCTCGATCTGTACAACTCTGGAACCTAAGACAAAGAACGCTTAGTGAAATTCTTCAAAACTCATCTGGTCAAAATCCTCAAAACTTGTTCTTTTGAAAACCTTACGAGAAGCATATGACCTCTCCAAATTCCTCGCAACTATACTCATTCACAGGTACTCATGTCCATTGCTGAATCACTAGGTTCTCATCAACTTAACTCATTTGCAGCGTTCCTCGAAGAAAAGTTGCATACTTCTTCAGAGAATTCGTTTGTTCAAATTCCTCAGCTGAAGAATATGGCAGAAGGAAAGAAGCCACAGAAAGGAGGAAAGAGGCCTGAGGTCATGACCGCGTTTGAAATCCCTAAGGAAATATATGCTGATTATTGCACACCTGATGAAGCCGAGTTTGGCAAAGAGAACAAAAATCAGCGCAAGGTGCGCATCCAAAGGATTGAAAGGAGATGGGCACGGGAATGGAGGGAGTACAGATATGTAACTCCAAAGTACATGAAGAAATTCGCACTCAATCCTCCATGCCCAAGAGCTCCGTTGGCACCTGGCCAAGAAGCTGACCCCACCAGCATCAAGCGTGGTGAGGACTTTCCTGAAGAATGGGCCAAGCGCCAAGCCAAACTGGCAAGACAAGCCAATGAGGCAGTGAGGAAATTCAATGAGGACTCTGCTACTGCTGCTGCCCCTGAGGCCTCTGTTAAGCCAAGAAAATCTGTGCCAAAGAAGCCCGCTCACAAGCCAAGTGCTTCACCCACAGTGCCCTCACGGCCAAGTTCCTCGGCAGTGCCCTCACGGCCAATTCCTCATGCTGCTCCTACTCCTTCAAAATCCTCAGCTCCTCCCAAGTCCTCAGCAGTTCCAACAAAGTCCTCTGCACCTGTGCATCTGGCCACGTGCCAAAGGACTGCAGGCTTCTCCATTGCCTCTGGTGTCTCAGCAAGTTCCTCAGCTGCACCAAAGTCTTCATCTGGCCCGACTCTGCTGAAGACTAAGGCCACAGCTGGACGAGGTCCTCGGCCAAGTCCCAAGAAGAAACAGGTTGCTTTCCAAGAGCCACCTGAAGATGATGAGGCTGATGATGATGAACTTGCGGAAATCATCAGAGATCGCCAAGAAAGGGCCGCTAGAGCCAAAGGCACATCTGTGCCACTGCTGTTGGATCCGAGGAAAATCCTCGATTATATTGATCTCTGGCACAAGGATCCAAACACCCCTATGCCTGATTTTCATCTGACCCCTGGACAAAGTCATATGTTGACCCATTTCATCACTGAAGAGAAATGGAAGTTTCAAAAGGCAAGAGAGATCAAGAAGGCTCAATACATAAAGGAGAAGTTCCTGAAGAAAAACGTTGTCAAAATGACACCTGAGGAACTTCTCAAGGTCCAGAATGAAATCCAAGCCCTCAAAGAAAAACTTGATGCTTATTATGCTGATTGGCAAGGAGCCAAGGTCGATTCAAACCACGATGAAGAAGTTCACAAATGTTGCTGCCCCAACGCAACATGAAATTCCTCAGGCTGGAGCCTCAGCTCAGCAAACTGAAGAACATGCCAGCACCGCTGATGAAGTTCAGGCTGCTAAAGAAAATGCCAGTTCCAGGGCTGATGATCCCATTCCAGCCGCTGAAGAAATTGCCAGGGCATCCACTAGTGGTGCGCCTGAAGAAACTGAGCAAGTCAGGGCAACTGCATCAGTTGTGCCTAAGGAAAATCATCCAGATTCCTCAGCTCCTCCTGCGCCAACACCCACTCCAATTCTTCCATCTGCCTCTCATGTGAAGAAGACCAAGGCTGCAGAACGAGCTGCTGTGAAGAAACGGAAAGCATCAGCTGCGTCAAATTCTTCGGCTGCGAAGAAAATGAAGCCAATGACGAGCTCCTTTGAAAATCCAATTGATGATGTTCCAATTTCCTCAATTCCATCAAAGGACCTTGTTCCTTTTGATGAAGATTATGTGATCCCAAGCGGATCTGATGAAGAAAATCATTCTGCTGCTTCGTCAGAGCAGATAGATGAAGAAATTGAAGTGGAAGCAATCCCTTCAACCCCAGTCATTTCCTCACCTATGCCTCAGTTCACAGCTGAAGAGGCCGGTGTTGAGGAACTTGAAGAAGATGTGGATATTGGAAGCACTACGCCAGTAATGAATGATGACTTTTGGGAAAGTCAGCATCCAAATTCTCCACTCTTCACCCCAATCCAACAGATACCTCAGTACCCTGCTCCTACTGTTCAAATGGGATCTGAAGAAACTCATCCCACTTCATCTATCCCTGAAGAAATTCCAGCCACTAGCGCTGATGAACCTGCTGCTGTTGATCCTCAGAATGCACCTATTGAGGAACAAGAAATTCCTCAGCCTGAAGAACCTGAGATTGCGATTCCAGAGGTCGTGATGCAACTCACTGACACTCCACTTCCAAAGCCCAAGGATCCCTTCTCAACGAAGCAAAAGTTCAAGGCTGAAGACTTCTTCAGCGAGCATGTATTCTTTACTGATTACAATCCATATGATTCTGCTCGCATAAGGAAGAGGCGTTTCTGGACTGCCAGCCATGCCAATTTCTATTCCTCAGTGCTTTTCAATAAAGACAAAGTCTTCGATCATGCTCATATTCCTCATGTGGACATGGAGTCTCTGCCAGGCTTTGAGCCAGTCCTCGGTGTTCTTCACGACGCAGACTTCTGAATTTCTGCACCGATATCGTGGATTGGAATGAAGAACTCATTCTTCAATTCTATGCAACGCTGCACATCACCGGAGACGTCAAGACGTGAACTCATGGGTGCTAGATGGATGTCCGAAAACACTCACTACAAGGCACCAAGAACTGAATTGCTTCGTGCTCTACCACTCGATCCTCCACTTGGCGGTGCTCGTTGTATCTACAACGAACCAGAACTTTCAATCACTATATGCAAGTCTTGATGAAGCCTTTGAAGCTAAGGCAGGCCCCAAGAACCAAATTCCTCGTCAAGGAATTATTGTATGTGCCTCGGACTGTCTATCGGATTCTGACGAAGACAATGAGTCCTATCAAGGGCCACGACTCGAATGATGAAGAAGTCGTTGGCATCATGAAGAATATGCTTTTCAACATCATCCATGGCGTTCCCGTAAACTTCCATGATTTCTTCATGAGGACTCTGGCAAACATTGCTATGTCACCATTTGAGCTGAAGCCTTATGCGCCTTGGATAATGAGATTCATCAGGACAAGGTCTTCACTCAATTACAAGGCTGATACTCTGAACCACTGCAGCTACTTGCCCCCGATTGAAGTCCTCAAACGGACATTTACCTCAGCTGATGACAAGGGCAAGGCCACTGCTGTGATCGATGAAGGCATTCGTCCATTGGATGGACAGTTTCCTAAAGCTGCATCCTACTCCACCAATGATGACTCTGCCACACATGACTCTGCCGCAAATACCTCAGTCAAGAAAAGTCCTCAAGCTACTGCACCCAGGGTGATGACTGATCGTGAGTTACTCCTTAGTCTTCATCAGAAGGTTGATCGCAATCATAAATGGGTCAAGCGTCAGTTTGGTTCAATTCTTCACAACATGACCTCAACACACAATGCAGTGAAGAAAAACCACTACTACCTCCATGAAACCTTCAAACGCACCTGGGCTGTTCTTTCACATGTCTACCGTGCGGAAGAACTGACGACAATGGGACTCAAGGAAGAATTTGACTGGTTTGCACCTCCTCCGAAGAAATACAAGAAGGTCAAAGTTCCTTCCTTGGTGGCCAGCTCCTATTCTTCCTCGCGCGACACTGATGATAATGAAGACTTGGACGACACCGCGGCAGGCCCTACTACAATAACCAACCCCAACAACGCTGGCGCTCCTTCTTCAACTTGAAATTCTTCAGGGGCGTTAGTCCTCAGTTTCGATCCTTTTGGTCATTCGATGACAAAGGGGGAGAAATTTGAGTTAGTCTTCAAGCGGGTCTATTATATGGGCAATTTATTTTTGTTAAGTTAAAACTCTCGTTCTTCTGAAACTTTTATTGGATCGAGTTGTAACCTTAAACCCGATGGTGCTTTGATACTTTTGATGCACTGTGCTCTTGCACTATGCTCGATTCTCTTGAGCTTCTTGAGCTCGATACTCTTGATCGTTATTTTGCATGCTTGTTCCTCATTAATGTTACATACGCATGCTGAATTACGTCAAGCACCATATCTCATCATGCATTTCAAATTCTTCATGTTATATGTCAAATGCGTGTATGAATTACAAGATATAGGGGGAGATCTCCATGATCCAACTCTTCAAATGTGCATTGCCTCAAAAGCAAATTCCTCACTATGCACATCTTCAGGGGGAGTTCTTCTATATCTTGCAATCAAATTCCTCAATATCAGTATTTACACTTCATATGTTTATCCCCGTTGAAAACTTATCCTATATTGTCATCAATCACCAAAAAGGGGGGAGATTGTAAGTGCATCTAGTGCCCCTTAGTGATTTTGGTGTATTGAAGACTTATAGGTTAAGGATCTAATGCGTTTGTGAGTGTACACAGGTCTATAAGTCTATGAGGAGTTTGATGTTTACAGAGAAAGTCGACCCCTAAAAATGAAGTTCTTCGACTGAAGACTTCGTTATTCTGAAGACTTTCTGAAGACTTTGAAAGTGAAGAAATTGGTGTGACCTTGAAGACTTGGTATTCATTTGAGGAACATGATGTTGGGGAACGTAGCAGAAATTCAAAATTTTCCTACGTGTCACCAAGATCTATCTATGGAGAAACTAGCAACGAGGGAAGGAGAGTGCATCTACATACCCTTGTAGATCGCTAAGTGAAGCGTTCAAGAGAGCGGGGTTGAAGGAGTCGTGACTTGTCGTGATCCAAATCACGGAGATCCTAGTGCGAGCAGACGGCACCTCCGCGTTCAACACACGTACAGCCCGGTGATGTCTCCCACGCCTTGATCCAGCAAGGAGAGAGGGAGAGGTTGAGGAAGACTCCGTCCAGCAGCAGCACTGTGGCGTGGTGGTGATGGAGGGCGTGGCAATCCAGCAGGCCGCCAAGCACCGCAAGAGAGGAGAAGGAGAGAGGTAGGGCTGCGCCAAGAGGAGAAGTTCTCATGTGTGTTGGGCAGCCCAAACCTCAAGTATATATAGGGGAAGGGGAGGGGCTGCGCCCCCACCTAGGGTTCCCTCCCGGGGTGGCGGCAGCCCCAGATTCCATCTGGTGGCGGCCACAAGGGGGAGAGGGGAGGCGCACCTAGGGTGGGCCTTGGGGCCCATCTGCCTAGGGTTTGCCCCTTTCCCTCTTGGGCGCCTTGGGCCCTTGTGGGGCGCACCAGCCCACAGGGCTGGTCCCTTCCACACTTGGCCCATGCAGCCCTCCGGGCTTGTGGCCCCACTTGGTGGACCCAGGACCCTCCGGTGGTCCCGTGCGTTCTGAAAAAACCGAAACTTTTCCGGTGACCAAAACAGGACTTCCATGTATAAATCTTTACCTCCGGACCATTCCGGAACTCCTCGTGACGTCCGAGATCTCATCCGGGACTCCGAACAACATTCGGTAACCACATACAAACTCCCTTTATAACCCTAGCGTCATCGAACCTTAAGTGTGTAGACCCTACGGGTTCGGGAACCATCTGAGACATGACCGAGGCGTTCTCGGTCAATAACCAACAGCGGGATCTGGATACCCATGTTGGCTCCCACATGTTCCACGATGATCTCATCGGATGAACCACGATGTCGAGGATTCAATCAATCCCGTATTCAATTCCCTTTGTCTAGCGGTATTGTACTTGCCCGAGATTCGATCGTCGGTATCCCGATACCTTGTTCAATCTCGTTACGCAAGTCTCTTTACTCGTTCCGTAACACATCATCCCATGATCAACCCCTTGGTCACATTGTGCACATTATGATGATGTCCTACCGAGTGGGCCCATAGATACCTCTCCGTCACCGGAGTGACAAATCCGATCTCGATTCGTACAACCCAACCCAGACACTTTCGCGAGATACCTGTAATGCACCTTTATAGCCACCCGATTCGTTGTGATGTTTGGTACACCCAAAGCATTCCTACGGTATCCGGAGTTGCACAATCTCATGGTCTAAGGAAATGATACTTGACATTAGAAAAGCTTTAGCATCGACTACGATCTTTGTGCTAGGCTTAGGATTGGGTCTTGTCCATCACATCATTCTCCTAATGATGTGATCCGTTATCAATGACATCCAATGTCCATGGTCAGAAACCGTAACCATCTATTGATCAACGAGCTAGTCAACTAGAGGCTTACTAGGGACATGGTGTTGTCTATGTATCCACACATGTATCTGAGTTTCCTTTCAATACAATTATAGCATGGATAATAAGCGATTATCATGAACAAGGAAATATAATAATAACTAATTTATTATTGCCTCTAGGGCATATTTCCAACAGTCTCCCACTTGCACTAGAGTCAATAATCTAGTTCACATCGCCATGTGATTAACACTCACAGGTCACATCGCCATGTGACCAACATCCAAAGAGTTTACTAGTGTCACTAAACTAGTTCACATCATCATGTGATTAAGACTCAATGAGTTCGGGGTTTGATCATGTTTTGCTTGTGAGAGAAGTTTTAGTCAACGGTCTCGCAACATTCAGATCCGTATGTACTTCATAAATCTCTAGGTCATATTTTAAATGTTGCTTCCACGCCCACTTGGAGCTATTCCAAATGGTTGCTCCACTATCGTATCCGGTTTGCTACTCGAGTCATTTGGATAGGTGTTTAAAGCTTGCATCGGCGTAACCCTTTACGCCGAACTCTTTATCACCTCCATAATCGAGAAACATGTCCTTAGTTACTCCAAGGACAATTTTGACCGTTGCCCAATGATCCATTCTGGATCATTCTTGTACCCCTTGTGACTCATGGCAAGGCACACTTCGGTGCGGTACACAAAGATAGCATACTATAGAGCCTATGTTCGAAGCATAGGGGCGACCTTCGTCCTTTCTCTCTCTTCTGCCGTGGTCGAGCTTTAACTCTTAACTTCATACCTTACAACTCAGGCAAGAACTCCTTCTTTGACTGATCCATCTTGAACACCTTCAAGATCATGTCAAGGTATGTGCTCATTTGAAAGTACCATTAAGCGGTTTTGATCTATCCCTATAGATCTTGATGCTCAATGTTCAAGTAGCTTAATACAGGTTTTCACTTTAAAAACACTTTTCAAATAACCCTATATGCTTTACAGAAAATTCTACATCATTTCTGATCATCAATATGTCAACGACATATACTCATCAGAAATTTTATAGTGCTCCCACTCACTTATTTGGAAATACAAGTTTCTCATAAACTTTGTATAAACCCAAAATCTTTGATCATCTCATCAAAGCGCACATTCCAACTCCGAGATGCTTACTCCAGTCCTTAGAAAGGATCGCCGAAGCCAGCATACCTTTTAGCATCCTTAGGATTGACAAAACTTTCTGATTGTATCACATACAACCTTTCCTTATGAAAACTGGTAAGGAAACTCATTTTGACATCCATCTGCCAGATTTCATAAATGTAGCTTATGCTAACATGATTCCGACGGACTTAAGCATCGCTACGGATGAGAAAATCTCATCGTAGTCAACTCCTTGAACTTGTGAAAAACTCTTCGCCACAAGTCGAGCTTCATAGACGGTGATGTTACCGTCCACGTCCGTCTTCTTCTTAAAGATCCATTCATCTCAATGGCTTGCCGATCATCGGGCAAGTCCACCAAAGTCCATGCTTTGTTCTGATACATGGATCCTATCTCGGATTTCATGGCTTCTAACCATTTGTCGGAATTTGGGCCCACCATTGCTTCTCCATAGCTCGTAGGTTCATTGTTGTCTAGCAACATGACCTTCAAGACAGGATTGCGTACCACTCAAGTAGCACGCATCCTTGTCACCCCACGAAATGCGTTAGTGACTTGATCCGAAACTTCATGATCACTATCATAAGCTTCTACTTCAATTGGTGTAGGTGCCATGGGAACAACTTCCTGTGCCCTGCTACACACTAGTTGAAGTGACGGTTCAATAACCTCATCAAGTCTCCACCATCCTCCCACTCAATTTTTCGAGACAAACTTTTCCTCGAGAAAGGACCCGATTCAAGAAACAATCCCTATTGCTTTCGGATCTGAATTAGGAGGTACACCCAACTGTTTTGGGTGTCCTATGAAGATGCATTTTATCCGCTTTGGGTTCGAGCTTATCAACCTGAAACTTTTTCATGTAAGCGTCGCAGCCCCAAACCTTTAAGAAACGACAACTTAGGTTTCTCCAAACCACAGTTCAAACGATGTCGTCTCAACGGAATTACGTGGTGCCCTATTTAAAGTGAGTGCGGTTGTCTCTAATGCCTAACCCATGAACGATAGTGGTAATTCGATAAGAGATGTCATGGTACGCACCATATCCAACAGGGTGCAACTATGATGTTCGGACACACCATCACACTATGGTGTTCCAGGCGGTATTAATTGTGAAACAATTTCCACAATGTCTTAATTGTGTGCCAAAGCTCGTAACTCAGATATTCATCTCTATGATCATATCATAGACATTTTATCCTCTTGTCACAATGATCTTCTACTTCACTCTGAAATTACTTGAACCATTCAATAATTCAGACTTGTGTTTTATCAAGTAAATATACTCAACATCTACTTGAATCATCTGTGAAGTAAGAACATAACGATACTCACTGCATGCCACAGCACTCATTGGACTGCACACATCAAAATGTGTTACTTCCAACAAGTTGCTATCTTGTTCCATCTTACTGAAACCGTGGCTTTTCAGTCATCTTGCCCATGTGGTATGATTTGCATATCTCAAGTGATTCAAAATCAAGTGAGTCCAAACGATCCATCTGCATGGAGTTTCTTCATGCATATACACCAATAGACATGGTTCGCATGTCTCAAACTTTTCAAAACGAGTGAGTCCAAAGATCCATCAACACGGAGCTTCTTCATGCGTTTTATACCATTATGACTTACATGGCAGTGCCACAAGTAAGTGGTACTATCATTACTATCTTATATCTTTTGGCATGAAAATGTATATCACTACCATCGAGATTCAATAAACCATTCCTTTAGGTGCAAGACCATTGAAGGTATTATTCAAATAAATAGAGTAACCATTATTCTCCTTAAATGAACAACCGATTTGCGATAGACATAATCCAATCATGTCTATGCTCAACGCAAACACCAAATGCAATTATTTAGGTTTAACGCCAATCTCGTTGGTAGAGGGAGCGTGCGATGCTTGATCACATCAAGCTTGGAAAAACTTCCAACACATATCGTCAGCTCACCTTTAGCTAGTCTCCGTTTATTCCGTAGCTTTTATTTCGAGTTACTAACACTTAGCAACCGAACCGGTATCTAATACCCTGGTGCTACTAGGAGTACTAGTAAAGTACACATTAACATAATGTATATCCAATATACTTCTATCGACCTTGCCAGCCTTCTCATCTACCAAGTATCTAGGGTGGTTCCGCTTCTGTGTCCGTTCCTCTCATTACAGAAGCACTTAGTCTCGGGTTTGGGTTCAACCTTGGGTTTCTTCACTAGAGCAGCAACTGTTTTGCCATTTCATGAAGTATCCCTTGTTGCCCTTGCCCTTCTTGAAACTAGTGGTTTTACCAACCATCAACAATTGATGCTCCTACTTGACTTCTACTTTCGCGGTGTCAAACATCGCGAACACTTCAAGGATCATCATATCTATCCCTGATATGTTATAGTTCATCACGAAGCTCTAGTAGCTTGGTGGCAATGTCTTTGGAGAAACATCACTATCTCATCTGGAAGATTAACTTCCACTCGATTCAAGTGATTATTGTACCGAGACAATCTGAGTACGAGCTCAACGATTGAGATCTTCTCCCTTAGTTTGTAGGCTAGAAAACTCGTCGGAGGTCTTATACCTCTTGACGTGGGCACGAGCCTGAAATCCCAATTTCAGCCCTCGAAACATCTCATATGTTCATGACGTTTGACGTCTTTGGTGCCTCAATTCTAAACTGTTTAACTGAACTATCACGTAGTTATCAAAACGTGTATGTCCGATGTTCGCAACATCCACAGACGACGTTTGGGGTTCAGCACACTGAGCGGTGCATTAAGGACATAAGCTTTTTTCTGTCCGCATAATCGCCATCATCAACTTTCAACTATATTTTCTCTAGGAACATATCTAAACAGTAGAACTAAAGCGTGAGCTATGACATAATTTGCAAAGGGTTTTTGACTATGTTCAGGATAATTAAGTTCATCTTATGAACTCCCACTCGATAGACATCCCTCCGGTCATCTAAGTGATTACATGATCCGAGTCAACTAGGTCGTGTCCGGTCATCACGTGAGACGGACTAGTCATCATCGGTGAACATCTTCATGTTGATCGTATCTACTATCGACTCATGCTCGACCTTTCGGTCTCGTGTTCCGAGGCCATGTCTGCGTACATGCCAGGCTCGTCAAGTTAACCCTAAGTGTTTGGCGTGTGTAAATCTGTCTTACACCCGTTGTATGTGAACGTAAGAATCCATCACACCCGATCATCACGTGGTGCTTAGAAGCGACGAACTTTAGCAGCGGTGCATAGTTAGGGAGAACACTTCTTGAAATTTTAATGAGGATCATCTTATTTACTACCGTCGTTCTAAGCAAATAAGATGCATAAACATGATAAACATCACATGCAATCAAATAGTGACATGATATGGCCAATATCATTTTGCTCCTTTGATCTCCATCTTCGGGCTCCATGATCATCATCGTCACGGCATGACACCATGATCTCCATCATCATGATCTCCATCATCGTGTCTCCATGAAGTTGTCTCGCCAACTTATTACTTCTACTACTATGGCTACGGTTAGCAATAAAGTAAAGTAATTACATGGCGTTGTTCAATGACACGCAGGTCATACAATAAATAAAGACAACTCCTATGGCTCCTGCCGGTTGTCATACTCATCGACATGCAAGTCGTGATTCCTATTACAAGAACATGATCAATATCATACATCACATATCATTCATCACATTCTTCTTGGCCATATCACATCACATAGCATACCTTGCAAAAACAAGTTAGACGTCCTCTAATTGTTGTTTGCATGTTTTACGTGGCTGCTATGGGTTTCTAGCAAAACGTTTCTTACCTCATAAAACCACAACGTGATATGTCAATTGCTATTTACCCTTCATAAGGACCCTTTTCATCGCATCCGATCCGACTAAAGTGGGAGGCGGCACCGCTATCCACCTTATGCACCAAGTGCATGTCGGTCGGTGGAACACATCTCACGTAAAATGCGTGTAAGGTCGGTCCGGCCGCTTCATCCCACAATACCGTCGAAACAAGATTGGACTAGTAACGGTAAGCATATTGAACAACATCAACGCCCACAACTACTTTGTGTTCTACTCGTGCAAAGAATCTACGCAATAGACCTAGCTCATGATGCCTTTGTTGGGGAGCGAGCAGAAATTCAAAATTTTCCCACGTGTCACCAAGATCTATCTATGGAGAAACTAGCAACGAGGGAAGGAGAGTGCATCTACATACCCTTGTAGATCGCTAAGCGGAAGCGTTCAAGAGAACGGGGTTGAAGGAGTCGTACTCGTCGTGATCCAAATCACCGGAGATCCTAGTGCCGAACGGACGGCACCTCCGCGTTCAACACACGTACAGCCCGGTGACGTCTCCCACGCCTTGATCCAGCAAGGAGAGAGGGAGAGGTTGAGGAAGACTCCGTCCAGCAGCAGCACAACGGCGTGGTGGTGATGGAGGAGCGTGGCAATCCAGCAGGGCTTCGCTAAGCACCGCAAGAGAGGAGAAGGGAGAGAGGTAGGGCTGCGCCAAGAGGAGAAGTTCTCATGTGTGTTTGGCAGCCCAAACCTCAAGTATATATAGGGGAAGGGGAGGGGCTGCGCCCCCACCTAGGGTTCCCTCCCCAGGGGTGGCGGCAGCCCCCAGATCCCATCTGGGTGGCGGCCACAAGGGGGAGAGGGGGAGGCGCACCTAGGGTGGGCCTTAGGGCCCATCTGCCCTAGGGTTTGCCCCCTTTCCCTCTTGGAGGCGCCTTGGGCCCTTGTGGGGGGGGGGCGCACCAGCTCACCTGGGGCTGGTCCCCTTCCACACATGGCCCATGCAGCCCTCCGGGGCTTGTGGCCCCACTTGGTGAACCCCCGGGACCCTCCCGGTGGTCCCGGTACGTTACCGGAAAAACCCGAAACTTTTCCGGTGACCAAAACAGGACTTCCCATATATAAATCTTTACCTCCGGACCATTCCGTAACTCCTCGTGACGTCCGGGATCTCATCCGGGACTCCGAACAACATTCGGTAACCACATACAAACTCCCTTTATAACCCTAGCGTCATCGAACCTTAAGTGTGTAGACCCTACGGGTTCGGGAACCATGCAGACATGACCGAGACGTTCTCCGCTCAATAACCAACAGCGGGATCTGGATACCCATGTTGGCTCCCACATGTTCCACGATTGTAAGTGCATCTAGTGCCCCTTAGTGATTTTGGTGTATTGAAGACTTATAGGTTAAGTAACTAATGCGTTTGTGAGTGTACACAGGCCTATAAGTCTATGAGGAGTTTGATATTTCTGAGAGAAAGTCGACCCCTAAAATGAATTTCTTCACTGAAGAATTTGATATTCGAAGACTTTCGAAGACTTTGAAAGTGAAGAAATTGGTGTGATTACGAAGACTCGGTAATCGCTTGAGGAATATGAAGCGTGAAGACTTTTGTTTTCGTAGTTTCATTTTCTCTTTCTTGAGTCATAGGAAACACCGTCTTTGTTAAAGGGGTCGAGGAAATACTAAGGAAAAATTTCCATTTGATGCTCAACTCAAAATCCTACACCTACCAATCCCTTGAGTGAAGCTTTTGAAATCTCATACAGTTCAGTCAATTTCTTGATGTGATGAGGCGAAGCTCTTCCGGTATTTGAGAATTTGTTCGGACCGAGGAGTTAGGAATTCGCCGGTCTGAATTGCCTACGATGAGGAACATGATAGCCCTGAGGAATTTGATGTTCAAAATTCCGACCGTTGTTGTGCTGCGCGCCAGCTGTCCTAAATATCTTATCCACCTAACGGTCATATCATTGAAGGGCATTTATGTCTTATCATGTCGGGCTGCTCCCTAGGCTATAAATAGCCGCCCCCTACAACCACTAGTTGGTTGGCTGCTCCGAGAGAACTTGACACTTGTCATTTGAGAGCAACCCATCCTCACGAGGTATTTGAGTGAAAATCATCAAGTGAGGAAAACCCAAAAGTGAGGAAAATCCCAAAAACCAAACCCTAACAAACCCAAAGTGATTGAGCATCACTGAAGAAATTGATCCCGCGTGGATCCGACGCTTTTTACCTTTGAAGACTGTGCTTCTTCCAGACGGTTAGGCGTCAAGGTCTAGAGCATCCAAGAGGAATTGTGGATCGCCGAGTGACCAAGTATGTGAAGGTTTGGAAGTCGCTCAAGACTTACCACGAGTGATTGGACGAGGTGCATGTGACCTTAGTTCAAGGAGAATACGGTGAGGACTTGGTGTCTGAGCTGCGTGCTCGGTGGTTCGGGTGTCCGGACTGCGTGTCCTCGAGTTTAAATACTCAGCCGCTCCAACCAGACGTATAATCGAGACAGCAGTTGGAACTGGTCTACCAAATCATTGTCTTCACCAACCCAACTGGTTCTATTTCCTCAACCCTTTCATTTCCTCACATCGTGTTGAGTGTTTGTCATATCGTGTTTGAAGACTTTGGTGAAGACTTTCTCAATTTCCTCGGTTCAATTTCTTGATCTGTTTGTCTTCATCTTGTGTTATCCTGTGATTACGCTTTTCAGACTCTGCGATTGTCTTCATTTCATCATGATGACTATGCCTGTAATCTGCTATGCTTACTTCTGAGTACTTATTCCGCTGCATGTATTTCTTCGCTAAGGAATTTCCTCACCAGCAAATTCCTCAGTGAAGAATTTGTAAAATTCTCTAAAAATCGCCTATTCACCCCCCCCCCTCTAGTCGATATAACGCACTCAAGCCCTGACTGAAAATCTTCAGAGAGTTCAGTCTAGGCTTGACAGCCTTCAAGGTCATCATAACACTCTCCTATCTGATCATGAGAAACTTTCTTATGAATTTCTTCAAAGAAAGCAAGATCTTGAGAAGCTAAGAGTGAGTTATGAAGATCTTCAGAAGGAGCGCGATTCATTACTTGCTCAACAAATCAGCGCTTCTCAAGAAGAATTTGTTCCTCCATGCTTAAAATGCATTGAACGTGAATCTGCTAATTCTTCACCTGAATGTTCAAATGCTTCAACTGTTACAAATTCTTCACCTGCCTCTACTATCACTAATTCCTCAACTGAGGACATTGCTAGTATCACTGACGATGCAGGGCTGAAGGAATTGTACATGACAGGCATGTACAAAAGCCTCAAAGGGCATCGACTCTTTGTGATGTGCTTAAAAGCAGATCCTCAACAGAACCCTAGGAAAGAGGGTATTGCCTTTGAGAGGAAACTCAACGCTGATGGAACGTACTGGAAGCCTGAGCAGTATCCCAAAACCTCATGGGTTGCTGCAAAGGGACCTCCAGTTGATCCATCTACCTTATCTGGTTTTACATGTGAATTTCCTCATTCTGATGATGAGTCATTTGACTCCAACTATAAACTGTTCAAAAATCAGAATGGTGAAGTGTTTGCTAGATATGTTGGCACTAACTGCAGGAACGGTTCCCCTATGAAGAAAATCTGGGTTCCCAAGAAGTGCCTTGAAAGTCTTCAGGTGAATGTCCTCATGACACCACCTGTGAAGAAAAGGAACCCCAGATCAAATTCTTCATATGGACCAAATTATTCATATGGATCCAAGTCCTCATACGGACCAAATTCCTCATATGGATCAAATTCCTCACGTGGATCAAATTCCTCAAAAGGATCAAAGTCCTCATATGATTATCATCGTGCTAACAACTCTGTTTCGCAGGGTAGAGCCAAGGGCTATGAATATGTGCATTATTCTTCAAACCAATATGTTCATAAGTCCTCGAAGAATTTCTCTGCTTATTCATATGCTTACCCTAACCCCTCTTATGTGAAACTAAATGGTTTGGCCTCTATGCCACCATTCTCATATGGCGCTCGCAGAGTGATGAACTCTTTGCCACCCCTTCAGATGTGGGTGGTGAAGAAAAAGAACTAATCTCTTCTGCAGGGTCAGGTCTCGGGCGTGCCTCAACGTCTCAAGAATTTCTTTGGGGCCCGACAAAATGCACGAAAGGACGCAGCTAATCATGATGAAATGAACTTTCATTTCACACGTCCTCATCTTGCTTATCTGAATCTTGACTAATGAAATTCATCGATGAACTTGATATCATATTCTTCAGCGATGAAGTATATGAGATCGTAAGTTGTACTAATTCATCTGCAGGAAGATCAACCCAAAGCCACCGAGTGGGTTCTCGATAGTGGATGTACAAATCACATGATTTGGTGACAAGAGTCTATTGATGGATGCTCCTTATCACCGTCACATCTGAAGCATATCATCTTTCTTGACAAAGGCAAAAGTCGGTATTGGGACTTGGTAAGGTTGCTATCTCTAAGGACATGCACATGGACAAAGTCATGCTTGTTGAGTCTTTAGGATATAACCTCATGTCAGTCTCAATGCTTTGTGATCTCGATATGGTAGTTATCTTTGGCAAGTATCGCTGTGTTGTGATTATGGAAGCTGACAATTCCAAAGTCTTCGAAGGCTTTAGGAGAGGAGACTTGTATATTGTTGATTTCTCAACAGGTCCACAACCGGCCGTGTGCCTACTTGCAAAAGCTTCAGAAGGCTGGCTATGGCATCGACGACTTGGTCACGCAGGCATGAGGAATTTGCACACGCTTGCGAAGAAGAAGCATGTCATTGGCATTGAGAATGTCAAATTCCTCAAGAATCACTTGTGCGGAGCCTGTGAAGCTGGAAAAATGACCAAGGCCAAGCATCCAGCGAAGACTATCATGACCACTACTCGTCCCTTCGAATTGCTTCACATGGACCTCTTTGGTCCCAATCATTACTCAGCTGTCGTTAATGAAGCATCACTATATGGCTTTGTTATTGTTGATGATTACTCTCGCTACACATGGGTACACATTGTTACTTACAAAAATCAAGTGCAGGAAATCTTCAAACGATTTTCCTCGAGGGCTTCAACCAACTTTGGTGTGAAGATCAAGCACATCAGGAGTGACAATGGAACTGAGTTCAAGAATTCCGGTCTTGATGACTATCTTGATGAACTTGGTATTACTCATGAGTTATCTGCTCCCTATACTCCTCAGCAAAATGGCGTCGTGGAGCGCAAGAACAGAACTCTTGTTGAGATGGCTCGCACTATGCTTGATGAATACAAAACGCCTGGTCGTTTCGGATTGAAGCAATTGACACTGCGTGCCATCATCATCACAGAGTATACCTTCACAAATTCTTCAAAAGACTGCCTATGAACTCCTTACGACAAGAAACCCAATGTAAGTTATTTCAAAGTCTTGATTGCTAAATGCTGGATTAGAGATCCTCACCACACCTCTAAATTTGCACCGAAAGCACATGAGGGTTTTATGCTTGGTTACGGAAAGGACTCGCACACCTCTGAGTCTTCAACATCGCACTTCACAAGATTGTTGACTTTGTAGATGTGCGGTTCGATGAAACTAATGGCTCACAAAGAGAGCACCTACCTTACATGTTAGGCGAACCAGCACCGAGGATTCTATCAGGTTCAAGGCAACCGAGGATGTCATCCCTCTTGAAGAAACTGCTGAAGAATTCATTCTGTCTGTGAAGAACGTCGAGTGATGCACTGAAGATAATCTGAAGAAAATGGTCTGAGGAAAATGGTCAAATTCCTCGAAGACAACCAGCTCATCCTCGCGTTGCAAAAGAAGTGCAAGTTGACAAGATCATCGATGACATTAAAGCGCCAGTCCTCTCACTCGCTCAAAAGCTTCACATTTATCTAACTTTTGTGGGCACTATGCTTTTGTCTCTATCACAGAGCCCACTAAGGTAGATGAAGCATTTCGGGCGGAGTGGATTCAGGCCATGCAAGAAGAATTACATCGTTCGAGCTCAACAACGTGTGGGAACTGGTCAAACGTCCAGATCCTTGCAAGCATAATATCATTGGCACAAAGTGGATCTATCGCAACAAGCAAGATGAAAATGGTCTTGTGGTGAGGAATAAAGTACGACTAGTAGCTCAAGGCTACACGCAGGTTGAAGGAATTGATTTCGATGAAACTTTTGCACTGTTGCTAGACTTGAGTCTATTAGCATATTACTCGCCTATGCTAACCATCACAATATCACTTTATATCAAATGGATGTGAAAAGTGCATTCCTCAATGGTAAGCTTGAGGAAGAAGTATATGTTGCTCAACCCCTGGTTTTGAAGATCCAAAGAATCGACAAAGTCTTGAGACTAAATAAGGCCCTCTATGGCCTCAAGCAAGCCCCTCGAGCGTGGTATGATACATTGAAGGAATTCTTCGTGAAGAATGGCTTCACACCAGTTCACTCGATCCTACTCTCTTTACTAAATCTTATGATGGTGAACTGTTTGTGTGCCAAATATATGTTGATGATATTATCTTTGGCTGTCTTGACCAACGTTATAGTGATGAATTTGCCTATATGATGAGTGAAGAATATCAAATGTCTATGATGGGAGAGTTGAAATTCTTCTTAGGTCTTCAAATTCGTCAACAACACAATGGCATATTCATATCTCGGAGAAATACCTCAAAGATGTCTCAAGAAATTGGCATGCAAGATTGCAAAGGCGTCAAAATTCCTATGCCCACAAATGGCCATCTATGCCTTGATGAAAATGGTATTGACTTGATCACAAGGTATACCGCTCCATGATTGGTTCTTTATTGTACTTATGTGCATCTAGGCCAGATATAATGCTTAGTGTTTGCATGTGTGCCCGATTTCAAGCTACAGAAGGAATCACACCATAAGGCTGTGAAGCATATTCTTGATATCTAGCTCACACACCAACACTAGGATTATGGTACCCCAAGGGCTCTACTTTTGATCTCATTGGATATTCTGACTCTGACTATGCTGTGATCGTGTGGATCGCAAGTCAACATCTGGTACTTGTCATTTCCTCGGACGATCTTTGGTCTGTTGGTCCTCGAAGAAACAGAACTGCGTATCACTGTCCACTGCGGAAGCTGAATACATTGCTGCTGGCTCGTGTTGTGCTCAATTACTATGGATGAAGCAAACCCTCAAGGACTACGACATCAACGTGAAGAATGTGCCTCTCTACTGTGACAATGAGAGTGCCATCAAGATTGCTCACAACCCAGTTCAGCACTCGAAGACAAAGCACATTCAAATTCGTCATCATTTTCTTCGTGATCATGTGTTGAAGGGCGACATCTCCATCGAGCATGTGAAGACTGAAGAACAGCTAGCTGATATCTTCACTAAGCCCTTGGATGAGAAGAGATTTAGCAAGTTGCGGTGTGAGCTAAATATCTTAGATTCTTCGAATGTTCTTTGAAAAGGCACACATCCTAACACTTATGCAAAATTGATGACTTAGATGTGCAACACATGAAGAAACGTTTTTCTTCAATCAATGAAGAATAACACTCTAAGTGTGAAGAAATTAATGAAGAAATTGATTCTCAGAACCCTCGACAATTATGCGCTGTGTCTGAAATCATCATTCTTATCTGATGGGTCACGCCACCACCAAAGTTGAAAATCTTCAATTTGAGTTTTTCCTCAGTTTTTGAAATTCTTCAGTTTTTCAAATTCTTCAGTTTTTCAAATTCTTCAGTTTTTCAAATTCTTCAGTTTTTCAAATTCTTCAACTTTGCAAAATCTTCACTGTTTCCGTCGTCTTTCTTCATTGGCTATATATATATATGGATTTATGTCCTCTACAGCATTCACTTATGGCTATTTCTTCAAGTCGTTTTTTCTGCTAAGTGAATGTGATCGGACCCTTTCCTATCTATGCTATACTCAACCCAATCCATTCACAAATTCTTCATGTGCGTTCTACTTTGAAACTCGTTCAAATTCTTCACTGTGTCCTTGACAGCTGAAGAAATTGCAACGGAACTATTAAAACGAATCTAATTCAAACCTTCGCTTTTACCGCTCAAACCGTTCCGCATCCCACGATGCATTATTATATTCACTCACGATCGTACACGATCTCCACTACACATTACGTGGGTGACACATGTCGTGAGAAGGGAAGCGGTCAGGGGCATGTTCGTCCTAAATCTTCGGACGATCCGTTTTTCACCGTGGCTATAAATACCCCTCTCTCCCTTCCTCACTCTTTTACTTCGCTCGACTCCTCTCTCCCGCTCGAGCTCCTCAAAACCCTAGCGCCGCCGCTACTCCATCGTCGCCGGTGAGGAAAAGCTTCACTGCCTTGACCTCTTCGCCGACGTACTCGCGCCGACCGTGGAAAATCTTCACTCCGCCGTCGCCGTAGCTGATTTCCTCTGCCAAGTTAGGGCGGAGAAGATCTGAAAGGACGAACTTCTAAACTGTTCATCTCAGTTCGTCGTGTTCTTCACTTCGGGTAAATTAAAAGTTACTTTTATTACTCGCTTTGATTCTCAAATCTTCTTCAAATTCTTCAAAGGTGTTTATTCTTCAAATTCCTCACACATATGAACACCTCAAATCTCTTGACTCATTTCTCTAAGCAATGATTTTCTTCAAGATTCCTCAATTGTGTGGATCTTCGATCTATACAACTCTGGAACCTAAGACAAAGAACGCTTATTGAAATTCTTCAAGGCTCATCTGGTCAAAATCCTCAAACTTGTTCTTTTGAAAAACCTTACGAGAACATATGACCTCTTCAAATTCCTCGCACCTATACTCATTCACAGTACAAATGTCGCTGCTGAATCCCTAGGTTCTCATCAACTTAACTCATTTGCAGCGTTCCTCGAAGAAAAACTGCACACTTCTTGAGAGAACTCAATTGTTCAATTTCTCTCACGAAGAAAATGGCAGATGGCAAGAAGCCGCAGAAGGGAGGAAAGAAACCTGAGGTCATGACAGCATTGAAATCCACGAGGAAATATATGCGACTCATTGTACACGGATGAGGAAAGCAAAAATCAACGCAAGGTGCGTATCTGAAGATTGAGCGGAGATGGGCACGGGAATGGAAGGAATACCGATATGTAACACCTAAGTACATGAAGAAATTAGCGTTAAATCCTCCATGCCCAAGAGCTCCTTTGGCACCTGGCCAAATAGCTGATCCCACTAGCGTCAAACGCGGTGAGGACTTTCCTGATGAGTGGGCTAAACGCCAAGCAAAGTTGGCTAAGCAAGCAAAGGAAGCGGTGAAGAAATTCAATGAGGATTCTGCTGCTACTACTGCCACTGAGGTCTCGGTCAAACCGAGGAAATCTATGCAAAAGAAGTCTGCTAATAAGCCAAGTGCTTCATCATCTGCGCCCTCACGGCCAAGTTCCTCAGCAGCACCATCTCAGCAAATTCCTCACACTGTTGCTGTTCCATCAAAGTCCTCAGCTGCTCCGTCCAAACCTTCAGTTCCTGTGCACCTAGCTACATGTCAAAGGACTGCTGGTTTCTCAATTGCCTCAGGCATCTCTGCAAGTTCCTCAGCTGCCCCCAATTCTTCATCTGGCCCGACCTCGCTGAAGACAAAAGCAACAGCTGGACGTGGTCCTCGGCCTAGCCCAAGTAAGAAACAGCTTGTAGTCCACGTGCCAACTGATGATGAGGCATCTGATGAAGAACTTGAAGAAATCAGCAGAGACCGCCAAGTCAGGGCCGCTAGAGCCAAAGGCACAACGGTGCCACTGCTATTGGATCCGAAGAAAGTCCTCGACTTTATCGATCTCTGGCACAAGGATCCCAACACCCCTCTGCCTGATCTTCATCTGACACATGGTCAAAGTCATGCACTGACTCACTTCATAGCTGAAGAAAAATGGAAGTTTGAGAAGGCGAGGGAAATCAAAAAGGCTCAATACAGGAAGGAGAAGTTTCTGAAGAAAAACGTTGTCAAAATGACACCTGAGGAACTTCTCCAAGTCCAAACTGAAATTCAAAACCTCAGCAAAAGTTTGATACCCACTATGCTGATTGGCAAGGAGTCAAGACCAGATTAATCAACAACGACGAAGAAACTCTAGCTGTTGCTGCACTGCGCAACATGAAAATCCTCGGTGAAGCCTCTGCTCAGCCTCTTGAAAAAAATGCTGATTCGAGGGCTGATGATCCCATCCCAGCCCTGAAGAAACTGCCAGGGCACCCACTAGTGGTGCGCCTGAAGAAATTGTTCAAGACAGGGGAACTGCATCAGTTGCTCCTGAAGAAACTGCACCAAATTCCTCAGCTCCTCCAGCGCCAATTCCAACTCCAATTCTTCCATCTGCTTCTGATGTGAAGAAAACCAAGGCTGCGGAACGAGCTGCTGTGAAGAAAAGGAAAGCATCAGCTGCGTCAGATTCTTCGACTGTGAAGAAAATGAAGCCAATGACCAGCTCCGTTGAAAACCCAATTGATGCTATTCCAATTTCCTCCATACCATCAAAGGAAGTAGTTCCTTTTGGAGAAGAATATGAAATCCCAACGGATCGATGAAGAACATCAATCTCTGCTTCGTCAGAGAAAATTGATGAAGAAATTGAAGTGGAAGCAATCCCTTCAACCCCAGTCATTCCCTCATCAGACCATGAAATTCCTCAGGCTGGTACTGAGGAAATTGAAAATGAAGATGTGGATATTGGATGTACCACTCCAGTGATCAATGATGACTTTTGGGAAAGTCAGCATCCCAACACTCCTCTCTTCACCCCGCTCCAACAAGTTCCTCACTCTCCTGCACAAACAGTCCAAATGGACTTTGAAGAAAATCAACCGACTGGTTCTGTGCATGAAGAAATTCCAGCCTCTGGTGCTGATGAAACTGCTGCTGATGAAACTGCTGCTGCTGCTAATCCTCAGACTGCACAAGTTGAGGACCAAGAAATTCCTCAGGCTGAAGAACCTGAGCTTGTGATACCTGAAGTGGTGATGCAACTGACTGACACCCCTCTGCCAAAGCAAAAGAATCCGTTCTCGACCAAGCAAAAGTTCAAGGCTGAAGATTTCTTTGCTGAGCATGTGTTCTTCACTGAATATAATCCTTATGATTCTGCTCGAATTAGGAAGAGGCGTTTTTGGACTGCCAGCCAAGCCAACTTCTATTCCTCAGTGCTTTTCAACAAGGACAAAATCTTCGATCATGCTCATATTCCTCATGTGGATATGGAGTCACTGCCAGGCTTTGAGCCCGTTCTAAGTGTTCTTCACGACGCAGGTCTCCTAAACTTCTGCACTGATATTTGTGATTGGAATGAAGAGCTAATTCTTCAGTTCTATGCAACCTTGCACATCACCGGAGACGCTGAAGATGTGAATTCATGGGTCTTGGATTGGATGACCGAAAACACCCACTACAAGGCACCAGCAAGTGAATTGCTTCGTGCCCTCCCACTTAGTCCTCCGATTGATCGTGCACGTCGCATCTATGAAGAAAAGGAACTTTCAAATCACTATATGCAAGTGCTGATGAAGCCTTTGAAACCAAGGCAAGCTCCAAGGACCAAATTCCTCGTCAAGGAATTACTCTATGTGCCTCGAACAGTCTATCGGATTCTGACGAAGACTATGAGTCCTATCAAGGGCCACGACTCGAACGATGAAGAAGTCGTTGGCATCATGAAGAATATGCTTTTCAACATCATCCATGGCGTTCCCGTCAATTTCCATGATTTCTTCATGAGGACTCTGGCTAACATTGTCATGTCACCTTTTGAGCTGAAGCCTTATGCACCTTGGATTATGAGATTCATCAGGTCAAGATCTTCACTGAATTACAAGGCTGATACTTTGAACCACTGCAGCTACCTGCCCCGATTGAAGTCCTCAAATGGACAATTACCTCGGTGATGAAAAGGGCAAGGCTCTGCTGTGATAGATGAAGGTATTCGTCCATTGGATGGACAGTTTCATAAGCAACATCTTACTCCACCAATGATGACTCGCCACACATGACTCAAAGACAAATACCTCAGTTAAGCATAGTCCTCAAGCTACTGCACCCAGGGTGATGACTGATCGTGAGTTACTCCTCAGTCTTCATCAGAAGGTTGATCGCAATCATAAGTGGGTCAAACGTCAGTTTGGAACTCTTCTTTACAACCTGACCTCAACTCACAATGCAGTGAAGAAAAACCACTACTATCTTCATGAAACCTTCAAACGCTCCTGGGCTGTTCTTTCACATGTCTATAATGAAGAAGAACTGCAATCAATGGGACTCAAGGAAGAATTTGACTGGTCTGCACCTCCTCCGAAGAAATTCAAGAAAGTCAAAGTTCCTTCCTTAGTGGCCAGCTCCTATTCTTCATCTCGCGACACTGATGAAAATGAAGATTTGGAAGACACTGCTGCTGGTCCTACTTCAACGAATAACCCCGACAATGCTGGCGCTCCGTCTTCAACTTGAAATTCCTCAAGGCGTTAGTCCTCGGTTCGATCCTTTTGGTCATTCGATGACAAAGGGGGAGAAATTTGAGTTAGTCTTCAAGCGGGTCTCGTTTTGTCTATATACAATATTTTATTAAGTTACAACTCTCGTTCTTCCGAAACCTTTTATTGGATCGAGTTGTAATCTTAAACCCGATGGTGCTTTGATACTTTTGATGCATTATGCTTTTGCTCTATGCTCGATTACCAGTAGTGTTGATATGCTCTGGTATTTGTTATGCTCGATCCTCATGAGCTCGTTGAAAATCTTCAAATCGATTTGGGATCGATACTCATGATAGTTTCAAATTCCTCATACGCATTGGGCTCTGATACTCTTTATGCATTATTTTGCATGCTCTGCATACCATCAAGCACCATATTTCATCATGCATTTCAAATTCCTCATATTATTTGTCAAATGCGTGTATGAATTACAAGATATAGGGGGAGATCTCCATGATTCAATTCTTCAAATGTGCATTGCCTCAAAAGCAAATTCCTCACTATGCACATCTTTGGGGAGTTCTTCTATATCTTGCAATCAAAATCCTCATTATCAGTATTTACACTTCATATATTTATCCCCGTTGAAAACTTAACCTATGTTGTCATCAATCACCAAAAAGGGGGAGATTGTAAGTGCATCTAGTGCCCCTTAGTGATTTTGGTGTATTGAAGACTTATAGGTTAAGTAACTAATCTTGTTGTGAGTGTACACAGGCCTATAAGTCTATGAGGAGTTTGATATTTACAGAGAAAGTCGACCCCTAAAAATGAATTTCTTCAGCTGAAGAATTTGATATTCTGAAGACTTTCTGAAGACTTTGAAAGTGAAGAAATTGGTGTGATTCTGAAGACTTGGTAATCGCTTGAGGAATATGAAGCGTGAAGACTTTTGTTTTCGTAGTTTCATTTTCTCTTTCTTGAGTCATAGGAAACACCGTACTGTTAAAGGGGGTCGAGGAAATACTAAGGAAAATTTCCATTTGATGCTCAACTCAAAATCCTACACCTACCAATCCCTTCGAGTGAAGCTTTTGGAAATCTCATACAGTTCAGTCAATTTCTTGATGTGATGAGACGAAGCTCTTACGGTCGCCGAGAATTTGTTCGATCGAGGAGTTAGGAATTCGCCAGTCTGAATTGCCTACGATGAGGAACATGATAATACGAGGAATTTGATGTTCAAAATTCCGACCGTTGTTTCTTCTTGCGCCAGCTGTCCTAAATATCTTATCCACCTAACGGTCATATCATTGAAGGGCATTTATGTCTTATCATGTCGGGCTGCTCCCTAGGCTATAAATAGCCGCCCCCTACAACCACTAGTTGGTTGGCTGCTCCGAGAGAACTTGACACTTGTCATTTGAGAGCAACCCATCCTCTGAGGTATTTGAGTGAAAATCATCAAGTGAGGAAAAACCCAAAAGTGAGGAAAATCCCAAAAACCAAACCCTAACAAACCCAAAGTGATTGAGCATCACTGAAGAAATTGATCCCGCATGGATCCGACGCTTTTTACCTTTGAAGACTGTGCTTCTTCCAGACGGTTAGGCGTCAAGGTCTAGAACATCAAGAGGAATTGTGGATCGCCGAGTGACCAAGTATGTGAAGGTTTGGAAGTCGCTGAAGACTTACCACGAGTGATTGGACGAGGTCTGTGTGACCTTAGTTCAAGGAGAATACGGTGAGGACTTGGTGTCTGAGCTGCGTGCTTTCGATGATTGGGTGTCCGGACTGCGTGTCCTCGAGTTTAAATACTCGGCCGCCCAACCAGACGCATAAGCGAGACAGCAGTTGGAACTGGTCTACCAAATCATTGTCTTCACCAACCCAACTGGTTCTATTTCCTCAACCCTTTCATTTCCTCGTTACTGTGTTGAGTGTTTGTCATATCTGTGTTTGAAGACTTTGACTGAAGACTTTCTCAATTTCCTCAGTTCAATTTCTTCAGTCTGTTTGTCTTCATCTTGTGTTATCCTGTGATTACGCTTTCTGTACTCTGCGATTGTCTTCATTTCATCATGATGACTATGCCTGTAATCTGCTATGCTTACTTCTGAGTACTTATTCCGCTGCATGTATTTCTTCGCTAAGGAATTTCCTCACCAGCAAATTCCTCAGTGAAGAATTTGTAAAATTATCTAAAAATCGCCTATTCACCCCCCTTCTAGTCGATATAACGCACTTTCAACGATGATCTCATCGGATGAACCACGATGTCGAGGATTCAATCAATCCCGTATTCAATTCCCTTTGTCTAGCGGTATTGTACTTGCCCGAGATTCGATCGTCGGTATCCCGATACCTTGTTCAATATCGTTACCGGCAAGTCTCTTTACTCGTTCCGTAACACATCATCCCGTGATCAACCCCTTGGTCACATTGTGCACATTATGATGATGTCCTACCGAGTGGGCCCATAGATACCTCTCCGTCAACCGGAGTGACAAATCCAGTCTCGATTTGTGCCAACCCAATGACACTTTCGGAGATACCTGTAATGCACCTTTATAGCCACCCGATTCGTTGTGACGTTTGGTACACCCAAAGCATTCCTACGGTATCCGGAGTTGCACAATCTCATGGTCTAAGGAAATGATACTTGACATTAGAAAAGCTTTAGCATACTGAACTACGATCTTTGTGCTAGGCTTAGGATTGGGTCTTGTCCATCACATCATTCTCCTAATGATGTGATCCCGTTATCAATGACATCCAATGTCCATGGTCAGAAACCGTAACCATCTATTGATCAACGAGCTAGTCAACTAGAGGCTTACTAGGGACATGGTGTTGTCTATGTATCCACACATGTATCTGAGTTTCCTTTCAATACAATTATAGCATGGATAATAAGCGATTATCATGAACAAGGAAATATAATAATAACTAATTTATTATTGCCTCTAGGGCATATTTCCAACACATGAAGCGTGAAGACTTTCGTTTCGTTGTTTCATTTTCTCTTTCTTGAGTCATAGGAAACACCGTCTTTGTTAAAGGGGTCGAGGAAATACTAAGGAAAATTTTCCATGTGATGCTCAACTCAAAATCCTACACCTACCAATCCCTTGAGTGAAGCCTTTGAAATCTCATGCGTTCAGTCAATTTCTTGATGGATGAGACGAAGCTCTTCCGGTCGTTGAGAATTTGTTCGACCGAGGAGTTAGGAATTCGCCAGTCTTGGATTGCCTACACGATGAGGAACATGATAGCCCCGAGGAATTTGAGATTCAAATTTCCGACCGTTCTTTGTCTTCTTGCGCTAGCTGTCCCAAAATATCTTATCCACCTAACAGTCATATCATTGAAGGGCATTTATGTCTTATCATGTCGAGCTGCTCCCTAGGCTATAAATAGCCGCCCTACAACCACTAGCTGGTTGGCTGCCCGAGAGAAACTTGACACTTGTCATTTGAGAGCAACCCATCCTCCGAGGACTTTGAGCGAAAATCATCGAGTGAGGAAAAACCAAAAACCAAACCCCTACAAACCCAAAGTGATTGAGCATCACTGAAGAGATTGATCCTGCGTGGATCCGACGCTTGTTACCTTTGAAGACTGTGCTTCTTCCAGACGGTTAGGCGTCATGGTCTAGAGCATCCAAGAGGAATTGTGAATCGCCGAGTGACCAAGTCTGTGAAGGTTTGGAAGTCGCCTGAAGACTTACCACGAGTGATTGGACGAGGTCTGTGTGACCTTAGTTCAAGGAGAATACGGTGAGGACTTGGTGTCCTGAGTTGCGTGCTCAGCGACTGGGTGTCCGGGACTGTGTGTCCTTGAGTTTAAATACTCAGCCGCTCCAACCAGACGTACAACTGAGACAGCAGTTGGAACTGGTCTACCAAATCATTGTCTTCACCAACCTTACTGGTTCTATCTCCTCAACCCTTTCATTTCCTTATTACTGTGTTGAGTGTTTATTCATATATGTGTTTGAAGACTTTGACTGAAGACTTTCTCAATTTCCTCAGTTCAATTTCTTCAGTCTGTTTGTCTTCATCTTGAGCTATCCTGTGTTTACGCTTTTCTGTACTCTTTGTTTGTGTTCATTTCATCATGATGACCATGCCCGCATTCTGTTATGCTTACTTCTGAATACTTATTCCGCTGTAAGTAGTTCTTCGCTAAGGAATTTCCTCACCGGTAAATTCCTTAGTGAAGAATTAATAAAAATCGCCTATTCACCCCCCTAGTCGATATAACGCACTTTCAAGGCATATTACTATTTTTCTCTGGTTTCTTTCCTGGATGCTTCTCCTTCCCTGGAGACTTTGACATTAGATGTAAGTCTGTGGTGCTGTTCATTTATTTCGTCCTGCAAAGCCATCCGATCAGTCTGGGTCCAGTTAACTGAATCATATTATCCTTTTGATTGTCAGGTGACTCAGTGGCGTATGGTGCATGAATCGATTTTTGTGGATTCACAAATGAGGCACATGCCCGAACACCGCCATGGCCACCTCAAGAGCGTGAAGATCAATGGTTTCAACTCTGCAAAGTGCTTGATTGAACTTGCATATTGATATTATATTCTCAAGAATGCGGTGTCACTCGAGAGTCTTATATTGGACACCCTTTATGGGCATAGGTGTGATGATGAAAGCGAGTTAGATTGTGATCCCATGGCGGGTAGTATTCTCGTGGAAACCCCTAGGACACTCTCGGCTATCAGAACATACATTGAGAATAAAGTTCCAGCTACAGTTAAGTTAACTGTTCTGGAGCCTTGCAACAATTGCCATGGTCAAAGACTAGAGCGGCTATTATCATAGTCGTGCAATGTCATTTCCATTTAATTTTAGATAGCCCATGTTTTGCTTCTTGAACCATTTGTGTGACCTACTGTACAACAAATTTTTAATTCAAATCTTGGATGGACCATTTTTATCTTTTTTCTGGTGTGGCATGTTAATATGCTTCCAAAAGGATTAGCTGACCAATGTTGAAATATTCTGTTGCAAGATATGAATGTGCTTTCTTCGCAAAGTATATTGTTACTGGCAGCAAAGATTAGTGCTTAATCTGCTACAATCAATTGCCAAGGGAGGCACAAGCTGTACGTAGCAAGTTGCCGAGTATACAACTGTTGACCAAAGAATCCATGGAAGGAAAGAGAAAATAACATAAGAATAGACAATAGTAAAAAGTAAAAGGAAAAAAACAAGCCAATCTCTCATGCTTAAACATACCGTGAGATGCTTCAAAAGAGCATAAATTATATTAAGAATCAGGACTCTTGTGGGTTTTGTTTTTTAATTTTCCCCGTAGAGCTAGGCAAAGTGTAAAATATCTATTTTTTCTTGGAACAAAAACACTTTAAAAAGAAGACCTGGCACTTGACACTTTATTAATATGTTATAGTTCAAGTAAATCATAAAAACATGCATATTCAGTGTTATTAAACACTGGTGGAAAAACAGGCTTCCGTCCAGCCCCATAAGTCGCGAAGCTGTAGGAACCGCGACTAATGGGACCTTTAGTCATGGTTACGGAGGTGAACGCGACCAAAGGCCTGGGCCCAGGCGCTCGGTGGCCAGCTGGCGCGCGTGAGGTCTTTAGTCGCGGTTGGCAGGACAACCGCGACTAAAGGGTTTCGGGCACCTTTAGTCACGATTTGCCGTGCCAACCGCAACTAAAGCCCTCCCTATATATACCCATCCAGCAGCCAACACTTAGCCATTTGGAGCCATTCTCTTCACAAGTGGGTGTAGGTTTGCTTTTGGTTCCTCTTATGCACATAAGGTGTTTGATGAAATGCCCCAAGAGCATGAAACAAACATGACATGAAGTGTTGGAGCCACACTCCTCGATCGCGGTTAGCAACTTGATGAACCTTTGATGTGTCATTGATAAAATATGCATGTGTGTGGTTCATTGTTTAATTTATATTGTTTGTAGCTAGTTAGTTTAACAAATGCATGATGGTTAATTATATATTTTATATTATAATAATGCAGATGAATCGGCAATGGATGTACGGTAACCGACTCTCCGGCGAGTTCACTACGGGTTTGAAAGATTTCCTCGTAGTGGCTAATGCGAACAAGCGGGGGGGTTTTGTTATCTGTCCATGTGTTATCTGTAATAAAAACGCCAAAGAATATATTTATGCGGAAGTTAGACATGAGCATCACTTCAAACATTACTATGTACAAATTGAACTGAGTGAATTGTTCCAGCTTTTCAATCTGCGCGAGCTCGACAAATCTATCATCAGTTGCTACGTTCTGTAAGTGATTTATTAATTTCTACCCCATCTCGTTCATATTGCCTGCACTATATATATGTCCTAACTATATTGTTGTGTCCGCTATTATACATGCAGAATGAAGATTAAGGAATGCAGAGTAAGGAACATCCATGATGTTGGGTTCATTGACCCACACATCGTTAATGGACATGTGTTGGAGCGTCACCCCGCCGACGTGGAGGCAGACCTGTGGCAGTTTCTTACAAAGCAGGAACTCAAAAGTGATATTCTATTTCCTTACCATTTTGAGTGAGTGTTTCTGTCTTGAGCACATTCTCTTTGTTTACTCCATGCATGGTATGTGGCGGCTAATCGATGAGTTATGCATGACGACTGTGCATGTATCGTGTCCGCAGGTTCCTTTGGATTCTGCTAGTAATTAAAGTTAACACCTCGAATGTCTCGTCCACGACTCTCTGAATATGGATCCAAAGCTTTGGGGCGGCATGAGAAGAATGCTGTAGAAGTAATTATTTTCATTCATTTGCGCTCTATATCGATCGGCCTATTTCGTTCATTTCCTAATATCAAGTAACTAATAACTCTCTTGTTCATTTAATTTTCTTTGCCTCGTAGGGTTTGGAGACGGTTCGTAGATACAAAGGTCGGTGAATTCAAAAAAGAGCTAGAATTCAAAAGGTCAAAGGCTAAGAATGCTGGGGATATTCAGCCACGGAGACCAATCTATGTGGATACTATGTCGTGAGATGATCCGAGATACACCTCTGAGCGGGTTCGAGTGATACCAATGCTCGGAGGAATAACCTCCGTGGACGCTTAGTCCGTAAGCTCGCTTCCGACCACTTCAAGAGGAACTAGCTGGATGGTTCAGCAGGGAAGTCCTCCATCCTAAAGGAGAACACTATTACGAGGACGTAGAACTTTCTATGGATTAAATCATGTATGGAAACTTGTTCAAAATTGTATATGGTCATCCGATGATATTGAATATATATTGTATATTCCTCTTGAATTCTTTTTGGTTCTAATTTCAAATATTCATATGCATGTATGTAGTACCGTAGAATATATGAAACTCCTTCAAAATTAAAATAAAGCACAAAAGAAATAAAACAATACAAATTAAACAGAAAACAGGTTTAGGGGGTTAAAACCCTAAACCTGTGGCGGCTTTTAATCGCGGTTGGCGGAAGAACCGCGACTAAAGGTCCTCCGCCCGACGGTCACGCTGCGCCCACGTGGACGGGCCGTTAGTCGCGGTTCTTAAGCAGCCGCGACTAAAGATGGGGGGCTTTAGTCGCGCTTATTTGGTCGCGGTTGCGCAACCGCGACTAATGGCAGTTGCGAACCGCGACCAAAGGCCTTTTTTCCATCAGTGAAAGCGTTGAACCTACAAAAATTACGAATACCTTTAAGACGTATCGGCGGGCTCAAGCTTTCGCGTACTTACCCCTTGTCAAATAGCTTACGTACTTGACATAGTATTTCCTTTGTTCCGTCCTACCACGTGGTAAGATGGATGGTTTGGAAGTGGAGTGACAGGTATGAGGTTAATTTGTTGTTCGATGCCTTGTAGAGGAGGAAGTCGCGGTGGTATCTCTGATGGGAAAACTTCGGTGAACTCCCGCAAAACATGAGATATTGAGCTAGGCAAAGTGTGTGAGGGTTAGTTACATGAGTACAGAATGAAGGATTGATGGGTTCTCACTAACTTTACTCAACTCGGATTTGGTAGCTAAAAGGACCTTGTCTTATGAGCACTCATCATGGATGCACTCATGTTTGGCTTGTGGCACCCACTTACTTTAAAGTGGATCGCTCCCTTACTCATCTTCTCTCAATTTCTTGTGTAGTCCTTCTCGACACTTGAGTCTTGTCGGCAATGAATATGGCTTGGTGACATAGGACGGAGGATGTACTACTTTGTGCTTCCTTCGAAGCTATAAAGTTGGTGCATCCATTTTGGATGACTCCTCGCTCATATTTTCATGGTATTCCCACGAGTAGGTGGCAAGCAACGATGGGAAACAACATCACACTTGCCAAGTTGTGACAACTTGCATCATCGATTATGGCTTTCATGGATTGTCCATTAATGCAGGCTTTGGGGTGGAAAAGGTTGCAATGTTGTTTGGCTTGATATTGTTGTTGGATGGTCGAGGTCTTCAAGACAACAAGAGTCGGTTTCAAATCAATTTCACAATAGACTTCAGAATCTTTATTTGTTGACATCTTGGTGCCTAGCAACATCTTTCAAAGCTTCCAATTCACCTTCGCTTACAGATTCTTGCTTTGTTGATCACCATAGTGTGCTTATTGGGGGATACTCAGCTCATAGGTCTTGTGTCCACAACCGTTACAAGTGAAGCATTCAATCTTGCTTTTATTGTCGTTGGAGGCCATGGTGGCACTTGATATTGAACGTTGCTTGTAGGTATTTGTAGGTTGACTTGATTGAGTCGCCGGAGTTTTGGAGATTGAGGGGTCACTACTTGAGGGTGTACCTCGAGAAGGGGTACATTGCTTGAAGTAGCATTGGTGCTATTGTTGTAGATTCTTGAAGGGAAAGTTGGGGAATTGGAGTATCTGAAGTCTCCTTGCTGTTATCTCTCTGCCTTCGTGGCTTGATGGGCCAACTCAATCAAACTGGTGTACGGTTCAAAAATCCAAGGTTTGTTTGATGAGGTAGTTGAGACCATTGAGGAAACGTGCAACGGTTTGTTCCTTGGCCTTGGTCATGTTTGCTCGGATCATGGCAGTTTCCATTTCTTTGCATCATTACTCTTTGACACTCTTCGTTCCTTGCTTGAGCACTTGGAAGTTTCCTCAAGAGGTCTTGAGTGTAGTGACGGGGAACAAAACGGGCTCGCATGACGTACGTCAAAGCATGTGGAGACTTGGGCAACTCATGTGACAAAGAGGATATGAAACGTTTCTACCCCCACCACCACCACCACCATAGTGGAGTAGTGGTTTGGCAAGCTTTTGGAACGTGCCATGGTTGATGAGAATGCATCCGAAAGACCTCGCAGTGGCCATCTTTCAGATCTCCCAGGGGAATTGGTGTGTCCACCAACCAAGCTCGCGGAACAACACGTGGGTGGCTCAGATTGAGGTCTCCATGGCAACGTCGGTCAACCACATGATGCAGCCGCTTGTCTTGCTTCAAGAGGTTAGGGACACCTTCTATGCAAACAGCCAACGACACATAAAACTCCTCGGCCTACATTATTCAGTTCCAAAACACATTGTGGTTTCCCCCATAAAAGAGGTCGTTTGGAAGAACTGAATGCAGTATTTTCTTGTGGATGATCATCCAAACCCGAGTTTGGGCGGTGGACAGGCTTCACCGTCTTGGCCTCTTGGGTGGCCTAATTGTGGCGTGTGCCCCCTTTGTAGGGATGCACAATTTGAAAGTACATCACCAGATGGTTTGCCAGAGCCTCACACCAAGTAATAATTTTACAAAAATGCTGGTATCTCAATACAAAATACTGGAAACAATCATTTCAGTCAGCTTAGATCCATTCTGAAATCTGGGTAACGATCCATAGTTGCATCAAGATATATCTCACAAACCACATTTTATGCAAACGATCGGTTACGATGTTGTGCTGTTGTATGAATTCATATGCAAACCATTGGCCAGAATGTTATGGCTTTATTTTACCCTCAGCTATCACTTTCTACAGCAGCAATCTGAATCCCTCTCGGCGGCAGTGTTGTCCTGTCGGCTGACATAGGTCTCGTAGATCTCCACGAGGATCCTCGGGTCCCTCTCGACCAGCTCCTTGTACTCTTCCCGCTCCGCCAGCGTGGGCATGCTATCCATGAGCGCCGACATGGAGGCCTCGAGCAGCTGCTTCGCGCCGTGCCGGTGCGCAAACGCGTAATGGACGATGGCGTTGTCGTTGTTCACCTTGGACGTGATGAACTTCTCGCAGTAGGTCTTGAGGTGCTTTACCTCGTACTTCTCCGCCAACACCAGGAGATCGCAGGCCATTTGCTCGTCCAAGAGAGCCTCTCCCGTGTACATGTAGTGGACAAAAGCACGGAGGACATCGTACGACACGTCGTACATCTTGATGACGCCGCTCCGGCTCTCTTCCATCTCGCTGTCAAGCATTGCTCTGAACACAGGAGACCTGCTGGCCTGTTCAAAAGAGAAACTCAGTTTAGATACATTCATGCTGTGGCAAACCAGCATAAGCAAATCAGTAACAATTCACAAATGTGAAATGTGTCGAGTAATAACTAGTTAATGTGGACTTAAGGTGGCAGGGAAAAATGAGAATGGTGACAATCTTCAATATACACGACAAATAAATCGGAGTTAAAGCAATTTGCTGCTTGCCAAAATCAGATAGTTATGCATCTGACTAGCACGAAAGTTAAGTACTGTACTGGAAAACATCATAGACCGACAAAGGATTCTGCTGAACAAAAAGCCAACACCAAATAAATTTAAACTTGCCATGTGGGTTTAGTCTGAGACCATTAATACTGAGAGCAAAGTTGAAAATTTGAATAATGGTGCAACTATGGCTGTTGATTCAGGTTTTTTGAGTTTTAAACCGAAGCAATTTTGCTTGAAAGTTGAAACTCGCACAAAAATGAAAAGACGTAGCCAAAACGGTTGACAAATTGACAAAGGAGCTACCATGGAGAACCTTACAGCGCAAGAAAAAATATCCTACTATGACTGAATAGTGCATGTCTCAACTCACAATTTCACCTGCTGGTACAAATATGTATTTTGTATTCATATAATTATTATTTGTTATACAAATAGTTTTGTTCCCTTGAAAAACTCAAACAAGCATGCATAGGATAAGGATGCTATACAGTTGGGCAGAAGCTGTCCAGACACCTGATTTGCCTCACTTCCTATACAGGGCCAGATGAGGCGACAATTTAACAGATAGTGCTCACGAAGTGCATGGGGCTGCCGGAAGCAGCGCCTAGCTATAGAAGGGTGAGCAGGGAGAGACGTAGTGTTGTGAACTTAGACCCACAATGGGATTATTACCATGCTGAAGATACCCGGACAGTGTGGCCGCAAGGGATTGGGTAGAAATAGGTTGGGACGTGAGAATAACTGGGAGAGATTAGATTGATTCTTCTTGCTAGATTAAACCGAGAGAGAACACATACTTTCTTTTGCCAAATAATGCATCCCTTTTTACCGAATAATGCAACCTTATATACTGGATGTTTTGCCTCTGGACCTACCCTGATACAATCAGATTCCACCCCATAGACCTTTCTACATGAACTCCTCTCCAAAACAAACTCAACAGCTATCCAACCACATCTGCTAGCTGACTCCCTCTGGTTCACAACACAGAGATAAGTTAGATCTGTGTTACTCTTAGTGTATCCTCACATTTCAATATTTCGCTGCTTCCATAAAGCAAGCCATATCATGCAAATCAGCAATCATCCAGCATAAGGAAATTGCAATTAAGTGAATGGAAATAAACATAAGTCAGGAAGCCGCTCTAAATACCATCCCATTTTCAAGTTTGCAAAGTCATTCCTATCGTTTTGTCTGTGTGCAGAACTCCAGATGCGCAGTAAAGTCAGAATGCATTATCCCGCAGTGCAAGAAAAGATGCTGCCTCTACGCACACAAATTCATATAATCACCACACCGTTGACGTACCCATCACGCATACCACATTGATGGCATGGCTAGGCGAGAAAGCCAGTGTGATTGTTTATTTTGCTACAATGGCCACCAGGAAAATAAGTCCTCAAGACGGCGTGGTCAGTGGCAGAAATACGTTGGGGACGACCTGAGCCGTGGCTTTCCCAGCCCAGCAAAAAACAGTGGAAGGTGAGAGCAAAACTGGGCCTTAATGACAAACACTGTGTGTTATTCCTTAGCCTGGCCTGCCCAGCAACTTTCTTGTAGCTCTGCTGCTGCCGTGTAGTGACTTATTCCAGATGCAGGCTTACCCTTAGCCTGGAACCTCCTCACATGCACCGAATGAAAAAAGATAGAAACCTTGTGTCAAGTTCAAACTAGAATACGGCTTGGTCTTTGGAGCGGTTTCTTAGCTTACTGATTCTGCTTCATTTAATTGTCTTTCTAATATGCCGCATCATTGCTGATGTTTGAGAGACTTCATATGAGCAACAACACGCCCGAAAAGCCAGAATACTATATGACACACAGACCTATCTCTATTTGTTGCTTTCCATCCACTAATCAAGAGGTGAGGACTGCGTCCTGCTGCGCTGACCAACCACTCAACCCTGCCACGTCCTCTGGGTGGGTGAGTAGTGTCTACAGAGTCCGCAACTGATCTGTTCATGGAAGGAGCTAAACAGGGCTTGTGAGGGCACTGAACTCAATGGCTCTTCAATACCTTTATGGTCACTCTACTTACTATCATTAGGATATACGTCCCTATTTTCACCCTACTATTTCGAAATTGAGAAATTTCCCCATAAATGTTGATGAGCACAAGATCAACGTAGACGTCCAGGCCCCGTTTTGCCTCAAGCTGTCAACAACGCATTTCCTCTAAACCATTTTCATTAGCCAAATACAGTGAACTACAGAGCAGCCCCTGGTGACTGATGTCACATTGGACAAGCTGGCCAGCAGCACATCATGTGTCATACAGTAGAAAACATGTTTCAATTCTAATAAAACTTCACAACAAACGTGTCAAATTTCTATCCAGACATGTCCAGAGAAGATGGTGCTCACCGCTCGACGGCAGCAGTGCAGACTAACGACATTGAAGTGAGAACACTGACTTGTGGAATTTTGGGCGTCTTGGCAGTATCAGTGTAGACTAATGACTCTACCAATATCAAAGAACACCGAGCTAGACTCAAATTCTCAATCTAATCAACAACTACCCTAGCGAAATCTGGCAGCACGCAGGTAAACTAGTCTGAATCGCATCAAGAAAACATAAGGAAGGGGGGAAATGGCTCACGAGGATGACGCGGTGGGCCGGGACGGCGGGGGTGTCGAGGCGGGCTCCCTCGGCGTCGCCGGAGGGGGAGGGCGAGGAGGCGGGGATGGCGTGGAGGAGGAGGTCGGAGTGGCCGACGGCGGAGGCGTCGAGCGTGGGGGAGGGGAGGCGCAGGAAGAGGAGGCGGGAGCGGAGGTCGTCGATCTCGCGCTTGAGCTCCTCCTCCGTCTCGCTGGCCTCCTCGTAGCACTCCTTGCAGGTCCCGGCGTCCTCCTCGTCGTACACGTTCTTGCACGACTGGCAGTACATCTCCTCCGGTCTGCGGCGGCCGCCGGCCAAGTTCCGACGGCGAGCCCCTTGGAGGTGCCTGCCCCCTGCTCGCTTGCTCCGGGGGACTTCTGGTTTGGCTGTTCGGGCGGGTGGGTGGGTGGAAGGAAGGTGGTGGACTCGGTTGTCGCGGCCGCCGCCGCCGCCGGAGATGGTGGTGAATCCGAGGATCTCTCGGTTGTTTTTCTTTTGATAACCGGTGAATCCGAGGATGGCTTGGGCTTGCAGAAGTTCAGATGGGCTGGTTGACGGGCCTTCATTTCGTTAAATGGCCGTGTAACTTTTTTTGACGATTCTGGAAAATAAAACAGAGACCCTAAAAAAAAGGAAAATAGAACAGAGTGCTTCTCAAATAAATAAAAAATAACAGAGTTACCTAAAAATAGGAAATAAAATAGAGAACGTTGTCACTGACAACAATGTACCCTTCCACAGTGTCCCATCTCACTAGAGGTTTTCGTCCTCTCTCACTGAAGACGTTGAGATCTACTTCGTCCTTCTCCGAAGGAACACCGGTCAAGATAGAAAACCAAAAATCCCATGAGCTTAGCCTCGTCGCAACAGCCGCCAAATGAAAACAAAATGATTGATTACCTCCTCGCCCGAACTCGACGCGACTCCATCACTGATATGCAATTTTTTGCGGATCTTTAAGGTGGCTCACCAGAAACGAATTCATTGCCGTTGAACGGATCATACCGAGGCAACACCCTGGACACGTCATCGAACTTCAGATTTAGCACCCGCGCACGATTAAGACGTCGGTGGAGGAAACCAAACTTGTCTTCCACAAACCCATCACACGGTCCACCATTTTCCAGTGTCGCCGATACATACCACAATCTGCATCCGCTCCTGGACTACCTCTCAAGCTCCGCATCGGCACTAGAGCAAACGTCGTCGCAACAGTGGAGCCCAAGGAAACAAGTCAACCATGAGGATGCCGCCACCGCTACGCCATCCTTGATTGAACGGATTGATTTTCACATCCATCCCCAACCATATGACCGATTGCCTCGTTGGGGAAGGTTATGAAGCTTCCTTAATTAACACCGCCATCAGTGCCGCCGAAGGCAAGACGATAAACACATGGAAACCTAATCTATTAAGGCTTAACTTGAAGCTACACGATCTACACGTGTAGATCCGACGACCCCCTGCACCACCGACGATTGAGGCCGCCGGGAGCCGCTGGAGGAAGACCACAGAGGCGCTCTCCTAGTGTCGACTAGAATTTCTAGTCGTCCGTACGAGAGGAAAAGATACTAGATGGGATGGGGTGTTGTGCACCCGGTGGAAGCAGTTTAACAAGCCCGAAAAAGAAAAGCGCAAAAGCGACGAAGTCGCCTCGGCCTCTCTCCAGTCTCCACCCGTTGGCCTCAGCAACTGTTACCCAACCTTATCTCCCAGCTCGCGCCACCGACGCCGCACAGCCATGCCGCTCCTCCCGCCGGCGCCGCCGCCGCTGCCGCTCTCCTCCCACCGCCTCGGCCTCCCCTTCCTCTCGCTCCCCTCGCCCGCCGGCCGCCCCCTCCGCCGCGGGGACCTCGTCATCCGCATGGGCGGCGGGCCGCGCACGTTCCCCGGCGGCGTCTCCAAGTGGCAGTGGAAGCGCATGCAGGCCCGGAAGGCGAAGCAGCTCCTCAAGGCCCGCCTCGCGCGCGAGCGCCAGCTCTACGAGATGCGCAAGCGCGCCGAGCTCCGCGACGCCGTCGTCCACCTCGAGCGGCCCTGGGACCCCGACTCGGCCCGCGTCCCCGCCGCCGCGCTGGCGCCCACCCTCCTCTCCGTCGCCGCCGACGACCAGCTCAGGGGCCTCGCCGACCGCTTCCACCGCCCCGGCGGCGTCGACCTGTGGAACGACCGCGACGGGCCCCAGGTCTTCGCGTCCCCGGGCACGGGCGGCATGGCCTCCGCGCGCTTCTTCCCCAGGGACGCCGTCCACAGCGTCCAGCCCTATGCCCGTCTCGGCGCCGGCGCCGGGGACGAGGGCGCGCAGGGTGTTCGGCGGAATGACGCTGTGGAGGACGCGTATGGTTACAGCGAGCCTGCAGTGCAGCTGATGGAGAGGGATGGGATGTGGGAGCCGGTGATTGCTTTGGAAGGTGGAGATGGAAACAATTCGAGCGTCAGGAGTTGGATTCATGATGATGAGGATGCTATTTCTGATTCAGACGACGATGAAGAGGATGCTGATTTTGGTCACCAACGACGGGCAATGGTAAGACGAGATGGAAGGAGGGATGGTGAAACTGCAAGCACTATGCGTGTTGGAAGCGAGAGGGGCAGGCAATGGAGAGGCCATGGTTCCTTTTCAGATTCAGAAGGTGCAAGAAAAGGTCATCTTGATCAAAGATGGCCAGACAGAAGTAGCGGGAGCAGAAGGAAGCCTCCCGCCGCAAGATGGAAGCCTTGGAACGCCGAGGGAAGTAACGCCATTGGGAAGGACCGAATAGGTGGTGGTTCTTTCTCCGACTCGGAGGTGAGCCGCCGTGGTTTTGAGCCAAAATCAAGAGCAAGGAATAGAGAGGACACAGTGGACGCCGTGGTGAAGTGGAAGCTCTCGTACGATAGCCATGGCAATGTGATACGAAAGGTTCGCGTTGGTGGTGAATTTGATTCAAATTCAGACAGTGGAAGGGAAGACAAACTGGAACCAAAGTGGAGAGCCCCGAATAGGTCTAGTCCAAGTGAGAACCGAAGAGGTCGAGCAGGGCTGAAACATAGACCTAACGCCAACAGTGGCGAAAGTCCAGGAGGATACACGAGGGGTCACAATGGTGATGAAAGGGATCAATTTGGTAACGGATTTGCCTCGGACTTGGAGGAGCCGACATGGAAGCCAAGAAAAAAGAGCGGAGCTAGGAACAGCAATGGCAGCAGAGAGTACAACAGTGATATGAAAAGTAGATTCAGGAGTGGTGGAAGTGGGGCTGCAAGACGGCTAGACAGTACTCGTCCTGTGATGAACGCCAACAGAGAAGATGGAGGAGGGCGGCGGTTGAGGGGAGATGGATACTCGCTACGACCAACATCGGAATTTCACAGCTCTATGGACCGGAATGGGGGACGGCAGTTCAGAGGAGATGGATACTCGCTCCGACCAACATCAGAACTTAGATAAGATGTACTGTATGTTAAGAGTAAAGCTAATGTAGTCTGTGTGTGTGCTAACTACTGTATGACCAGACTTTCAAATATAACATACTTGTACTGAGGATTTGCTTCGTTCAGCTCGTGTGATATTTGCTATTCTCGCTGAGTGAGTGCCTATCAAAGAATGCCAGGAACTTGTCCATACTACATCTCCAGTTTTTTTTTTTGCAAAATGGTAAATTAACTTCTACGCACCACATGAATATCTTCTGCAACTACACATTATACGTTCTTCCCTACTAATTTTATCTGGCTATCGTGTTCTTCTTTTTGCTGCAGATTTGGATTCAGCCGGAACATCCGAAGCAGCTCACTGCTATATTCAGAAACCTGATGAATTTGTATCTATGTGATATCTTTTCTGAGTGTGATCCAATCTGGACCCTGTTTATCCTTGAAGCTGCACCTTCCCTGCAGAATTTTGGAGTATGGCATGTTGCTTTCTCTTCTTTTAATTTATTCAGAGGCTGTGACTCATTCTAGTATGGCATGTTTCCAAAATATTCGGCATCAACAACATACCATACTGCATCTCCAGTTTTTCTGCCAAATGGTAAGTTAACTTGTACGCACCACGTGAATTTCTTCTGCATCTACACATCATATGTTCTTCGTTGGTATAAGTAATAAAGGGAGATCAAGTCCTAGGCACTCCATCCCTGAGGGCTGCATCAGCTTATCTTTCTAGAAATCCCGAAATTATAGAAGATCCCCTTTAAGATCAAACAATTCCATCGAATTGGTCTGTCCATCGTGTTTTTCTTCTTGCTGCAGATTTGTATTTAGCCGGAACATCCGAAGCAGCTCACTGCTATATTCAGAAACTTGCTGAATGTGTACCTTTCCTGTGTGATCTGATCTGGACCCAGTTTACCCTTGAAACTGCACCATCCCTTTAGAATTTTGGATTATGGCTTTTTACCTTCTCTTATTTTAATTTATTTGGAATTTCAGAGGCGGTGACTTATTCTAGTATGTCCTGTTTCCAAAATATTCAGACATCAACAACATACCAGGAGGTTGATCTGATTTTTAATCACTCAGCAAACTCTAATCTATCACAGTTATTTGAAGTAGTGCTGTAATTTCATATGAATCCTATAAGAATATTCATGTGTTTTATTTTACCTAAGATTTGGTTCATTGCTAATTCCTCCAAACACTCTCTACAGGGTCCTAAACCTATATTTGATTGAAATTGTTGGTACATTGTCCTGCATGGATTTGGTGGCAAGATTAATTGACATACGGTATTTATTTTCCCTGTCCTTGCATGAAGTTATCTCGATCTCGACATTTATGTCTCAGAACTCCCGAGGATAGTGCCGAGAAGACCAACGTGGCGTGGGAGCCATCCAAGGATTTAAAGCACCTGAACTTGAAGTTACTCCAGATGTCCGGGTTCGAGGAGGAAGACAAGGTGACAACCTATATAAGGCTTGTCATGGAACGAGCTGTGGGGTTGAAGAAAATCGAGCTGCAAGGTTACCGCCCATGCAGGGGCTACAATGCCACCGACCCTAACAGAAAATCCCAGGTGGATGAAGCTAGCAGGAGTCGGATTAAGGAGTGACTCGAGCATGGATCCTCCTCGTCTGTGGACATAATAATCCGTTGACAGGTATGGTCAAGGAATGTAAGTTTCAGAATGCTCACAGCTGCTAGATTGACGACTGTGCGCAGTCAGTCGTAATTTTAGTTTCTAGTTATTGATAGCCCGAGAGCACTTGATTGCTGTGGACCTCACAATGTAGCTAGATTATGTGTGTACTGCAATCTGGGATCATAGTTTTCTCTTTCAATTTACCGAGTAATTTCCTACCTACTGTACGCTGATTTGTTTACCGGCTGGGGGCGGGCATCATTGAAACTAGAGGCATACACGCGCTCTGCTGCGCGGCCGAGTTTTCTCAGCAAACATCCAAACGTGTAAAAAAATGTCTCAGGAGCATACAGTACATTAAGTATGCCACTATAGATAAATTATTGTTTTTACAATCAACAAACATGCATAATTAACGCTCTCTGCATGCATCCGTTTTTCAACATAACTCGTTCTATTTGAGTATGAAATTGTGGATTAAATTAAACCTCATATAGGTGAAAAAGAAAGAGAAGAACCTCAAAATCATGCGGTTTTAATTTGTAATACGCCTCTCACCAAGAGCCTGGAAGATGGGAAAATGCATGCCTGTGGACATGATGCTCAGTTGCTCACACATCAATGCTTCAGTAGCTAGCAAGCTACTTCAGTCTCGCAAGGAAGACCAAAAGGTATTCTGTAATCTAATTGATAAATCATCTAGACACCAAGTGATGCACTCCCTCACTGTGAAGCTTGTTTTTCAGCCAGCAGAGGGCAAGGGCGGAAGGTACCTCGATGATGCGTCAGTTATTTTCGTCCTGCACGTCGATCCAGCTCTGCCTGTAGGTGTACTTTCATCCAGTCCAGGGCCTTTTGCCGCAACCTTGGGTCGATTCTTTGCGACAGTTACAGGGAAAGTGGGCACGCTGCTAGCCATATGACGCCATTGATCCCATTGTAGCAGTATTGGCCGTCATCCTAAGTATCCAGCAAATCGTCTCCTGGGAGATCAATCCCCTTCACGGTGCAGTATGTGATCTGTTTCCTATCGACAGTTGTGAAATTTCAGGTGGTATCCATTACCTTTGTGAAATGAGGAGAGGCTTACAACGTTATTCCCGAGTTCGCCGCCTTTGGTGGCACCTTGAGGAGCATGACAGGCAAAGGGTTGACACATCTAATGAAGAGGATCCCATAAATAAATGTCTTCTTTTCTTGTTCTCTCTCTCTCTCTCTCTCTCTAACATCAACATGATACATGTAGTCCAGTGGATAGGCATAGCGAGTGTACCACCAGAGCGCCATAAATAAAGCCATAACCTCCCTGTATTATAACAAACAAACAAAAATCACCCAACAAATAAGATAGTACAAGCATGGTTTTCACTTTCAGTGAGATTTCGGTGAAATTCACTGAATTTCAGTAATTTCAACAGACAATGAAATATTACGTTTCAGCCAAAATATTTCAGCAATTTCAGTATAGCACAACAATTCCAATATTTTTCAAAATATTTTTTAAAATTTTCAAAATTTTAATTGAATTCAAATGAATATTTCGGTCATTTGGCTGAAATGAAAACTGAAATCACTGAAATTTCAGTGATTTCGGTTGGTGCTGAAATTTTTCTGAAACTGAAATTGAAAACCATGAGGACAAGTTCAGTGAACATGTGAGATAGTACGTAATTTTTTATCAAAAAGGGGGTTTGCCCCGGCCTCTGCATTAGAACGATGCATACGTAATACTTAGGGTAAGAAAGATAAGGGGTCAAATGGGACTACAGAGTACAGACCCGAACATGATATCGTGGGAATGTCTACACACTCCAGCGTTCTCAAATCTAGGCCCTGCAAAAGTTTCAAACCCCATTGTTTAGATGAAACTGTAACTGGCCATCTCCAATATGAAGATTCTGTAATCCTCTTCAAAATTAGCCATCGATGGTTGGTAATCTGGAACCTAGAAGAGTTTCATTAATTGGGTTAGCAGATAATCTTTTGCTTTGATAGTCTAGGTAAAATAGGTATCTGTCTCAAGATTGCAGTATATATACAAGTACTTTTGCTCCTTTTCCAGCAGCATTTTGATTGTCCCTCACATGTCTATACCAAAACAAGGCTATGCTTAAAAATATTCACTGCTTCTACAACCAAATCCTCAAATCCTAAGGAAGACAACTTGCATTTGCAATTAAATGGATTGATGAACATATTGATCTTTCACAACTAGATTACAGCTAGCTTGGCCAGTAGCAAATAATATAGATTTTGAAGGATAATTGATTGAATAACGTGCAATAATTGAAACAACCATAACTTTTACGTAAGAAGAAAATGCATAATTTCACACCATTTGTTCTGGCAGTTTACATTTGATAAAGAATATGCAAACAAATGATAGAATGCCTTCACAACATCTCAATGGAAAGTTTAAGTAAATTTCAGAAGCTCATTCATGCGTAAGCACAAACTGGAACATGTTCGCCTAGATCGATCATTGGATAGCCACTCATGTATCTCCTAACAGAGAAGAGATGTTACATGACATGGTAAGTCATTCGGTATAAGAAGTTATAATAAGCAGACCGCAAATCAACAAAGCAGTATGGTAGATTCGCTCTTGCCTGCAAACATTCAGTGGCAGGTAAGATCAAGTGTGAATTGGCAGTGTCTATTGAGGACACCACAGAAGATTGTACTCTAGGAACAGGTTCAGAAAAAAATTCAACACTTCAGCTCACTTCCTCAATGGCAGCCAATGAACTATAGAGCATACTCGGTGCAATCTCTTTCCATCCTACCGATCAGCATGTACCCAGTTTTCCAAACAAGTGACCGACTCATTGAAAAATATATATATAATCCATGACAGATTGATAGAGGAAAATGAATCACCTGGTGCCCTTCCTTTGCCTGCAGCAGAGGACCTCTTCTTCCCCAACTTGGAAATCTCAAGGCCCCTTCCACCACCTGTGAAAAAAAGAAACAATGTTCAAAGTTAGCATCACATTATCAGACACGTGCTACAGAGATGCCGGAGGCACACCAACACACATGCAGATTGAGTCAAAGTCACACCTATGCTAGTCGATGAGAAACGATGGGGATATTCTTACTGCACGTCTTACCTGAAAGCCCGAAACCAACTATTCACCGACATCAATTTATGCATCTTGGAGATACATCTGAGAAAAACCAAGTAAAATACGAAGTCCACAGTGAAGAAAATAATAACTGTAGATGAAGAAGGCTTTTCCTTCGCACACGCACTTGAGGACGGCAGCACACATCGCCGCACGATGCTATGGCAAGGCGTTGATCAGGTGGACCGGATGCGGCAGGACGCCTCCTCGGCTGCAGTGGGGGGCTGGGGGTCATGACCATGAAATCAGATGGGGAGAGACGGAGAGGTTACCTGGAAGGGCCGCGACGCTCACCCGCCCTCTAGCCACCGCGACCAGCGGGACGCCGCACCTCCCTCGTCCGGGCTCCCCAGCCTCTTCCGCCGCTGCCGCACCCTCTCGCCTTCGGTGCACGCTCCAGCGCCACGGACTTGCTCCTTCGCCGCGAGCTCCACGCCGTCGAGGCCCCTTCCTCTTTCGTGAGCCCTGCTCCTCCTCTGCCTCCCCTCCACCGTGGTCTTTCCTCGGTGAGCATGAGGTTGGGGCATGGATCAGGGCGGCGTGGCGGCGGCAGGTGTCGAAGACGCACGGGAGAAGCATAGGCCATCTGCAAGCCACTTTACAGGCGGGACCCAAACACCTGCGACTTGACCCAACAGGCTCTTCAACTTACAGGCGGGACCCAAACACCTGCGACTTGACCCAACAGGCTCTTCAACTTACAGGCGGGACCCAAACACCTTTCACCAGCCGCGTTGCACCAGGAGGTAGTATTTCCTGGGAGCTTAGTAACTTGATAGATTCTCAACTTTTTGAGGCTCCCTCTTTTCAGAATATCTGCTGGAATTTAGTCTATATTAGGGCAGCCCAATAACTATTTCAAAAATTCCTAATAAATCCTAAAGGTCCACTTAGCCCATTTGTGCAAGGCAAGGGATACTACTAAAGTTTAGTCCCACATTGCTAGTTTAGTGGGAGTTGGACTTCCTTATAAGGGAGGTTCTTTCCCCACTTGTATGAGCATGAGAACAAGAGGGACATCCATGCGCGGGTAAACGAAAGGTCACTTGGAAGCTGAAAAACTTTTGCGGTAGTGGATTATGAATACGAACGGCGCACCTCTTCGCGTGCTGCCTGTTCACTTCGTCTCCCTCCGTTGCTTCACCTCCTGTTGCAGCCTGTTCGCGTCCCCCTCTCCTGTGCCTATATAAGTCCAATCTCTGCGCTACTGCTGTCTTCCTCATCCCGGCTTGCGGCGTGCACCGCACGTCGGGACAGTAGGCCTCGAGAGGTCGCCCCTCTCCAGAGAGACACATCAGAAGGTCCTCTTCCTCTCGCCATACAGTTCCAATCTCTGCGCCATCTTTGTCTTCCTCGTCCGGCTTGCGGCGTGCACCGCTGCGTCGGGACGATAAACCTCCGAGACCGCACCTTTTGAGTCTGACGGGAGAAGGGTGATAAGGTTTTTGGGGCGCTCAGTAGCGACTCTTGGCTGTTTCATCACGGACGATCCGGTCACCGACGACTACTTCCCGACGACGACTTCTTCCCCGACGTCCACGACCTCCTCGGCGACATGGCAAGCAAGGACACCGACCCCAAGTCCAAGTGCTTACGCATTGCTGTGCGTCGTGTTCTTCTCCTTTCATTAGAAGTCCTCCTACAGTTCTTGGCTCTAGTTTCGCCCACGTATGTTAGGTTCATTTCAGTATAAGCTACTTCATCTAGTGTCTGTTCTAGATGTGTTTACCTCAAGTTCATATATGCAGACGATGTTTACCTTCTCTCTGACAGATTGCATGACTTACTTTATATTTGCTACTTTAGTCATGCTTTATCTAGTATTTCTGTTAATAAAGTCACTCGGTAAATTGCTCATATTTCCAACAATCCAAAAACCTTATTATAGGCAATTTACCCCAAGTGGTTTTGCTGCTTCCATGAGACCTCCTATGTTTGAGGGTATCCACTATAAGAGGTGGCGTGTGAGAGCAGTCTTATGGTTTCAAACCATGAGTTGCTATGACGCCACTCTTGGAAAACCTGAAGGAGAGCAAGATGCCCAACAGGCACAAGCTTTTCAGAAAATGGATACCTTGTTTAAGGCTGCTCTCTTGAGTGTTTTTGGTGAGAACATAGTTGATGCTTATGCGTCAATTGACAATGGAAAAGATATGTGGGACGCACTCGAGGCCAAGTTTGGGGTCTCGGATGCCGACACTGAGCTGTACATCATGGAGCAATTCTATGATTACAGGATGACTGAAGAGCGCTCCATGGTTGAGCAGGCTCATGAGATACAGTCATTTGCTAGAGAACTTGAGCACTTCAATTGCATACTACCGGACAAGTTTGTTGCTGGGGGTATCATTACTAAGCTTCCTCCTTCATGGAGGAACTTTGCTACCTTACTGAAGCATAATAGACAGGAGTTTTCCGTTCGGATCTCATTGGTACTCTTGATGTGGAAGAAAAGGCGAGAGCAAAGGATACACGTGCTCGAGGTATTGAGGGAGGATCTAGTGCCAATGTGGTACAGAAGCAGAACTTCCAGCCCCATAAGTTCAAGAACAAGGGCAAGTTTGATGGTAAAGCAAAGTTTGATGGAAAGAACAAGGCTGTGCAACACACGAACTTCAAGAAGAAGAATGGCAAGAAGAAAGGTGCTTGTCATGTGTGTGGAGATCCTGATCATTGGGCTCCTAGTTGCCCTAATCGCTATGACAAGCATCATTCTGGGAAAGGCGGCAAGACCGCTAATGTTGTCATTGGAGACACTGACATGAAGGATGCTGGGTATGGTATATTTCCTACTATTCTTTCAGTATGTCATTCTCCTGATTGGTTGATTGACACGGGTGCTAATGTGTATGTATGCGGTGATATTTCCATGTTTTCGTCTTATTAGACCGCAGGGACTTCAACCGTGCTGATGGGCAACGGTTCAAGTGCTACTGTTCGTGGTGTTGGCACGGTCGATTATACATTTGTTTGTAGTACAATATACTCCATACTTCCTTGAAAGGAAAATACTCCATACTTTTTTTACATACTATATACTCCCTACGTTCTAAAAATATTACTCCACTCTACATACTCCTTTGAGCGCATACTATATACTCTATACTCTCCAAAAAATGGCACCACATTCTTTTTAAACCCATTCTATGCTCTTTTTACATATATTATGTGCCACTTTCTGGATATAGTCTTTTTTGGATGAATATACTACTCAATATTTAATTCAAAAAAAGTTATATGGTATTTTCAGAATTAAAAATTATATACCCCAGTTTCAAAGAAAATACACATATACTCCATACTATCATTTTGATATACTCCATACTACAGCTAAGAGCAGTATGTATATTTCCATACAAACTAGAATATTATGTACACTTACCAAGAAAAAGAGAGTAGTATGTACACACCATACAACAAAAAGAGTATACTACATACACAATACTACCTTTTGGGGTACTATTTTATACGATAAGATATTTCACGCAAAGTTTGTCAATACATACTCCATACTCCAATAATTATATGTATGTTGGAAAACTCCATACTACAAGCATACATGAGTATACTCGAAGTGTTTAAAAGTATTATATTCGTTACTATATTGTATAGAAAATCTAGAAAAGATAATGTTCCAACGTTACCTATTGAACGAAAACATCTCTGACTAGAAAATTCTCCTCCACCTAACAAGAATAATCAGCATCTGTTCGCATCCTTATATCTCATAGACAAGTTGTTGTACGTAACCAAGATTTTTTGGACACTGTGGCCAATAATTTAGGAGCTAATTGAACCAGCGCGTCATTAGCTGCCGGATTATTTTAATGTAAAAACTGAAGTTGGTGCCTATCAGATTACGTAGCACCCGTTAATCTACTTGTCGACCCGGTTGAGGGAAGGGGGAGGACACGTGGAGCGCAGCTAGCTAGGTGGTAACTACCAGTGCTTGTGGATATAAGACAACACTATTCTGATCCTGAGATTAGAATAACTATTTGAATCACAACGCCTATATAGGGAGCGATCGAGGTGTTTCTGAGATTCTAAGGGCATCTTCAGCCGTTGGCCCCCCAGGGGGCGTCTAAAAGCGCCGCCTGGGGTGAGCCGGCGCAAAAAATGGCCCTGGAGACGAGTCGGTCCCCAGCCATCGACCCCCAGGCCCCCCCAGGCGCGTATTTAAAAGAAAACCGTTCGGTGAAGTTATGATAAAAACTAGTTAAATTTCGGCCAACCATGGCAAGTTTCGGCGAAATTCGTCCAAACATTACATTAACCTAATCTAAAAAAAAGAAAGGGGCTGAAGTCGTCGCCGCCGTCGCCGCCATCGTCGTCGTCGGCCTTCTCCTCCTTGACGCGGGTGCCCCTGCTGGACCCCTGCCCGGCGTCGCCTTGGCGAACAGGCGGACGGCGCGTCGTCGTCGTCGTCGCTGTCGCATAAGACGACGACCCCGCTTTCCTCGCGGCCGTGTCGGCGCTCCTCGAAGCGGCGTAGGGCGGCGCACTGGCGCTCCTTCTCCTTCTCCAGGCGCGCCTTCTCCAACGCAATGGAGTCCTGGCACGCCCATTCGAGGGCCGCGTCGTCGACGTCGAACTCCGCCTTCACCGGCGCCAGCCCCGGCTCCGTCTTCACCGGCGCCAGCCCCGGCTCCGTCTTTGGCTTGACGAAGCGCGGAGGAGCCGACGAGGACGAGCGCGCGGCCGCCCTCGTTGATGCGATGCGGCGCTGCGAGTCGCGCTGCCGAGCGGCGTCTCCGCCGCAGGCTCGGCCTTGACGCCGAGCAGTGCCGGAGAGCCGGAGAAATGGGAAGAAGAGCGTGATGAGGAGGAAGAAGAGGAAGCGCCGAACCTCCTTGGCGCCCATGGCCCGACGCGTCGGTGCTGTGCCGGGGCGGCCACCCTCGCCGGGGGGTACGCCAACGGCGGGTCGTTGCCGCCCTCGAGGTACGTGAGCACGCCCTCGAGTGTGCGGCCGGGAACGCCCTACCAGAGGTGGCGCCCCTCGCTGTTCTGCCGGCCGCCGACCACCGGCGCGCCGTTGGTGGATGCCAAGCGCTGCTGCTGGCCGCGCTGGAAATACGCCGCCCAGGCCGCGTACTGGGGGAGGGAGAGTTGGGCGTCGGGGAGGGACGCGCGCACGATCTCGACCTCCTCGGCGAAGTACCTCGGCTTCGCCACGGCGTCGGGCAACGGGGGAATGGGCACTCCCCCGGCGCTGAGCCTCCACCCCGTTGGCCCGGCGCGCATGTCCGCGGCGGCGCCGGATGTTCGCCGAACAGAGCAGGACTCTGTTTCATGAGCGAACGGCGACAGCCGTTAGCCGCCGCCTCGTCTCGAAGCGTTACGCCATGGCGATGGCGGGCTGGGCGGGCTCGGGAGAGGTAGAGGAGGGCTGGCGGCGGCGCTCGGGAGAGGCGAGGAGAGGGAGGGCTGGACGGCGGCGAGGGGGGCTGGTGTGGGCACAGCGAGTGGAGGCCGCCCGGCTTTATAGCCGGGCCGCGCCCGTGTGTACGCTGCGAGGAGGGGCGTCGGCGCGCCGTCCGTGAAGCGCCGCCCGTGATGAGAATCAATGGCAAGGCTAACCGGCGGCAGCCTTGCCATTGATTTCCAGGAACCGAGGACGTTGGGGAAGACGAGGCGCCGAGTTGCTGACGCGGCTGGCCCGCGTCTTTTTCGCGCCAAAACAGCTCGTCCCGGCGCCCCCGGGCGCCCCCGGCGCGCAGGGTTCGGGCTGGGTCCGCCGGCGCTGATTTTGGCCCAAGCCGACGAAAATCAGGCTCCTGGGGGCGCGACTGGACCGTTTTTCCGACGCCGGCGTGAAAAAATCGCCTAGGGAGGCCTTCCTGAAGGCGCGGCTGGAGATGCCCTAAGAACAAAAGGCCGAACAGGAACTCCATCCCCGACTCCGACCCACCTACTGTCCGTCCCTCACCTCCCATTCTCCTGCAATCCCAGACACCGACCCACCTACCCATCGAAGATCCTGGAGCCACCCGTCGCCGGGGACCACCCGCACGCCACCGCCCACCTAGAACCTCGTCCGCCGCCGCCAGTACCAGCACCCTCCCACTCCTCCCCTCTATTCGTCCCCCGGCTCGCTCAAATCCAGCGCGCCGCCGGCCTCCATCCGCCAGCTTCCACAGGGCGGCGGCGCACGCCCACCAGCCGTCACCGCCCACCAGCACGCCGAGCATGGCGCCGCGGATCCCATCGCCGCTGCCTGCCAAGGGACCCTGCGAACTCCGTTTGTCGCCTCTGCACCCCCGGCGGCAGCTTCCTCTTCCTACAGGCGGCCACGGTCCTCCATGGAGGATTCCTTCTGTCGCCTCTGCACGCCCTGCCTCGACATCCCTCAGCGCGTGACCTGGTCCGGCGCCTCTCATGAACTTCACTGTCATCTCTTCCCAGTCTGCGGTTGCGCTCCTAATCACCTCGGCCCACCATGCCCCGCTGCCAAGCTCTTCGGGTTTCATTGGCGTTGCCGCAGGCAACCACGGTCACAAGCACCTCCCGGCTGCAGTTGTGCGCCCCCGTTGTCCATCTTCAGCGTGTTGCGGTCAATCACGCATAGCCCTGGGTCGCGGTTGTCATCAGGGTCAGCCGCTACCACACGCAGATCCCCCGACCTATATCGCCTGACAGCGGCGACCTTCCTAGCGAGCCATCAGCGGACTTCATTGTGTGCAACCGGCCACGCACAAAACTGCAGCGCTCCCCAGTACTCACGTATGTACGTGGCATCGTGGCCGGAAGCCTACCACACACTGCCGCTCCATTCCATCTCTTCCATGCATTCTACCTCTGCTCCACACTCCTGCCTCGTGCTCTGCTGCTAATCCATTGCTGCTCACGAGTTGATTTGGGCAGACAAAGCCACAAAGGAGAGAAGAAAAGGGGCAACTGGAGAGAGAGCAACCAAGTCTATCCTCGTTCTATGTGGTGACTGGACCTATGCCTCGATTCCTCCTGAACTGTTGCTTCTGCATTTTCTCTATTTTCAGGTGAATTTTTTGCTTCTCTTACAACTGTTCACATATGTTTATATTTCTAGCAGAAGTTCACGTACTGATTGGGTGTGAGTTCACATATGCCAATTTCCATGAGAGAAAAAGGCCAAAAAAATGTGATTTCCAAACAAAAAAATTGTGAATCAGTACTTTTTTGTGTGTGAATGTGTACATTCAGAAAAATGTGTGTGAATATAGGCTGCTGGACATGTCCAATACAATGTCCATTGTGCAGTAGTGCAAAAAATACGTGATTTCTTCAGGGGGTTTTCTTACTCGTGTAAATACTGTTTTTCCTATTTGGCCTTTATATCACTCGGGAAATTAATTGGTACATTTCTAAATGCTGGTACATGAAAAAAAATTATTAAAAGATAAACATAAAAAACATCATATAATTTCGAGGGCTTGCAAAAGAAAAGAAAAATATTTCTGACTAAGTCGAAGGTTCTCGTTCATATGGTTCTACCGCATGTTGAAGTTAACGGAATTTTGTTGAGGAAGTTCAAATACACTGTCTCAGGAAAACACCAAGAATTAAAGAATACATTATAGCATGAATTAAAAGAATTTTTCCTTTGAAGTTCAATTAAAGAATTTTGCTGGGAAGTTCAAGTACACTCTCTCAGGAAATTTTCAACAATTCAAAATCAAATACATGACATAGTTAAATACAATAAAAATATGATAAACTTTTTTGTTAGGATCTCCGTGAACATCACAGCAGTAAGAAATTCAAAAATCGAATAACTGCAGAGAGTTGCATCTACTCTTGTCCAGTTTTATCTTTTTTAAGCGATTTAGTTGAAGTTATACTCGTCCACCAAAAACCGGACAAAACCCTCGATGTTCTCTCTCAACTATAACATACCAAGATTATGAATTTGTAACAAAATGGACTATTGGTTGTGTGCACGTGATGTTGACGTGCAAAAAATTATAGTTGTGCACGTGGTGTTGACGCAAAAGGAACAGTCTGGGTGGATGAGAAGTTCAAGTTGAACTCTCCTCTACAGACACTTTGATTTTTATTTTCATGTATTCAATTTTTTGATGTTCTACGGTCTCTGAACAAAATCTGATCTTGTTTCATCCACTGATCCTGTGTACAGTCCTTGATCGACAATCACAGTTCAATTTTTACTATTTTTGCATTACACAAAAAATAGAGCATAGAAGTTCAAAATTAAAAAACAAAAAAGCGAGCATTTCTAGAAGACAAAAAAGTGTTGATGCAAAATTCATATTCTTTGCCGCAGATAGTTCAAAATGTTCGCTTACGACAAAGCACACATATTGGGTATCCAAAAGTAAAAGAGGCGAACAAAAAAATCTATGAAGTTCAAATTTTAAAAATAGATAAAATGGTTAGGTTTAAATAGGCAACAATTGGATCTTTATTAAAATACTCCTAGCAAAAATAAAAACTAGGAAGTTCAATTTTAAATAATAGAATTGTTTGACGTATATTAAAACCTTGGATGTTTCTTGTTATTAAAAGAATAAAACCAAGAAGTCCAAACTAAAATAACGGAGTAGTTCAATGTATATGAAAAACTCAGATTTTTCTTATTACTAAAACAGTAAACCCAAGAAGTTCAATTCATAATAGTATAGTGGGTTGATGTTTTTACAAAAATCGGATTTCTCCCGTTACTAATGAATAAACCAAGAAGTTCAATTTATAATTATAGAGTTGTTCAAAATTCAAACAACTCGGTTTTCTATACATAAGCTTTTCCGTGTCGCCACCTTGCACCTCACGGCACCGAATATGGTAAGGATCCACTAAAAAGAATTCTACAGTAGAGAATTTGGAAAAAGTTTCTACATGAGGAACAAGCGGATTTGCAGCACCTTTCTAACGTCATCTCATTTGCCTCATTCCGATAAATAGTTTAGAAATAGACTAGAAAATACGATTCACGTTTTTTTATATGAAGAAAAACGGTTCTAAAAACTGCTCTTAAACCGTGTACATTTTGCCAAAATTTTAACTTGGGTCATGATACTCGTGTCCATAGCTTTCCAACGGTATATCGCAAGCCCATTTGGGCAACGTTTGCGGAAGTTCAACCAAGCACTTGGGAATGTTCAAGTGCTACTGCTGCGGCATGTTATGTAGTTATCGGAATATTATTCTCATCATACGGTCATCACGACCCGAGAGCAAATCTGCCAATGAGCGAGATTCCTATTTGAAACGGGCATTTAGTTGCTAAAAACCATTTCCAGATTACACTTACATCACATAGAACACGACTGACCATAATAATTCGTGCGGGGAGACACCGTTGCGAAGATAGCCCAAAGGTCGGGTTGCTACAGAGGGAAGTTCAGGTTATGTAACTTAGGAAGTTCAGGATTTTGAACCGGCATGGTGACCACAATCGCCTTCATGGATTTCACGCAAGATGTCTTGGCCCTCCTCCGGAGAAACACAACGTTGGAACACGCGTGAAACACTACGGTGGTGTAACTCGCCATTGTGAATAACCATGGACTTGGATCGCTGGACTATTTGTCTGGCCAGAACTTCATCTTCTGGTAACTCGCCATGGTTCATATACGCCAAGTATGGAACCGTCCAATCCGGAATGATATGTAACGCGGCCACCAACTGTGCCTCCGGATCAGGAATGGCGAGGTCCTCCTCTGTAGGCAGCTGAACCGACGGGTTATGCAAGACATCCAAAAAGGTATTGGACGGCACCGGTTTATGCTGAGATCCTAGCCGGCTTAAAGCGTTAGCTGCCTTGTTTTTGCGCTGATCAATGTGCTCCACTTGATATCCCTTAAAGTGACCAGCCACAATGTCCACCTCTCGTCGGTAAGCCGCCATGAGTGGGTCCTTTGAATCCCAAGTACCTGAAACTTGCTGGGCTACCAGGTTTGAGTCTCCAAAACATCGTACGCGGCTTAAGTTCATCTCCTTAGCCACTCGAAGACCATGGAGTAAAGCTTCATACTATGCTACATTGTTAGTTCAAGGGAACATTAAGCGAACAACATAATGAATTTTATCACCTCGAGGGGAAGTAAGGACAACTCCAGCCCCCGAGCCCTCCAATTGCCTGGACCCATCAAAGTGAATAGTCCAGTATGTGCTGTCCGGTTTGTCCTCCGGTATCTGCAACTCTGTCCAATCATTGATAAAATCCACAAGGGCCTGGGACTTGATTGCTGTTCGAGGCATGTACTTCAAACCGTGTGGTCCAAGCTCAATAGCCCACTTAGCAACCCGGCCAGTTGCCTCCCTTTTCTGGATTATATCCCCCAAAGGAGCAGAACTGACCACCGTGATGGGATGACCTTGAAAGTACTGTTTAAGCTTCCGGCTTGCCATAAAAACCCCATACACCAGCTTCTGCCAATGCGGATATCTTTGCTTCGACTCAATGAGCACTTCGCTGATATAATAAACCGGCCTTTGAACTGGGTATTCCTTCCCAGCCTCCTTGCGCTCTACCACAATGGCGACACTGACAGCCCGGGCATTAGCAGCCACATATAACAGCAGTGGCTCCTTATCACCTGGAGCGGCAAGAACCGGCGGTTCAGCCAACTACTTCTTCAAGTCTTCAAACGCCGCATCAGCAGCCTCGCTCCGCATAAAATTGTGCATCTTCTTCAACATCTGCACAGAGGATTCGCCTTCTCTCCCAACCTGCTGATAAACCGGCTCAAAGCCGCAATACGACCTGCCAGACGTTGAACATCATTAATACATGTCGGTTTAGCCAGAGATGTGATAGCCTTGATCTTTTCCGGATTAGCCTCAATGCCCCGGTTGGACACCAGAAAACCCAAGAGCTTGCCGGTCGGTACACGAAAACACACTTAGCGGATTGAGCATCATTTTATAAACTCTCAGATTATCAAAGGTTTCTTGCAAATCAGATATGAGCGTCTCGCTTTCCTGGACTTGACCACAATATCGTCCACATAAGCATGAGCGTTGCCCAATCTGAGTATGAAGACAATTTCGCACACAACGTTGATAAGTTGCTGGTACTCTTGAGCCCAAAGGGCATAGATACATAGCAGAAGGCTCCAAAGGGAGTAATGAAAGCTGTCTTCTCCTGGTCCTTAACTGCCATCTTGATCTGATGATAACCAGAATAAGCATCCAAAAAACTCAAACGCTCACAACCCGCCGTAGCATCAATGATTTGATCAATACGAGGGAGGGCAAAGGGATCAGCTCGGCAAGCTTTGTTCAAATCTGTGTAATCCACACACATACGCCAAGTGCCGTTTTTCTTAAGTTCCAGAACCAGATTAGCCAGCCACTCTTGGTGAGACACTTCAATGATAAACCCAGCAGCCAACAGCCAGGCTACTTCTTCTCCAATGGCCTGGGGATGTTCCTCGTTGAAGCGGCACAGAAACTGCTTTACCGGTTTAAACTTAGGATCAACATTAAGAATGTGCTCAGCAAGTTCCCTCGGTACACCTGGCATGTCAGAAGGCTTCCATGCAAAAATGTCCCGATTCTCACGGATGAGCTCGACGAGCGCGCTTTCCTATTTCGGATCCAGATTTGTGCTGATACTAAACTGTTTGGATGAATCGCCAGGAACGAAGTGAATAAGTTTAGTCTCATCAGCCGGTTTAAACTTCAGGGTCGGGTCGTGCTCTATGGTGGGCTTCTTTAGAGGAGTCATATCCGCCGGATCAACAAACTTCAACTCTTCCGTTGCACAAACCGATTCAGCATATGCCGCATCACCTTCCTCACACTCCAGAGCAATCTTACGGCTACCATGAACTGTGATGGTCCCTTTGTGACCCGACATCTTGAGTTGCAGATAAACATAACATGGCCTCGCCATGAATTTAGCATAAACCGGCCGCCCAAATAAAGCATGGTACGGGCTTCTGATCTTGACCACTTCAAAAGTCAGCGTCTCGGACCTAGAATCACGATCATCTCCAAAAACCACCTCCAGAGCTATCTTACCAACTGGGTAAGCCGATTTACCAGGCACCACTCCGTGAAAAACGGTGTTTGACGGTCTAAGATTCTTATCTGTCAACCCCATACGCCAGAAGGTTTCATAGTACAAGATATTGATACCGCTCCCTCCGTCCATGAGCACCTTAGTGAACTTATAACCTCCCACCTGTGGTCCAACCACCAAGGCTAGGTGACCCGGATTGTCAACCCGGGGTGGATGATCCTCTCTGCTCCAGACAATAGGCTGCTCAGACCAGCGTAGATAACGGGGCACTGCCGGTTCAACAGAGTTGACTGTCCTTTTATGGAGTTTCTGATCGCGCTTGCACAAGCTAGTAGTGAAGACATGATACTGTCCACCGTTTAACTGCTTTGGGTTGTTCTGATAACCCGACTGTTGTTGATTCCCCTGACTACCCTCTTGATGGTTACCACCTTGGTTATTCTGATTGCTTTGATTATTCTGAAACCCCGAGTTTGAACCGCCACCACCGTAACCCGGCCCGTGAAATCATGGACCGGAACCACCAGATGGACCCTGATCATACCGGAAAAGATCAGAATTTTTGAATTCCCTCATGATGTGGCAATCCTTCCAAAGGTGTGTGGCTGGAGCCTCCTTTGTCCCGTGCTTTGGGCAAGGCTAGTTTAACAGGCGTTCCAGATTCATTCCTCCACCGCGCTGGGGCGGTTTACCCTTAGGACGCTGCATATTACCCTGCATCTGGTGTTAGCCACAAAATCGAATTGTCGCTTTACGCTTACCATTGTTTCTGTGGCCCGTCTGGTTATGCTGTCCCTTTGAACCGTCATTCTTCTTTCCCTTCTCATGTTTCTCTTCATCAGAATCAGGGTCTTTGGTATTATCAGAATCAGCATACTTAACGAGAGCCGCCATTAGTGTTCCCATATCATTGCAGTGATGCTTGAGCCGTCCCAACTTCATCTTTAGTGATTTAAACCGGCAATTGCCCTCCAACGTCACAATTGCTGTATCCGGATTGATACGGCCGGATGAATGCAAAATTTCTAAAACCCGGTGCACCCAATGGGTTGTTGATTTGTTCTCTCCTTGGACACAAGCTGCCAGATCTACAATGGACATAGGTTGCTTGCATGTATCTTTGAAGTTTGCTATGAACTTGGCCTTCAACTCATCCCATGAATTGATCGAGTTAGCAGGCAGGCTCTTCAACCAGGTGCGAGCCATTCCTTCTATCATCATGGTGAAGTATTTTGCACACGCCGCTTCATCCACATCTAGCATCTCCATTGCCATCTCATAACTTTCCACCCACGCATCAGGGGGTTGGTCAGCGGTATAGTTAGGCACCTTGCGTGGCCCTTTGAAATCTTTGGGCAATCGCACATTACGGAGAGCCAGGATGAGACACAGCACTCCCCAGGAGCTGAAGGCATGCCCGGTCCCTCGTTCTACTGACGCCGCTGGCTGAACCGGGGCGGTTTGACGATGACCCGCGTGCTGTGCTGCCAATGCGGCCTCCCTTCGCGCCCTGCCATTATCCACCACATCCTGAGCATTCAAACCGTCGTTCGCCGGATTAGGCCCTCGAGGGGCATCACGATGTCGCGCACTGCTTGACATGGCCGGTTCGTCTATGTGCCTGCTATAACTCTTGCTCGGACGAGGGGTTGAATGTATCCTGTCTCGGCTGTAGGAATAAGCCTGTTGCTGTACCATGGCAGTTTGAAGAAGATCCCTGGCTCGTCGAGTCTCAATCGCTGCTAAGGAATCACCCTCCATCGGAATAGCCGCCAAACGTGATGCTGTTGCGATCATATTATCCAAAGGGCTAGAAAAGTGACCCGGTGGTGTTGCTACA